>JAVIAB010000099.1:8370857-8595857 GCA_032433765.1 Megaustenia siamemsis | reverse complement strand
ATTCAGCCTCATAAGGGACTGCCTCGCATAAGCTCAAAAGCACCCCTCTCCCCCATATCATAGGCCTTTCCATTCACATGTCATAGACCCTCCCTTTTATGCCCATGCTGACTCTCGCCCTTATTCTCACACAGATTGTGCCCATAGAGAGACATCCATAGGAATAAGCATGAACATAATGCCTAATTATACAAATATGTCCGGTCGTAGTTCAGATGTACCCATAAGCAAGGAGTCATGTTAAAAGACACAACAGCCTACTAAAGGTAATCTTGGAGGGGAAAATATAGGGTAAAAGAGGCAGATCAAGACTAACATGGACGAGTAACATCAAAAGATGGGCATATCAGCTTTTGACAACCTGCACCATAAAAGCAAAGAGACACAGAATTGTGCTTCATGGTAGCCAACCTTCGTTGCCAACCTTCATCTCTCGATGATGATGATGATGAGCAAGCACAACAACAAATAACGTCAAGTGCTAATACATAATACTTCAACTACCAGATAGGCACTAAATTCCATTGCTACTGTATATAGAGCCATTTCTGACCTCTGGATGCATCATCGATAGAAGATAAACGAATGAAAAGGCGATTAGAGGCCACAGTGATGGGGCTTCTCAGAAGAATGTTAGAGTTCTCAGGAAAGCTAAAAAGACCAATGAGGAAATTCTCACCGACGCCAACATAAATAGAGAGCTCCTAAAAAGCATCAGAAAGAAACTATTGACATTTTTCTGGCACATCATGAGAAGAGGAAAGTTGGAACACTTGTTTACAACTGGTGAAATACAGGGAAAGAGAAGTCGCTAACGACAAAGAGAGAAGATACTAGATAGCTTGGTGTCGTGGCACGGTAAACAGTCAACAACAGAACTGATACGATGCACTGTAGATAGAGATTTATAGAAAGACATGATCGCCCATGCCAGCCGGTATAGCACATGTAATAAATTAAGTGCTGTAAAGGACATCACAAAGCATCTACGCCTATTCAACGCCTTTTTAAAGGCGACAGATGAGGAGTAGTCGTCGAGCAAACGATGAACAAAAAATATAGGAGAATCACGAGCACGACCTTGGAGAGGGATCTATGCAGGATCTCTCTCTTTCTCTCTCTCTTACTTAATTAAACTTTTGTAGCTAAGAGAACTACTAAACACAATTAGAACAAGACAAATGACATTTTGGGGCATGTTAAAAGACACAACAGCCTAATAAAAGTAATATTGGAAGGGAAAATACAAGGTAAAAGAGGCAGAATCACATCAAGACTAACATGGACGAGTAACATCAAAAGATGGACAAGTCAACCTATGACAACCAACACCATCAAAGCAAGAAACAGAGTGGAATGGCGCTCCATGGTTGCCAGCCTTCGATGCGGAGACGGCACTCAATGATGATGATGCTGTGCTAAAGAATGTTGGTACACTTATTATTTATGAATATTATTCGTTTGTCGTCTCAGTCTGCATGCCTGTTTGCCAATTGTGAATCCCTCCCAAATAATCCCACCTCAGCCCGGACCTAGGACATCTTAACAAACAACTCGTTTCTCCGTAACCAGCAACTAACGAATCGCTACTGTTTACCCGCCGCAAATTGTCATGAGCGTGAACTAAAGATAATGTCCATGTTTCAAGAGCAGACCAGCCAATCTCTGGAGACAGCGCCTCATTACCTGCACTGTTTGCTCTCGGTGATTTGATAGTTTCGGGGGCTACATTGGTAAACTACTTGGGTTCGATACTTCCTCATTGAGATTGACAGACGCATAATGGAGAAAGTCTCACGAGAGCTAGCATATACATACAGTCCCATGTTGGAAGCCACAGAATTACGAATAACGCAGGAAACAAATGTGGATTGCCATAAAATTGATTACCAACACTGATCGACACACCCAACTGTATTCTTCTTTTTTACAACATTATCTAATACCTAACAAGAAAAAACGTTCTTAAATGTTATGTAGAGCCAGTCTTAACATATGGATGTGAATCATGGACTATAGGACAACAGATAAGAACATCACTGGAGTCTGTAGAAATGTGGTTGAAACAGATTTGACTGAGTTGCAACCATGAATCTTTACATTAGCAGGAGCTCACTGTATAGTGCCCCTTATTTTTATGTCAATTGTCTTTTCTTCAGCCAGACATTTAACAGATCACATATTTGAAAGGTATGTTTTGGAGTTTGGGCGCTGGTATCTCATTTATTTTATGTTATTTTAAATAATCTGATCTTGTAATTCTAGTAGCATTCATTAAACTTCATGTATGAGGTAACTACCGTCCACTTAATGCCTTGCCGAGTGTCTTCTGCTACCTTTTTAGCTCCCAGTGGAGCATAGGTCTTCAACAAACACTTTCACCTCCCTGTGGAGCATAGGTCTTCAATAAACACTTTCAGCTCCCTGTGGAACATAGGTCTTCAACAAACACTTTCCAAGTCGTTCTGTTTTTTGACATTCTTTTAAGATCATACCATGTCTTCCCCATCATCTTCATCTCTGCGTCTATCTGTTCTTCTCCAATAATTCCTTGGTCTTCCTCTTTGTCTTTTCCCCTGGGGATTCCAAAAAAGGGCATGTTGTGTAATACTCTCAGTTGGCTTCAGTAGTGTGTGTCCTATCCAGCGCCATCGTCTTCGCTTTATCTCTTTATCCACTGGTCAGTGAATATAGTAGACTGAGGAAAATCCATCGGTCCATAGATACAACACTGCAGATAAAACTATATGGGCTACTGCAAGAATTACAAAAGACAGTAACATTTATACAGGAAACGACATTGCAGATATAGACAATACTTCAGGCGAACGAAAGATAGAAAAAATAGACTCTCCTTAGCTGTCCACGGTATTGCCAACATTCTTCTGTAAAGCCACATTTCTACAGACTCCATTGATTTTCTTGTCTTATATTACAATACTGATTTGAAAAGCTGCTGCAGTGACAGAACGTCGTGGTGAGACATAAAAATGAAACATGATAATGATTAATCTATGCTTTTAATTCATCACTGACGTCCTTTAAATTCCCCTTTCCTTTTATCAAAACTCAGGAGCAAGATATTGGTCAGTGTCAACTAATACCATATATTTATGTTATTGCACTAATCCTTCTTTTAGTAATCCCATAAGAACTGGAAATCATTTGGGAATGTTCCAACAAATAAAACAGGGTGTTGGGCAAGGTTGTGTGCTGTCACCAGATTTGTTTAATATTTATAGTGAGATTATTTTAAGATCCATAAGGGGCATGATTGGAACAACAATCGGAGGTCATAATATAAATAATCCAAGGTATGCTGATGATACAGGTAATCGCTAAGAGTGAAAATGAGTTACAAGAAATGTTAAACATTATAGTGAAAGAAAGCAAAAGTAAAGGACTCGGCCTTAATAGCAAAGCGACAGAAGTAATGGTGACAACAAAGAAAAAGACATCACCGCAATGCACAATAAAGACAAGTGGAACAATATTAAAACAGGTAAATGAATTTAAATATTTGGGAACTTTGTTAACCTCAGACGGAAGATGTACAAAAGAGGTGAGATGCAAAATGTCTCAGACAAAAGCAGCATCCCAAAAAATGAGCAAGATACTATGCAATCCATTTTTGACAATAGAAACAAGAAAAAGAGTTCTTAAATATTATTTAGAGGCAGACTTAATATATGGATGTGAATCATGGACAACAGAAAGGAAAATCAGTGAAGTCTGTAGAAATGTGGTTTTACAGAAGAATGTTGAGAATACCATGTACAGCTAAGAAGAGTAATGAAAATGTTTGAAAGAGGCCAAAGCAAAAAGAGAGCTAATTTCCAATATTAGGATGAAAAAAAATCCCCCCCCCCTTTTTTTAATGAGAAGAGAACAGCTGCAATATACTGTGACAGCCAGGAAAATTGAGGGACAGAGAGATAGAGGGAAGCAAAGAGAAAGATACAAGACAACTTAAGAGGATGGCTTGGCAGAAGGTCAACAACAGAAATGATAAATAACTGCTGAGACCGAACGTTGTGGAGAGACATGATCACCAACGCCAGCAGGTATGGTATTTGATGATCACAATTTGAGAGAGGGGGGAGAGAGAATATAGGCTGCATAAACCAGTGTAACTGGCACGTGAGAGTTGTTAATTGTCTCTCACTCACACATACATACGAGAGAGAGAGAGAGCGCGCGCGCACGCACGCACACACACGCGCGCGCGCACGCGAAAGCCTGGAAATCGGACTCGCGCCAAACAGGTTTCTAGATTTGACAAACGGTTGAATTGATGAGACAAACGAGTCAACAATAAGGTACACACAAAAATGGTGTTTACGCCATAGCTATCGGAAACACATGTATCACTCATTGACTTCAAACCGGTTTTGTTTGAAGCAATCACACTGAATACAAACAGACAATGCCAGAAACACAAATACTAGTTAACAGAGTGTCTCACTTGCAACGAAACCTGGAATTTCATTAATAATTTAACAATATTGAATGTATTCCAACGAAATTTGATCAGGAGTGCGTTCATTGTCAGCGATATGAAACGTGTTTGTGGCGCAAAACTGATGCGACACTGCGTACTGCAGCATGTCTGACGTGCCTCTCTGCTGATCTCTGTCATTTTGCTGAGAGTGGGCGGTGCCTAGACAATACGGTTGTTGTTCTTGACTGTTAGTTTACAGTACATGCGACAGGACCGCTGGGAAATATGTTGGTTTACATGGAGAAGAGTGTGCTTAGTCGTAAAGTAAAAAAAAAAGTAAAGTACCCCCGTCACGCCAAGTGGCGTATAGTGGTGTTAGTGACCATACATTTTACAGACCTTCAGCACATAATTTTTGGGGTAATGTGGTCGGTATTACGCCCCGCTTAGTGGTAAAACCATTACAGAAATGCTGGTAACGGTAGCCAGTGACGCACTCTGTACAAACTAACACAGCCAAATATTCCCTTCTTCCAAAACATAAAATATTTCTGGCTACAATCGACAATATGGAAAGAAAAAAACTAAAAAAAAGTGGAAATATACAATGGGGGAAAAGATAAAAGAGAAAGGTAAAGTACAAAACGGCGTATTAGCACGCGAGTTTTCACACATATGTGCTTGGCTGCCTGTCTAGAAGTGTTCGGTGACGTCATCGCGAGGCGGCATTCCTCACACCTTCAAGGAATAATACTCTGGTATTCATTTCTGCCAGCGGCTGGGTCGACCGCGGGGGTATTTTTTTCTCTAACCACGAGTACAATTAACACTGCTTCCAGGGGGGAATTAAAGTTGGGTTGTCCGAACGTCTGAGGCCAAGAGAAGGCCAGAGGTAATAATGTGCATGATCTTAAAACAGTTCATAATAAAACTAACTTGTGAAAAGTTAACTGTTTGGGCTATATGCTCGATACGGAACACTAAGAGGCAACCCATAAATGATCATAGAATTGTAAAACATGTACTGATCAATTTGCAAAATTCAATATTTGGTTCCTGTGCGAAATACAAAAAAAGCACATCGATTGAAAATAAGAACGTTGATAATCAAGAAAAGGCAGGTCATGGTTTTTAAAAACAGAAAAAAATTACTCAAATATTTCGTTGTAACCAGCGATATAATTGCTAGTAAAACTGTAGTTCTCTGTGCACTACAAGAGCTAATTGCGTTGTAACCAGCGACATAATTGCTAGTAAAACTGTAGTTCTCTGTGCACTACAAGAGCTAATTGCGTTGTAACCAGCGATATAATTGCTAGTAAAACTGTAGTTCTCTGTGCACTACAAGAGCTAATTGCGTTGTAACCAGCGATATAATTGCTAGTAAAGCTGTAGTTCTCTGTGCACTACAAGAGCTAATTGCGTTGTAACCAGCGATATAATTGCTAGTAAAACTGTAGTTCTCTGTGCACTACAAGAGCTAATTGCGCTGTAACCAGCGATATAATTGCTAGTAAAACTGTAGTTCTCTGTGCACTACAAGAGCTAATTGCGTTGTAACCAGCGATATAATTGCTAGTAAAACTGTAGTTCTCTGTGCACTACAAGAGCTAATTGCGTTGTAACCAGCGATATAATTGCTAGTAAAACTGTAGTTCTCTGTGCACTACAAGAGCTAATTGCGTTGTAACCAGCGATATAATTGCTAGTAAAACTGTAGTTCTCTGTGCACTACAAGAGCTAATTAAATGTGACGTGTTCTTAGTATCGTTAACTGCAACGCAGGAATATGTGAAGGAGACAAATAATAATCATTGAATATTATTATAGGGGGAAACTTCCGAGGCGATAATCAGCGAATCAATTCAGGGGAAGAGGTATGTTTACAGCACTCGGAAAAAATGACAAATAATCAACAACAGAAAAAAAAACAAAGAACAATGATATATGGACCGAAGCAGGATCGAACCCGTACTCAGTGGCACAGCGCCTTGCCACGAAAAGCCAAACGCTCGGGAACACTGCCACTCAGCTAACTGGAATATGTAAACCCGTTTCTAGAAAACTTAAAAATAATCAATATATGGACGTCCCTTGTATACGAAAACTATCAACAATGGCTGGTGAAATAAATAAATAACAGACTGTGAGGATATGATGTTCTGTGTGTCCCAGTTGAATGTCGTTATATCGGCTGAAGCCTAGGCTCTGCTTGTTTTGTTTCGCACACCTCAAAATGACATTACACTATTCTTATGTTTATGTTCGTTTCTCCCCACATAGAGCACATACTTTGAAAAACATCATAGACTGTATTATATGAAACAATTACAAGCTCAGTTCGTCTTTCATTGATTTTCACATGCATATGTTTTTGTTTTTTTAACAGTGAGTGAGTTGAGTTGAGTTGAGTTGAGTGAGTGAGTGAGTGAGTGAGTGAGTGAGTGAGTGAGTGAGTGAGTGAGTGAGTGAGTGAGTGAGTGAGTGAGTGAGTGAGCAAGCGAACGGTTGGGTGGGTGAGTCGGTCAGTCGATAAGAGGGTGAATGAGTAAGTCGGTCGGTGAGTAATTGATAATAAAATAAAAGTCGTTTATTTGTGTACAAAAACATAAAGAGAAACAAAGGGCAGAAACGCACATTAATGCCACGGCACTGGCTAACTCCTGCCCGGGTTGTCTTTACCGTTCAGACTTGTCTCCCATGGGTGTTGGTGACATTGCCCGAGCTAATATTGGAATCATAACGGATAGGGCACAACAGGGTTATTGGATACGGCTATAAAAATAAACAACAAACATAAAATACGACAGGTGAACAGTTGGATCATGTTACATAAAGACATAACATAGGCATGGGACATAACCGGTTTTTTGGTCAGACCAAAATAAGCATACAATATAGGCACTCTGGTTATAGGGGAAGGCTAAATAAACATACAAAACAGACATGGAGAGCATTCGGGCTATTGGATGAGGCTACATAAACACATAAGTTCGGAATGTGAACAGATATGCTACTAGAACAGGATATGTAAAGTATGAGTGTACTTGGTAACTAGGCTATTGGATCAGAACATAACATGAAATAGAACATAACAAAGAAGATACTCACTAAACGTGTTTGCATTCGCATAAACAAAGATATGTGAAAAGTCTGTTTTCACATGCAGAAACAATGTGAAAAACACCACGTTAAAAATAATAGACTGAAAAATATATAGTCTGTGTGATTGTCCGCTATAAGGGTGTACCTTTTGAGAAGATGATTTTACACACGACACACTGAGGAGGGAGAGCCGCGATAGCTCAATGGTTAGTGAGTGAACTGGATTACTAAGGACAAGACGATGGGTTCGATCCTGATCGACGGCTTCCTGGTTCACACAGCCTTAAATGGGTACCAGATATTTTTTTCTGGGAAAGTAAAGTGGCACGGGCGTAATACCTACCACCTTACCCCAAAAAATCATGTGCTGAAAGTCTATAAAAATTATAGTCATTAACACCATATTCCCTATACGCCAGGGGATCTCTACTTTTTTTTTTTTTCACTTCACACTGAAAGGGGAGAATGAATCCAAATAAATAAAAATGGCCATACTTATCAAGATTATACTAATATATATTTAAAAAAAAGAGAGAAATAAATTGACAAAATAATTTCAGGCACATATTTACTTCTTAAAATGCATAGAGTGGTCGCCAGAATGTGGACATTCAAACAAAATGTAGTGACTACGTTGCTGTCCAGTGAGATGTTGAACGCCGTGTTCGCCTTTGTCTACTTTATTGAACCGTGGTTAAGGGCAAGAAGGAAGAATAAGAAAGAAAGAAAGAAAGAAAGAAAGAAAGAAAGAAAGAAAAAGAAAGAAAGAAAGAAAGAAAGAAAGAAAGAAAAAGAAAGAAAGAAAGAAAGAAAGAAAGAAGGAAAGAAAGAAAGAAAATTGGACAGCACCCAATGAATGACTGAATCATCCTGTGGCTATAACCGGTATTATCATTCAGTTAACTGTAACTGTAATTAATAAGAGTGTTAAGATTGTTGGAGCCTCGGTGGCTGAGTGGTTAGTGTGCTCGCTTCCTGACCAGAAGGCTTCGGGATTCACCCCCAGCAGTGGCGAATTTTTTTCGGATTGACAAGGCTCCGGGGTTCACACAGCCTCCAAAACTGGGTACCAGAGATTTTCTGGGAAGTAAATGCGGCCTGGCGTGATACCGACCACATCACCCAAAAATGTGCCGTGGTCATATAAAAATATGATCACTAATACCATATTCCCCATACGTCTAACAAGGCGTGGAGGGAACCTTCACTTTTATTATTGTTTATCATCATCAAGTACCGGGCCTGCTGGTGTGGGTGATCATGTCTCTCCACAACTTTCGATCACGACAGTTATTTATCATTTCTGTTGTTGACCTTCTGCCAAGCCATTCTCTTATGCTCTTTGGTATCTTTTTTCTTTGCTTCCCTCTATCTCTTCGACCCTCAATGTTCTCAGTTGTCACAATATATTCCAGTTGTTCCCTTCTCATTACATGGCCAAAAAATGATGATTGTTTCTTCATAATATTGGAAATTAGCTCTCTTTTTGCTTTGGATGATTGTTGATACGAATTGCAAAATGTATCGATATTCCGATTGCTTACGATGAATGATGATATCGTATGACGAAGGACAGTTCAGCTGAGTTCTCTTTCGATGCTACTTGCCCTTATGTCTTTCTTTGTTTGGATCCTTCATTGAGATGAGTTTTAATTCGGATAAAAGATATTTCTCATTTGATCAAGATTTCACAAATGTTATAGTTCAATTTGTTTTAACCGCTGCTACACTTTGCAACAATTGTTTATTCTCAATATGCTATGACTGTAAATATTCAAAATGTCATAATTATCATTATTGGTACTGCACAAATACAACTAGCCAAATTTCAAATGTCATAATTATCATGATTGGTACTGCACAAATACAACTAGCCAAATTTCAAATGTCATAATTATCATGATTGGTACTGCACAAATACAACTAGCCAAATTTCAAATGTCATAATTATCATGATTGGTACTGCACAAATACAACTAGCCAAATTTCAAATGTCATAATTATCATGATTGGTACTGCACAAATACAACTAGCCAAATTTCAAATGTCATAATTATCATTATTGGTACTGCACAAATACAACTAGCCAAATTTCAAATGTCATAATTATCATTATTGGTACTGTACAAATACAACTAGCCAAATTTCAAATGTCATAATTATCATTATTGGTACAGTACAAATACAACTAGCCAAATTTCAAATGTCATAATTATCATTATTGGTACTGTACAAATACAACTAGCCAAATTTCAAATGTCATAATTATCATTATTGGTACTGCACAAATACAACTAGCCAAATTTCAAATGTCATAATTATCATGATTGGTACTGCACAAATACAACTAGCCAAATTTCAAATGTCATAATTATCATGATTGGTACTGTACAAATACAACTAGCCAAATTTCAAATGTCATAATTATCATTATTGGTACTGTACAAATACAACTAGCCAAATTTCAAATGCCATAATTATCATGATTGGTACTGTACAAATACAACTTGCCAAATTTCAAATGTCATAATTATCATTATTGGTACTGCACAAATACAACTAGCCAAATTTCAAATGTCATAATTATCATTATTGGTACTGTACAAATACAACTAGCCAAATTTCAAATGTCATAATTATCATTATTGGTACTGCACAAATACAACTAGCCAAATTTCAAATGTCATAATTATCATTATTGGTACAGTACAAATACAACTAGCCAAATTTCAAATGTCATAATTATCATTATTGGTACTGCACAAATACAACTAGCCAAATTTCAAATGTCATAATTATCATTATTGGTACTGTACAAATACAACTAGCCAAATTTCAAATGTCATAATTATCATTATTGGTACTGTACAAATACAACTAGCCAAATTTCAAATGTCATAATTATCATGATTGGTACTGTACAAATACAACTAGCCAAATATCAAATGTCATAATTATCATTATTGGTACTGTACAAATACAACTAGCCAAATATCAAATGTCATAATTATCATTATTGGTACTGTACAAATACAACTAGCCAAATCTCAAATGTCATAATTATCATTATTGGTACTGTACAAATACAACTAGCCAAATCTCAAATGTCATAATTATCATTATTGGTACTGTACAAATACAACTAGCCAAATATCAAATGTCATAATTATCATTATTGGTACTGTACAAATACAACTAGCCAAATTTCAAATGTCATAATTATCATTATTGGTACTGTACAAATACAACTAGCCAAATTTCAAATGTCATAATTATCATTATTGGTACTGCACAAATACAACTAGCCAAATTTCAAATGGAAACAAAACGACAACCAATACATTATTGTATTCTCAAGATGAATTATGTTTCACAGTGTTAAACATTGTCACCATCAATGATTTAGGAGAGGATTACTGGTAATAAGTGAGAAAGAACTAATCGTACAAATTCAAAGCACATAATAATGTTCAACATCTCAAACAAAAACAGTAATTGTAGCTTCACCACCCAACGATCGTGTCTTCACACCTTGCTACAATGAAGTCAAGTCTAAAGAATGTACATTAATAAACCTCTACCTCTTCGCAGTCGTATGTCCAATATGGTATTAGTGACTATATTTTCTTATGATCACGGCACATTATTGAGCGATGTGATCGGTATCACGCCAGGCCGCCTTTACTTCCCTGAGAAATCTCTGTGGGTATATCTTTAATTAAGCTGGAAAACAACAAGAGACATAGAAACAAAGTTGAACGCATTAGAAAATAAATGTCTAAGGAAAATACTTGGTATAGCGTGGAACGAATTCAAAACAAACGAGGAAATTAGAGAAATCGCCAATCAACCACTAATATCTTCAGTAATAAAGAAAAGATGATGGTCATATGTTGGACATGTGATGAGAAGAGATAATAACCGAACAGCAAAGCAAGCCCTCATGTGGGAAACATCAGGTAAGAGAAAAAGAGGAAGACCCAGAGAGACACACTGAGAAGAACATTGATGAGAGAGGCAAGAACTGCAGGATTCGGCTCCCTCAATGAGATAGAGCTGCTTGCACAGAACAGAGACACATGACGAGATTTGATAAAATATATGTAAAAGAAATGAATACTGCTAGAACAAATATTTAGATAAGAGAAGGAGTATCTTGGTCTCTGCCCTATGGGCCGGCTACGGCTCGAAAGGTCAATACATAGATAGATATTTTTAATTAATGCAATATGCGTATATTAACAAAGATAATAGTGCTGACCACGCCAGCTATTTCTATATCTTTGAACTCTATTATGATCATCATCTGACGTCTTCGCAACAAAGGTTGGTCACCATCGGTCATCCTTCTATTTGATCTCCTGCCTTAAAGGTATATTCTATAACTGATTTTCCAATACAAATCTTGAAACTATCAACTGTGATTCTTCATTTCCTCTCGTACCCGTTCGGGTGTCGAGGGAGATACAAAGTTATGGTTCTAGCACTTTAGGCGACCTCACTCATTGTCAATTGACATTGTTGTAGTGTTTCTTTGATGTTGTCTGCCCATCTTACTCTGGGTCTGCCTTTTGCTCTTCCGTCCTCTCCTAATTTAGTATTTATGATTTAATACGGTAAGGAATCGCATGGCTTTCTTTCTAGACGAGCAACCCATTTTTTTTTCTGCAGGTAGCTTACATTGGTTCAATGCCTTTTCAATATTTTTTTCCATGTCCATTGTTTTGAAACATTCAAGTTGATTTTCAGCATGCTATACTTTAACATCCACATTTTATTATTTTTCTTTCTATGACTATTCGTTTTTTCTTTCTTTATTTTCAATAACTTCAGGGCTGTACAGCACACTATCACAATAGATCTAAGGTGTGCGCTAGCCCTTACCGTTTACAAGTGAAACAAGAGACTAAATCAATTGTATTGACAATTACTCGTTAATGGAGTAATATATTATTAAAGCTAAGCTGGTTAAAGGTGCAGAAAGTAGAGAATGCCCTGGGTTGTTGTTGTTGACGGATTGCCACGAGCGAGCATGTTTCCCTTTGACTCATAAGATGTGGCTTTCTTGACATTCCCGGCTCTTACTGGAGAAGTTGGAGTTCGTCTGTCCCAGGCTATGCTGGGAAACTACTTGTCCAGCCCAGAGGTACTGCAATACTGGGTCCTCTATATCAGTAACAGCCACCACTACAGGGAACACGGCGATCCTAGCTTCCGTTAGCCAGTCTGGTTTGACGCAGACTGTTTCCAGGGGAGACCACGAGGAGGTAGAACTGCTAGGTCTTGGTCGGCTGAAGGTGCGCCGACCCTGCTATTGTGACCTCAGGTCGCAGGCGCTTCTGCCCCCCCCCCCAACCCCAAATGTCCTGGGTAAAAATATAACGTGGACGAGTGAAGTACCTCACAGTACAAGGCCACAATCCAGTGGTATTCCTCACTGTTAATACCTTTCCCACTTGCGAGTCAGACAGCTACTTGTCGCAAATGGACAGTGTCAGGTGGGATTGAACCCTGATCATGTCACCACAAAGGCGGCGCGCTAACCACTACACTAACACCATTGAGGTTAACGACCAAAAACACTTCAGACAAATTGGACGCGAATCTTTGCTACTGTGGCCTAGTCTGTCCATCGATAGAACCGGGATCTACTGTAGTCTTGTGGTTAACTTGAGCTTATAGCGAGATTACTTGAGCGTAAAGTGGCTATCTAGTAGAAGGAGGCCCGAGTATGTTCACATATTTCTTCATCAAAGACAAATACTTCAATTAATTAATTAATTAGATAGTTATGGTCCACTGAAGCCAGGATGGTGAAATAATTAGCCGGCCTTTGTCATTTATGGAGTTTCTAAGGTAAACAATGCTTCAGATTTGCAACACAATAACAAAATAACCATAAAAACTAGAAGAACAAGACGAAATATATAACCACTGCAGAAAAATATGTATTATCGTATGACAGAAAACAGTAAGAATGATAAGATAAGAAATGAAGAACTGAGAAGAAAGCTCAGAATAATTCCCACCATTGAATACATAAAGAAACAACAGATAATATGAACTGGCCTCGTGGTTAGACAGACAGACAATACCACAACACAACAAATCTTCAATAAACGACACGAGAAAACCAGGTGCAATGACAACCACGAAAATGCTGGATTGATGGAATATTAGAAACACTAGTAAACATAACAGCAGGAGAAATTAACAGAAGAGCAAATGACTGCAAAATATATCTTCCCTCGACTCAAATGAGGAAACTAAGAACAAAAATAATAATAATCAGAAGAGGAAGAAGACCTTTAGCTTTGCAGATAAGACAAGACAAAACAAACCAACGTTTATACCTAAAAGGGTTTCCAACGGCTGTGTTGGCCAAATCTTATTACATGTGCGTGCATGTGTGCGCACACACAAACATTGACAATTATTATATTTGTATTCATCTTTGATAAAAGTGCAAGAAAACTGAAGCAACTTTGTTACTAAACCACATGCTGGAGTATCGACCCTGATAAATGGAAATGTTGCAGATTGCACAGTCAGGAGCAGTCAAACTGTTGACTTCCGGCAAGATTTTCTGAAAAGGGCAGGATGAAGGAAGGAGAGAGAGAGAGAGAGACAGAGAGATGAATTGTGGTTTGGGCAGGAGGGGGGGGGGAGGAGAGAGAGAAGGGTGTAGTCTGAGTTGCTTCGAAAATAAACCTACGTACGCCATCTTAGTAGCTCCCATTGAGAACGTCTGTCATCTCTGCGTGAAGCACTTCCGGGTTGATTGGTCTGTTGCTTGTTGGCGTCCGTGTGTCGACTGCTGCTCTAAACTGTCTACTCTGAGAAATGCGTCAAATGGCGTAAATTGTGATGTATTGTGGTCTGAGGCGATTTTTTAAATACTTTTCACCAAGCACATTCGACTTCAGTACAATAATTTGTGTAACTGGTTTGTCTTCCCTCTGCGACCTCCACTGGTTTTTGTCAGAATGACTAGTCTGTTTCTAGACCCGCATGGGAATGCTGAACCACCGCCAACATTAGATTTACTAAAGCCCCCGGAAACAGAAAATAAAACAGGAAGCCCACCAACTGGCGTGACGTGTTCAATTATAGAAAATATAGACGGCTGACTTCATTCTACCTCCAGCCATCCCTGTTCGCTAGCTGAAAAGGTCACGCTAGTTGGTGGCTTTCCGGAAATTCTCTCTCAGCTCACAGGCCTAAGTATATCTATAGCTGGCTGTGACTGCACCACAGACCAGCTATAGATTTACAAAGGCCCGCGAGCAGAAAATAAAACCAGACAACCCTCAAATTGGCGTGACGTGTTCCACTATAGGAGTTGTAGACGGCTGACGTCGCTCTATCCACAACCCCCTCCCACCTACTCCCTGCTCGCAAAGATGAAAAAGTCACGCCAGTTGGAGGTTTTCCGGTCAGCCCGTAGGCCTAAGTAAACCTACAGATAACTATGGCTAACCCACGTATTGCCCAGCTTAAGTTTATTTATTCTGAATCAATATTAAGCTGAGAGTATCTAACAGCTCTTATTGGTATGAACTAATGCATGCACCTGCAGTTCCACAGGGTTGGTGAGACACTCTCAAATGACAAAAGTAAAAAGTATATTTTTAAACATCTTGAAATGGGTAGTTGAGAATATAAACTATGAAAACAAAATTGGACAACGAAAGAGCGCGGAGAGGTTGGCTAGCTGTGTTGTCGTCGAAGACGGTCACCCAATGGATCAGGAAGACGTCCGCAATGCCCTCCAAGATGTGGGAGGGCACAAGACTTCGACAACCATGAGTCCACGTCACTCCTTCGGATGAAAGAGATGGGAGTAAAGATGTGCACAAGACTTCGACAACCATGAGTCCACGTCACTCCTTCGGATGAAAGAGATGGGAGTAAAGATGGGTGCAGCGAACAGAAGAGAGGCTTAGTAGGCGGTTGCGAGGAATTATCAATCAACACAGAACTGGAGCCGTCAGTCGCTGGACGTTGCGGGACATTGCTGAGGAAGGAATGTGAGCACCTATGTTTATGTTCGGAGGGAAATAATGATAACCCACATATAACTCAATAACTAACCACGACAATTGAGATACTGTTGATTTAAACAGGAAAAAAAAGTGTACCAGTCTCGCATTGTGTTATATATTAGTAATATGTCCTGATTGATTATTACATTAGTAATAAATAAATAATGTAATTTAATCATTTAAGTTGTAATGTAATATGGCTGAGTGGTTAGGGCACTCGCTGCCTAATCAGAAAAGGTCGAGTTCGATTCACAGAAATAGTGGTGTTTATTTTTTCGATCGAAAACACTTCCGGGTTCATCCAGCTTTTAAAAACGGAGAAAATAAAATGTTATGGGAAGTAGGAGAAGGCCTGTCGTGATACCGACCACATTATCCGAAAATATGCCCGTTGGTCATGAAAACATATGGTAATTGACACCATATTGTTCATATGCTTAACACAACGTGGAGGGAACTTTCTCCTATGTATTATGTTGGAACATGTATGAGCAATACGCCGGGTCACTATATCTTCTCTGATGAAATTTCTGGTACCCATTTTAACAGCCTAGGTGAACTTCGAAAGGGCGCGGATCCACACACAAAAATGTAACATTTGAGGAGCTGAACACGGACACACCTGAACAGTAGACGAGTGTACTAGCCACTCTGCCACGATGGCTGAAGCGTAAAAAGAAGAAGAGAGCAGAACGCACAAATCATATATTGCCTTGCAATTAGGATGAGGATAGACAAGGGTTAGGTCAAGCAATCATGTATATTAAAAAATTGTCCAAATATCGAATGTGTGGGCTAAAATGTGCAGATATTGGAAACCTGATTTTTTTTTTTTTTTATGTGAAATGAAGTGGGGAAAAAAATAGAAAATAGAAGAACAAAGATGTTGAATAAATGCAAAATATGAGATTATAAATGTAGTCGGTTAGAAAAATCTAAAAACATCAGCTCCATTATTGTAAAAATGCTTATCGTCTGTCGGCCAGATAATACTTTCCAAAAGAAAGATTTTCATAGTGAATAGACCAACCTGGCAAATGAACAATTTTTGTCCACATTCCTGACTTGCTGCAGGTAATGCGTGCGCAGAGGCGGAACTCCAGACAGATCAAATACGGCTGTGATAGAAGGGACTGGAATAAATTGAAAATTTAACAAATGCCGGGGAAATGGATGAATAAAATAGACCCTTACGCAGATGGCAATCTCAAGAGTTTTAAGTTATATCCTAAAATGTTTCTGTTAAAAGTGATTAACAAGAGCACATTTGTAGCTCCATTTGCCATTAATATTATTATTATATCGCGAATAGCAAGTACCGTACGCCGATAGCAGTTCTCCTGCATGATATATGTAATTGTTTTTATTTCTTCCATGATTTTTGTGCAATTTCATTGATAGGGATTCGATGGTTTTTAATTCATTGTGGACTCAATGTAAGTTGACCCATCTTCGATAATGTAAACAATGGGATCATGTGTGGAGAGAGCTTGGGCACTATCCACCTGCCGCCCCGCACACAAAGGTAGGCGGCTTGACCTACTTCGGCACGTGTCCCCTAGTGGATCTAGATATAGAGACGAGCTGCAAATATAAAATAACGAGCCGCGTACTGCAAACCGAAGTGGTGATTACAGAGGGCGGGTGAAATAGTTGCGTGGGGTAGCTAACTCTATGCCCTATGACGTTTTCATCGGCGAGTCGGAGGCGATATAACCTCCTCTCCGGGGAGATGCGACTCGTTAGCCCTAAAAATGGCAACGCATCTTGGTGAAGGTCAATTCCGATTATAAACCGCCGTTGTCTAGCGGGTACCCGTTTGCGGAATAAACGTCGGGAGTAAAACCTGAGGAAAAATCCGGAGATGGAGTCCCTAAGGAAGCTCAGTGTTGATTTCATCATTGCTCTGACAAATCTTGCGACGCAGTTGGGACCAAACTATTCTTACTCTGCTGGACCTTTGGATCGCTCGGCTGTGTGGAGAGAAGAAACATGTTGCGTGGGCAACCACTTGTCTCTTTCTAGTTACGTCCAAGCTCGCGCTCTGAAGAAGACACTCCAGAATCGCCATTTAGGTGTCGGCACAACACGGGAAGCAGCAGTTACCGGTTACAAGACATTCTGCCCATTTGGTGTAGGGCATGGCGCAAGGGGCTGCTTCCGACTGTGGGAGAAGTCTATCAACTTCATTGGATAGCTAGCGAACGCTCAAAGTTGGGCAGCTCCCAGGCACTAAGGTGCTATCTCGTCACGGCTTTCCCCATTGAGAGTATGGGGATTAGGAGAAAATCCGAAAGGCAGACTGTTACCATGCACACCTGCCACAAAGGAGAAATCAACAACCAAGAAACTTTAACCTACGATTGGGTTGCTGGAACGTCAGCACCATGCAAGCTGGCCTATCTGACAATTTGCACGACATAAACGACGACAGAAAGACAGCCATAATCAATAGCGAGCTGAAAAGACTTCAGATGGATATAGCCGCACTTCAAGATACCCGTTTGGCAGGCTCAGGTATGCTGAATGAGGCGGTCTACGTGTTCTATTGAAAGGAAAGAGCAGCGACGATACCAGAGAACACGGTGTGGGATTTTCTGTGAAAAAAAAAATATTTTAAAATCTGGTTACACTTGGTCAGAATGCATCATCAGAGCAGACAATCACACTTCGATTTAATACAACAGCAGGACCATTTACTCCCATAAGTGTATACGCGCCGACCTTGTGCTCTTCATCTGAAACCAAGAACAATTTCCATGTAAATTTAACAGAAGTCTCGGAAAGTATACCAGGGCAAGATCACACTATTCAAACGGGGGGATTTCAATGTCGGAGTTTGTACAAACCACAGTTCGTGGCAAACTTGTCTAGGTCGTTTTGGAGTTGGTAAATTAATTAAAACGGTCAACATCTAGAGTTTTGCGCCTACCACAACCTGTCCATGACAAATACTTTTTTTTTCAAAACCAAGCCTCGGCATAAAGTATCTTGGAGACACCCACGATCTAAACACAGGCACAAACTAAACTTGATACTTGTCAGATGCCCTTTCCTCACATCTGTAATTCTCACACGGTCATACCACAGTGCAGATTGCCACTCGGATCATTCACTAGTCTGCTGCAAAATCAAGCTACTGTCCAGGAGGTTCCACTATGTCAAGGAGGTAAAGAGGAAACCACGCATAGACACTAGCAAGCTAACACATAGATACTAGCAAGCTAACACATAGACACTAACAAGCTAACACATAGACACTAGCAAGCTAACACAAAGAAACTAGCAAGCTAACACATAGACACTAGCAAGCTAACACATACTGGGTTGTCGAGCAGTTCAACAAGACCCTCAAAGAGTCGCTGAGCACTCATGATCACGGCAATAGCGCTGTGGAAAAATGGGAACAGTTCCGGACGTTATCTACATCAATCCGGTTAGCATCTTTCGAAAACTGACATTTAAGTCTCACGATTAGTTTGAAACTATCTCTCATGTTATGACACCCGTAATCGAAGCTAAACGTGCGGTCTTCTTAGATCACAAACGCGCTCCGAATGCGAATACTCTGCAGGCTGTTAAAATGGCCAGAAATAAGGTTCAGCAGACAGCTCGAGGCTGTGCTAATGAGTATTGGCTCCAGACAGCATCTCAAACAGGAAAACTTAAAAGTAATGTATGATGGCATAAAGAAAGCCTTGGACGAACAAAATACACTATTGCCGCACTAAAGACATCCACTGGGGAGAAAATAACTGATGGTGGCAAACAGATGGAGAGATGGGTGGATCATAATTCATCACTTTATTCAATAGATAACACAGTTACACTAAACGCTATTGACACCATTCAATGTCTCCCGTCTATGGAAGAGTTAGACATTGAAACAACTGTAGAGGAACTTAGCAAGACCACAGATAGCTTGGCCTCCGGGAAGGCGCCTGGACAAGATGGGATTCCTCTCAATCTGATCAAATTCTGCAAACGTGCTCTGTTACATCCCTTACTTGAACGTGCTCTGTTACATCCCCTACTTGAAGTACTGCACCAATGCTTGCAAAAATCAAGAGCAGAAAAAGCAAATCTTCACCGTCTTTATTGACCTTACAAAGGCATTTGACCTTGTCAGCAGGGACGGTCTTTTCCAAATACGATCTAAAATAGGCTGCCCACATATCCTGCTGACGCTAGTCACATCATTTCATGAGGACATGAAGGGCACTATTCAATACGACGGCAGCACATCGCAGCCCTTCAACATACGCAGCGGTGTCAAGCAGGGATGTGTTCTTGCTCCGAACCTATTCGGAATCTTCTTTGCTGTTCTATCGAAACATGCATTCTCAAATATGAACCAAGGAGTCTAATTTCATACTAGATCTGATGGTCGGTTGTTCAAACTAATCTGATGGTCGGTTGTTCAATCTCACAAGACTAAATGCAAGGTCCACAATCAGACATGTCACTGTTAGAGATATGTTATTTGCTGACGACGCTGCGCTTGTCATGCAAAGTCAGAAGTACTCCAGGGCATGGTACATCGTTTTTCGCATGCCTGCAGAGACTTCGGTCTAACAATAAGCTTGCAGAAAACTAACATACTCGGTCAGGACGTCGAAGCAACACCTGCAATTTTATCGACAACTACAACTTGATGTCGTGCAGCAGTATAACTATCTGGGATCCATCATCAACGACAGACTATCTTTAGATACAGAAATTGACACACGCATTGGTAAAGCTGCTACCACATTCGCCCGTCTTTCTGTGCGTGTTTGGCAAAACAACTAACTGACAATTAAAATAAATACCGCAGTTTACAAAGCCTGCATTATTAGTATTCCGTATGGCAGCGAATCATGGACAACTTATGCAAAGCAGGAGAAAAGGATTAATACAATCCACATGCGATAAATGCGCCGTATTCTTGATATCACATGGAAGGACACAGTGACAAACGTGGAGGTCCTCACTCGTACACGCCTCCCGAACATCTACACGCTGTTATTAAAAAAAAACGTAAATTACGCTGGCTTGGCCCACGTACATCGTATGAAAGATGGCTGCATACCGAAAGATATACTCTATGGACAACTAGCAGATGGCAAAAGAACTAGGGGGCGCCCAAAACATCGATTTGTAGACGCGTGTAAACGTGGCATAAAGACTCTGATCATAAACCCTGCATCCGGGGAAGTGATAACTGCAGACCGAAATCTTTGGAAACACACTCTAAAGCACAAACTCAGACAAGAAGCAAACAGATTCATAGAAAAAGAGAATACACGGCTAAAGAAAAGAAAAACATTTCTACGGGAGCTGCAAAATCAACAGTAATCTATGACTGACGGAGGCTAAAGATTTACTGAATATTATATCCCACTAAGTGACATTTACATTGAAATGAAATATATATATATATATATATATATATATATATATATATATATATATAATATATAAATAAATTTAAAAAACCACACATACCACCTTATATCACGGAAAGAGCCCGATAAATCGACTATCAGCAGTTCTTAATCACTACGGCATCAGTTTCATAGAATGAGACAAGATCTCAATAGTTCAGTAGCAGAACGGGTAGCATGATACAGTTCCGTGCTTCTGTCTCAAACTGGCATTTTAGTTACAATGCTACTATTCTTACCCTCATTATTAGAATGTATATTATTTTATGGGAGTGGTTTCAAGTTGTGGCATTACACAAAAATGGCATTGTCCTTGCTTAATTAGTTTGTTGTTGTAATGATGGAATGCCATAGACAGTGAAGAAGAGTAATGAAAACGTTATGAAAGAGACCATATAGAGAGAGCTAATTTCCAATATTAGGAAGAGCAGTCATCATTTTTTGGCCGGTGATGAGAAGGGAACAGCTGCAATATATTGTAACAACTGGAAAAATTGATGGACGAAGAGATAGAGGGAAGCAAAGAGAAAAGATACCAGACCGCTTAAGAGAATGGCTTGAGCCGCGATAGCTCAAGGTTAGTGAACTGGACTACAAGAGGTAGGGTTCGATCCTAATCGACGGCTTCCGGTTCACACAGCCTTTAATGGGTACCGGATTTTTTTTCTGGGAAAGTAAAGCGGCACGGGCGTAATACCGACCACATTACCCCAAAAATCATGTGCCGAAGATCTGTAAAATTTATGGTCACTAACACCATTTTCCCTATACGCCACTTGGAGTGACGGAGGTACTTTACTTTTTTTTTTTACTTAAGAGAATGGCTTAGCAGACGGTCAACAACGGAAATGATAAATAACATTCGAGATGGAAAGCTGTGGACGCCAGCAGGCACGGTACTTGATGATGATGATGAGTAATGATATTTTAGTAGATCAATGCGATTGTCCTCTTGCTTAATGCACCTTCTTTTTCTTTTTGCCTTTCAACTCCCTGCGGAAGTCAGGCTTTAAACAAATCACTTACCAAACAATTCTCTTAGGATTCCAAATCTTCGCCCATCCTATTCACCTCTGCTTTCACCTGTCTTCGCCAAGTATATTTTAGCCTTCCTCTTTGATTCCTCCTCCAAGTTTGTGAAGTTTTTTGCAGTATATATATATATACATTTACAATAAAGACTATCCAATTTAACCCTTCTTAGTCGTCTCTTACAAACATGCCTGGAAGGGAACAGCGCTGCAATTTTTTACTCCCCTTTCTATCTCCGGAGTTACTTGCTTACAGACTGTTTTATATTAATGACAATTTGATAAATAAATGTTTAATATGAGAGAAAATATTTCAAAGATTTACACATTTTAAGGAGAATTGAGACCAAAAAAATGGTATGGTTAAAGCTTGAGATAATTTATGGACGACACAGATTTGAACGACGTTTCAGCTCAATATGCCTTCAGCAGGATCAAACAAACAACACACACACAGATATGTATGTAAATAAAACGGTCCTATACAGCTAACTAATAATGAAGTAACCAAAACAAAATAATTAAAACTAGTTCGAGAAACTGCCGATTGTAACCATAATGTAATTTTTTTTATTACAAATTAATTAATGTCCTCCTATAAATTTATAAACTAATAAAATGAACACGGTTACTAAAGCATCAGTGCCAAACAGAAATGACATGAAAAAATATTGGGGAAAAAGTTATTCAGGCAAAAAAACTGCAGCTTCCCACAAAGCTTCGCAGGAGAAGTGGATAAGGTAAAACAGCAAAGAAGTGTGAAAATAAAAGACAAAGGCTTATGGGGCGAACATTAAGAAAGATCAGTGTGATGGAAATGACCAAAAAACAAATGGATCGGATGTGCTATTCAGGAAAAGCCAGGCTGGTAAAATAGGGCTTCTCATACGGAATGAATAATTATAACGCAACTTCCGGTAACAATACACTGTTAGGAAACTTGCAACTTTCCGTTCTTTCATCACAGGCTGGCGAGAACATTGGTGGTCGCGATATATTGTATTGTTTACTACAGAATGAAATTCCGGTATCTATTAGTGGGAATTGATGGGGTTTTTTTATGGGGGGTGGGGGGGGGAAGAGAGGGAGAGAGAGAGAGAGAGAGAGAGAGTGAAGTAAGTAAAGATCCCCGTCACGCCAAGTGGTGTATAGGGAATATGGTGTTAATGACCATAATTTTTACAACTTCCGCACATGATTTTTGGGGTAATGTGGTCGGTATTACGCCCGTGCCTCTTTACTTTCCCCGAAAAAAATCATGCGCCCATTTAAGGCTGGGTGAACCCGGCAGCCGTGGATTAGGATAAAGCCCAACCTCTTGTCCTTTGTAGTCCAGGTCTCGTAGTTCTTGGTTGTTTCTATGTCCCATAGTTGAGCCTTCCCTAGTAAATGTTCTGGTTAGCGATTCTCTTGGTCTGCTTTGTTTTTTACCGGATGGATCCCCCATGATTGCCTGACGGGGATGTCTTTCTTCATTCTTTAACTAACTAGACTACCCTTAAATAGGAATAGTGACAACAAGGTATAACTGCTCTAGTCTCTAGACTACCCTTAAATAGGAATAGTGACAACAAGGTATAACTGCTCTAGTCTCTAGACTACCCTTAAATAGGAATAGTGACAACAAGGTATAACTGCTCTAGTCTCTAGACTACCCTTAAATAGGAATAGTGACAACAAGGTATAACTGCTCTAGTCTCTAGACTACCCTTAAATAGGAATAGTGACAACAAGGTATAACTGCTCTAGTCTCTAGACTACCCTTAAATAGGAATAGTGACAACAAGGTATAACTGCTCTAGTCTCTAGACTACCCTTAAATAGGAATAGTGACAACAAGGTATAACTGCTCTAGTCTCTAGACTACCCTTAAATAGGAATAGTGACAACAAGGTATAACTGCTCTAGTCTAAGAGACTAGTGCTCCGATTAAAATGCATACCATACTGACAACATGAGAGCCAATCAGACAGCTTGGCTAAAATGCCGGCTATAGAAGACTACAGCCTGGACAGGAAGGCTACTGTTAGAATGCGATTCAGACAATGCGGCTAACAAGAGAGATGAAAGTTGCACAGAAAGACTGGCTTAGAGATGACGATAAACAACAAAAAGACCGGCTTAAAATGATAATGCTTTTTAAATATTAATCCCAGCTAATGCTAACAGTTTTAAGTTTCATTTTGCGGTAAATGTAAAAAAAAAAAATGCTTCAAGGGCTAATAACAAAATATTTCTCGCAAAAGCTCAAAGTTTGGAAAATGAAATGAATGAATGAGGAAACAAATTTGTTCGAAAAAAAAAATACGCGAAAAGAATGGAATGCCTTAAAATGAGGAAACTGCTAAATTCGCTTTATCGATTTGGCTTCTTTAAGAGGGCTTAAGTGCATGACATGGTGGGGAGGGGTGTGTGTGCTGTTATTTGTGTGGTGTGTGAGGGTACAAGTGAGAGAACCTGCAGAGATTATTAGATAGCTGTCCCATATGGTTCGTTTCAGCGTGTTTATCCTGTGTTAGCTGTCATTTCTTGGTTTTTCCTTTAGTCATCACCCACCGCATGGCCCAGTGGGTCGTGTCTGGCCAATACTGCATGTCTCTCACCCTTATCTGTCCTCTCATTTCAGTTCCATTATTGCCATTCTCTTTCATTATTTACTTCATTTTCTGTGTTTATCAATAACATTATCTTTTTAAGTGCCTTTCTTCTCCTCTTCCTTCTTTTATCTCTCTAATTCTTTCTATATTAATTGATGTTTTCTATTATATGTTTCTTTTCCAATGTTGTATCTTCTATTTCTAATTTTTAAAACAATTTTTTCTCTCACTTTCTTCCAATTTGTCTATCCTACCTTTATATCTTAATCCTACCATTCTTGAATCAATTTGTCTATCCTATCTTATATCTTAATCCTACCATTCTTGCATCAATTTGTCTATCCTATCTTTATATCTTAATCCTACCATTCTTGAATCAATTTGTCTATCCTATCTTTATATCTTAATCCTACCATTCTTGAATCAATTTGTCTATCCTACCTTTATATCTTAATCCTACCATTCTTGAATCAATTTGTCTATCCTATCTTTATATCTTAATCCTACCATTCTTGAATCAATTTGTCTATCCTATCTTTATATCTTAATCCTACCATTCTTGAATCAATTTGTCTATCCTACCTTTATATCTTAATCCTACCATTCTTGAATCAATTTGTCTATCCTACCTTTATATCTTAATCCTACCATTCTTGAATCAATTTGTCTATCCTATCTTTATATCTTAATCCTACCATTCTTGAATCAATTTGTCTATCCTATCTTTATATCTTAATCCTACCATTCTTGTATCAATTTCACTCTTGTCTTATCCAGTCGTGAAGAACTTCTTCCAAAGAAAACAAAAGACATACTCGTACGATATGTTGTTATGTCACAAGATTTAACGACCTGACCAAGTTCACCTTACAAAGAACAGTAAAAGGTTAAGTCTGAGAGGGAGTCATGTAGGAAATTGATTGATGATATCAAAGAGAGCACAGGAAGAACATTTTAACAAACTCACATACTGGCATACAACAGTGAAGAATGGAGTCCAGTAAGATTGTAAACAACCTAGGTTATCCGGGCCACGATGGCTCCCAAAGAAGTTAAACTATAACACACACAGCTTATAGCTTACTATTTATGCATATCCCTTATTTTTTTCACTAATTCTCTTTCTTATTTACACTTATGGCCTACTCCATTTCAATATTCCATTCTACGTAATCTCCTCATATTGAACACGTAATATCTGATACCTTTATATTTCAAACGCATGTTGTGTGTGTGTGATATTCACCTCTTCTAGGATAACAGTAAAGTAAATGCTTCATTCAATTCCTTTAGGGATTAACAATCATTTATTTTAAAGGGTATGGTGGTCGGTTTCACGCCATGTCGCCCTAATTTTCCTGACAAATCCCGTACCCACTTAAGGATGAGCGAGCCTAGCAGCCGTGGATATAAATCGAAGTCGATCTCCTGCACTTGGTAGTCCAGTTCTCTTCACAGAAGGGGAGCGTCTGTTTAAAAAAAGGAAACTAAAAGCAAATAAGGTTATTCCGTTAATGAGACATTTCTGATAATGGTTTTACACAAGTACAAAGAGGAGAAACACGGACTAATGTAAACGTGATGGCACAATCAAGTATCGCAGTTAGTATATTGTGGTAAGTGCATATATGATGCCTATGTCAAAGTACAAATTCCGGTGTCAGGGATCTATCTATCTTTCTTTCATTCGCCTGAAGTATTGCCTTTATCTGCAATGTTGTTTCCTGTGTAAATTCTACTGTCTTTTGTAATTCTTGCAGTGGCCCATATAGTTTTTTCTGTAGTGTTGTATCTATGGGCATATGGATTTTCCTCAGTCTGCTATATTCACTGCAGTCTTTAAGTATGTGTTCAGCAGTATGGGGCGCCTGTCCACATGTACATGTAGATGTCAGGGATAAGTACAAACATGTTGTAACGATCCAAGTACAATTAAGAAGTTGGAGTGGGTGTTTTGTACAAGTACAAATATGGTGTCACAGCACAAGTTGAAATGTCAAGAAAATATAAACATAGTGTTCCTCTCTTTCATGCTCTGTTTCTTTATCTTTTGGAAGGAAAGACGAAAGAGTGAGAGGGGGAGGAAGGGAGGCCCATGACGTATGGTGAATATGGCGATTGTGCCCATTTTTAAAATTACCACATGCACATCTTTAGGCAATGTAGTTAGTAATTACGACCCGAAACATCCCAGTTTGTCCTACTTCTTATGTTTTCGATCGAATTTTAAGGTCTTCTATTTTAAAGATAAATTCATTTAACTGTGTCTGTTACAGCGAACAAGATTTTTTTTTAATAGCATTTTGTGTATATATATATATATTTGAAAAAAAAAAAAACATACAGCGACCTGACGCTCGAAAAACCTGCCCTTACCTCATCCACACCCCTTACACTGTCAAGCTCTCTCTCTCTCTCTAAATATTTGGAGACAGCTTAGCATAGATAGATTAGACAATAACATGACCTTCAGGTCCATCCTTATTCTTATTAGACAATCAACTGTAGAGAAGGTCAGAGGGCAGAAAGGGAAACCTAGGAAAAACTCCAAACAGCGTGATGACTTCAGTTATGCGAACTATAGACGAATGACGTCAATTTGTCCCTGCTAGCAAAGCTGAAAACGTCACGCTGGTTGCGAGTCTTTCCGGGTTTCCTTTCATGCTTTTTGAGTTTCTTCATAGTTATTTCTTTTGGCTGTGATGAAACATATATGACAGCAGCGGAACAAGCACATTAAACGTGCAGCGGCTACTAACGAGAATGAAACGACCATGCTAACCAGTTGATATATCTGTAGCCATGGAGGGTCATAAAAGGCAGTTATGTTATTGAGTTATTAGTGGGTCATCATCATTGCACTTCAAACATGTCCATAGGTGCTCAGATCCCCTCCTCAGCAATTCCCGCAGTGTCCAGCGACTGACGACTCCAGTTCTATGTTGGTTGATAAGTCTTCTTACACGGCCACCAAGTTTCTCATTTCTGGCTGTGCCCATCTTAACTCCCATTTCCATCATCCGAAGAAGTGACGTTGATCTGTGTTTGTCAAAGTCTTGTGCTCTTCCCGCATCTCGGAGGGCATTGATGATGTCCGCCCGATCCATTGGTTGCCCGTCCTCAACGACAGCGCAGCTAGCCAACCTGTCCGCTCTTTCATTTCCCCGTACTCCCGCATGTCCAGGGACATAAACAAAGGTGACCTTACGTATTTTGGATTTCTGCAACGACTCTACCCATTGCATGCGTAAGAGCCCGCCTCCACTTTTTTAATCATGCTCATCGAATCACTCAGTATACATGCGGGGGTGTAGTCTTGTGATTCTAACCATTTGAATGCCCTGGTCACTGCCATCACCCCCATTGTCATGCTACTCCTGGTCATGACGTATGCACCACTGTCTTCCTTGACTATTTTGCCTGCTGAGCGTGCTGTAAATGCCCACGCACTTCTTTGGTGCCGTCTTACAGATCCGTCTGTATAGATGACTGCATCTTTCTCATCGGTGTTATCGCAGATGAGACCGTTGACCTCAGCATTAACCACGACCGGGTTCTGTTCCCTACTTTTCCTGTCGAGTGTGACAATACACGAGAAAGTCCCCTTGAATGACGTAGGCACCGGTATCCACTCCTCACCAACGCTGATATTGGTAAGCCCACAGACCTCTTTGATGACATCTTTTGGCAGTTACGTAAATGACAGAAAGTGACAGAAGAAACAATAACCTGAAATTGTTACTTGTTATCACTGAGAGGTTGAAACATTTCATACTCTGGCTACACGTTGGGAAGAAATAGAGAGAAAGAGGGAGAGAGAAGTAATATTACATATACATTGTATAATACAGCTTTACGTGCGGCACAACTACATAGCCATTTTAGCAATATAAAGCCTTCATCAAGTGACGAATATCATCATCATCATCATCAGATGCATTGCTCATTGGCGTAGGCGATCATCTCTCTCCGCATCACTCGGTCCTTTCTGGATCGATTAAAATCGAAAAAAAACAGAAAGTGACGAATACAACGACAAGAAATTGTATACGGTACGAGAGGTGTTGGACGGGGTTGTGGTTTTGAGGTAATACGTCGGCCTCTGGACAGTAGTGTTCCGGGCTAAAACTCCTCCACAGGTGGTGGGAACTTTTCAAAATTGAATCCGTGGTTTCTTAATGGAATGGCCCTCCTCCGGTCTCTGGGTAGTGAGATAATATTTCTATCACTCTCGGATAACGGCGAAAAACAGGAAGTCTCATGTGCACTCGCGCACGTTAAAGAACCCTTAGCAGCTTAAAGTCGAAAAGAGCAGGCCAAAAATGGTTGCTGCCCAGGCAAAAATTGTTAGCAAATTTACCCGTGCCGAAGACGTATGTATCGGGCCTAAAGGTGCTGATATCGCGGCTTTGTTGTCAAGTAGCGACACAACTCAGTCTCACCCACTTCAAGGGTGAACTCTATGAAGAAGACAGCACACGGTAATACAAATGAAAGACGATTTAGTAAGGTAAGGTAAGGTAAGGTAAGGTAAGGTAAGGTAAGGTAAGGTAAGGTGAGGTAAGGTGAGGTGAGGTGAGGTAAGGTAAGGTAAGGTAAAGTAAGGTAAGGTAAAAGTAAACTAAAGTAAAGCAATGTAAAATAAAAGGTGTCAGTGCCCATATTTTTCAATAACCAACGGCAGATTTTACGAGTGATGTACTCGGTATAAGAATATATATCCCGCCTTCTAAAAATGTTTTCAATTCTAGAGGATCAGTGAGCCCCGGAGCTGTTCTTCAGGAACATTGAGACGATTTAGTACTTAAATGTGAGGGGTCCAAAATCCATGACGGCCGTAGACAAGAGGTCATCAACAGGAAATGAAAGATTGTGAAAGGTTAAGCGCGTAGACCCGTGATGTCATGTAATCAACCATGATTGGTTCAAAAATAGGGAAGTGGCACGCGAGGACATGATCAAGAGAAGACACGAAAAGTGGGAAAAGAAAAGTATTTCTGGAATATAAAGAAAGGAATATGGTGAGTGTCGATAGAGGATAGAGTATTTTTTTTAAAAAAAGCATCTGCTTATCTTATTTTTATAGAGGAAAGAATAAAAAAATCAGTATCTACTTATCATACTATTAAACAACTTATCTATATCACTACAGGATATCATCATCATCAAGTACCGGGCCTGCTGGCGTAGGTGATCATGTCTCTCCACAACTTTCGGTCTCGACAGTCCCCTTAACGTTGTTGTCGTAATTTCTATTGGTGTGGAGATTCATGATTGTACAAAGAAGATACGATAGTGGTTTTCTGTTGCCTTCCGTCGGTTTGTTTACGGTTGGATCCGCTAGGATTTGACTAAAAAGTCTCACCCACAAGGCAGTGGGGTTGTTTTACTTCGGAGTACCCTCCCTTAGCATTTTACTCTCCCGAGCTTACCTGCAAGGCAGCAGGACAGCCACAGGTTGTACTGTTTACTGCATACAGTAGCAGGTAAAATTACCCGACCTGACCTATACTACAAAATATACGAGTACTATAAAACCGTAATTACATAATGACAGTATCATATAACATTATCCATATGCATTGATTTATATATAGTTTAGGAAAAACCCGCTAACAGAGAGAACAGAACATGAACACGGCAGCATACAATTTTGTTTAATTATTATTTTTTTGGGAGGGGGGGGCGTGGAGAGGGAGAGAGATTTGGTCATGAGAATGGTTTTAACAAACCAGCACTGTGTATCATGATAATATTGAGGTAGGGTGACTGGCCAACAACTGGAGGGTAACTCAGCTCAAACCACGAGTGAAAAGATTTGTTCTTTCTAATGGCCCATGATGACATGGTAGTTAGTCCTATGGGGAACGGATGAAAAAAAAAATACGGATGAGCACGTGTACAAGAACCCTTGGTGTTGACAATCGAGAAGACATTCCGCTGCCTTTGTCAAATTTGAAAAATAAAAAAAAAAAAATAAAATAAATAAATAAAATTACTCTAATTTTTAATAATTAGTAACAAACTCTGAAGTTGGAAAGATGTCTGCCTGTATGGCGAGCGACATTCGTTCACCCTGAGAACACTCTCAGCTGAGTCCAGAGGATGTCAGAGGATGCACTAGTGGCAAACAGGTATTCACGCAAAAACTCAGTCCCTGCAAACGCTCACAGATTACACGAGCCAAAAGTTAAAATAAAGGAAAATTAGTGAAGGAAAACAGAAACAAATACAACATCAATAAGTATTAAATATCTTTCTTATATTGCCCACGGGACCGTCGTCGATGCTACGATACTTGTGCGCTGTGTTGAGATTTTGATGCACTGTTGGGAAAGAAATCGGATTCATGAAGGACACTGTCCGAATATTGTGGTGATGGTCATAACACAAATGAAACCTACTAATGCCAAGTACAACAAATGGCAGTTTGGCTTTCTGGAAGACCAAGAACCATGGAAAAACGATATTAGAGGAAAATCGTAGCCACGCCAGCTATCAGCTGTCAATGATGAAACATCTGATCCAGGTATTTTGAAAACATAAAAAGAAATGCGAAACCGCAACCATGTTTCATGGCTTCGTGGATAGATCAGCAATAGAAGATCTTAGCAGCACAGACAGCAGATGCAACATGAAAATCAACGTCAACACAACAAAAGTCATTAATATCGCAAAAGAGAAACAGAACATCAACGTAACGATAGACGGTAGCCTAAGTGGGGGAATTTAAATGTATATGAAGTCTAGTGACAAACGACAATTCACAAGCCGTAGAGATAGACTCAAGATGCATCAAAGCTTGTGAAATCATTGGACAGTTATCACCACTATTGTCCAACAAGGAAATAACTCTAGAGGCAAAACGGGCACTGTACAATACAATTGTCATTTCAACTTTGTCCTACCAATGCCAGACCAGAGCAATAAGAAAAACAATCACTAACGAGATGAAATATCTTAGATGGATGACAGGAAACAGCCTGAGAGATAGGATCAGAAATGAAGAACTGAGAAAAAAAGCTATCAATAATTTCCGCCATACAGTTCATACTGAAACAATAGATAAAATAGCTTGGCCACGCGATGAGACAGAAATACCAAAACACAAAACAACGAACCTTCAATAAACGTTAGAGAACACGAGACTCAAGGGCCGACGACGAAAAAAAAAAAATTGAGTGATAGAATACTAGAAACAATAGAAAACATAAAATCAGCAGCGGCCAACAATAGAACGAAAAAACACAAACTATATCTCCCCTCGACGCTGAAAGACAAATGATGAAGTAAAGAAGAAATGGATAGATCATGAGAAGAGAAATTGAAAACAACTTCATAATTCAAGGCGGAGAAGGCTTCCAAAAAGATATCATTCACACGCCACAACCATTAACTGTTATCGTAATTCCCATATTATTTGCATCAACCATATCCTAATGAAACTCTCCTGCGACCGAGCATTCTGCGAAATCACAGTTTTCGTTTATTTTTATTTTTTTAATCAGTACTGGGGTTATCGTTGGCCATTACCGTAATTCCTATATTATTTAAATAAACCCAATTCAGATTAAACGGCCCCCCATGCGACCATTCTGAGAAATCACCGTTTTCATTTGTATTTTCTATTTTACAGTACTGGAGTTAACTTCAGCCATTACCGTAATTCCTATATTATTTAAATCAACCACATTCAAATTAAACTGCCCCATGCGACAATTCTGTGAGAACACCATTTTCATTCCCTCCCCTCCTCTCCCCCCTTACAGTGCTGGGGGTTAACTGCACTTTGACGCGTTTAACGATGTTTCGCGCCACTTGTTCACTGGCAGCCAAGATGGATTGGTCTTCTCTCGTGGCAAGTGGCAGAAACATGCATGACTCACACTGACCTGGACTTTTATGGTGGAAGATCCTCTCCATCCTACATTTTTTCTCCCCTCTCCTTTTCTTTGCGATCTAGCAGGCGTCATGAATATTTAATTGCCCCTACTCTGCACCCACCCTTCAACACGTAAAGGCCCTCGGAATCGAAACTGAATATGCCTCAACTTTCCCAGACATTTCGTGCAGAAAGCGAACAAAGCTTAAGAATGGTGCATGGCTGCTGAAATTGTTGCTGCGTGCTTGTATGGCTAATTCAACGGGTATCTGCGTCCATCCTCAACGAGGATGGATCAGGCAATCGAATTATCATGAGAATGTTCCGAGAATTTTAACGCCTATGTACAATAAATATTAATTAAATTCCTCAGTTTGACCTTTACATAAAATAATAGATTACTGCTCAATCACCATTTCATATTACGTTACCGAAGTAATAGATTAATTTTCAGTTTTCAATTAAGAATAAGGAAATCAAAGTCTGACAAAAGTTTCTTTAAAACGAGAAACGATGATAATAATAACAACGTATATCACGTCCAGTGACAACTTGTGGCTAACCCACTTTCATGTTACTTACATGTTAGATAGAGAAAGAAGCAAAACAGTGAAAGGATTTTGGCCAGTAACAGACAGAATTCTGCTAGTAAAATTGAGAGGCAGACCAATGGATATTAACATAATTCAAGTTTATGCACCAACAAGTAATAGCGAAGAAGAAGACATTGACACATTTTACGAGGAGCTAGAGGCAACGATGGAAAAGTGTAAACCCCAAGAAATAACTATTATATTAGGGGATTTCAATGCAAAGGTAGGAACAGCTAAAGTGCAAAATGTGACTGGGGGGCATGGCCTTGGAGAGACGAATTACAGAGGGGATAGATTGATAGATTGGACAAAGACACATGAAATGATTATAGGTAACACCTGGTTCAAACAACACCCTAGGCGACTATGGACATGGCAAAGCCCAGACAAAAAAGTACACAATCAAATTGATTTTATACTGGTACAGAGAAGATTCAGGAATGGGCTAACATCGGTTAAAACAAGGCCAGGAGCAGATTGCAATAGTGACCATGTACCAGTAGTTGGAAAGATAAGAATAAAACTGCGGAAGGCACAGAAATCACTAAGAAATATAAAATTAGAACTAGATATGCTAAGAGTAAATAAACAGATGAGTGATAAGTACAGCACGATAGTACAAAATAGATATAATGCTATTGTGAAAATACAGGACATCCAGGAGCAGTGGGAAATGCTGAAACAATGGATTCAACAAACATCAAAAGAAGTAATACCAGTGACTAAAAGAATCAACAACAAAAAATGGATGACAGAAGAAATATTACAACTAATGGACGAAAGAAGAAAACATAAGAAAGAAGAACGGACATATAAAATATTGCACAAAGAGATCCAAAACAAGTGCAGTGAAGCAAAGGAAGGATGGTTAAAACAGAAATGTGAAGAAATGGAAAAACAACAAAAGAAAGACCCAAAATTTATGAACAATCAGTTAAATGAATTAACAGGAAGAAAAGAAGTAAAAGTTTCAGGATGTGTGAAATCAAAGGAAGGAAATATAATAATGGGACAGGAGAAGACAATGGAAAGATGGACAGAATATATCAGTCAACTCTATGATGATGAAAGACCAGAATTAAACAATTCAAATGAAGACACAGGACCACCAATAATGCAGAGTGAAGTGGAGGACGCAATTCAACACATGAAAAGAGGCAAAGCTCCAGGTCCTGACAATATAACAATCGAAGAGATAAATGCATTAGGAGAGTTGGGAGTACAAGTCATAACAAAATTACTCAATGACATATATAACACTGGACAAATACCCGAAGATCTACTAAAATTTATCTTTGTAGCCATACCGAAGAAGTCAGGCGACACTGATTGTGAAGACCATCGCACTATTAGTCTCAAGAGCCATATGACTAAAATATTACTAAGAATAATCATGAGATGTGTAAGGAACAAAATAAAACCAGAAATAAGTGAGGAACAATGTGGATTTGTAGAAGGAAAGGGCACCAATAATGCAATATACATCTTAAGAACATTGATAGAAAGATCTATAGAGGTAAAGAAAGATCTATATATGTGCTTTATAGACTACACGAAAGCATTTGACAAAGTAAAGCATGTGGAAATAATCAATATGCTGGAGAAATTAAACATTGATGGCAAGGATCTGCGAATCATAAAAAAACATGTATTGGCAACAAACAGCAGCTATACGAATTAACAATCAAACAGGAATATTCCAATATATAAAGTAAGGAGTCAGACAAGGCTGTGTTCTGTCGCCGGATTTGTTTTCACTTTACAGCGAATATATTATGAGATCAATAGTAGACAAAAAAGGAATTGATGTCAACGGTCACAACATAAATAATTTGCGATATGCGGATGACACATTCTTAATAGCAGAGACAGAGAATGAACTACAAGAAATGATAAACATAATAGTGAAAGAAAGCAACAAGAAAGGTCTCATTCTGAATAGTAAGAAAACAGAAGTAATGGTTATATCGAAGAAACAATAATCACCATCATGCAGCATAAAAATAAACGAGACAAATCTGAAACAAGTGCAACGTTTCAAATACTTGGGCACAATAATAGCATCAGATGGAAGATGCACCACATAAATAAAAAGAAGAATAGCTCAGGCCAAAATGGCATTTCAGAAAATGAAAAATATCTTATGCAACAAATCTATGTCAATAAAAATGAGAAAGAGAGTTCATCGGTGCTATGTAGAACCAATTCTGACCAAGGGAAGCGAATCATGGACAGTAGACAAACAAATGAAAAGACGATTAGAGGCCACAGAGATGGGATTTCTCAGAAGAATGTTGAAAGTTCCCTGGAAAGCTAAAAAGACCAATGAGGAAGTTCTCAAAGAGGCCAACACAAAAAGGGAGCTCTTAAAAAACATCAGAAAGAAGCAATCAACATTTTTCGGGCACATCATGAGAAGAGGAAAGTTGGAATACTTGGTTACAACTGGCAAAATAAAAGGAAAGAGAGATCGCGGGCGACAAAGAGAGAATGGATAGCTTGGTGTCATGGCATGGAAAACAGTCAACAACAGAACTGATACGATGCACTGTAGATAGAAGATTGTGGAGGGACATGATCGCCTACGCCAACCGGTAAGGCACATGATGATGATCCTACTTTTTGTATTTATATCAGTGTCCAAACCCCTTTTACACCAACAAAAATGCTAACCGGAACTCTTATCTTAATTCCTCTTCTTGTTAGCATGCACGCGTTAAGTGTGGATATGACGTGTCACTAACTGACAACAAATGTGCGATATCTTGACCTTTAGACTCCACACATTCCTCTTCAGCTTGTAGATTTTTTATAACGATTTTTTTTTACCGGGCAGCGGCCATTTTGGTTCACTATTTTCGACCTTGAACTTCCACAGGTTTTTTAACGTGCGCGAGTGCACACCGGACCTGCAGTTAGTTATTCATCGTTTTTCAAGAGAGCTAATCATCGGATCCGACTACCGATACATCAGTGGAGGATAAAGCCACGACGAAAGCACGGATTGGAAGTGAAAAAATTCCCACCACCTGTAGCGGATTCCAACACCGGACCTTCCTGCCCTGAGCTCGATGTCTTACCTCTAGACCACCCAGACCGCGTTTCATTCCATAAAGCGGGAAAATGACAAGCTCTGGTGGGCTTACATCTGTGTTATTGCTGTCAATAATCGACATGCGAAGAGTGCCAAATAACACAAATAAATATCAAAGTTGAAGGAACACACCTGGAGACAGGGGCCTCGGTAGCCTAGTTGGGAAAACCACCCGACTAGACTAGCGACGTTCGGACAACCCGTGTTCGATTCCCGCTGGGAGCAGTGTGAATTGTACTCGTGGTTGGAAAAAAAAAAAAAATACCCCCACGGTCGACCCAGCCGTTGGCAGAAATGGGTACCAGGGTATATTATCCTGGGAAGGTGAGGAATGTCGCTTCGCATCTGAGTTTCGATGCTTGAGGCTACACTATACAGAAATATCCGAACATTTCTGGATAGGCGGCCGAGCACATATGGGTGTATACTCGCGTGATAAGACGCCGGTTCAAGTCTCGTATTTTACCTTTACCTTTACTTTACCTGGAGACAGTTCAGAGCTACAACTACATGGGACATAATATAACCAGTGATGGAAAATGTACAACTGAAATAAACAAAATAATAGGTATGGCAAAAAGTAATTTTAATGCCATGAAACGTATACTAACATCAAAACAAATAGAACAGAAAATTAAAGCCTTTGAAATCTGGATTTATAGAAGAATAGGTAGAATTGGATGGAAAGAAAAGAAAACAAACGAGGAAGTTTTAAAACAACTAAAAATGAAAAGAGAACTACTAAACACAATTAGAACAAGACAAAAGAAATTTGTAGGGCATGTTAAAAGAAACAACAGCCTAATAAAAGTAATATTGGAAGGGAAAATACAAGGTAAAAGAGGTAGAGGCAGACCAAGACTAACATGGACGCGTAACATCAAAAGATGGACAAGTCAACCTATGACAATCTGCACCATCAAAGCAAGAGACAGAGTGGAATGGCGCTCCATGTTAGCCAATCTTCGATGCTGAGACGGCACTCAATGATGATGATGAAGAGAGAAACAAAATCAGTCCAGAAATTAGTGATGAACAGAGTGGTTTTGTTGGAGGTAAAGGAACGAACAATGCCATTTACGTCATCAGATCTTTAGTACGTATTTGGCGTATAAGAAGACTTATCAACCAACACAGAACTGGAGTATTCAGTCGCTGGACACTGCTGGACTTGCTGAGGAGGGGATCTGAGCATCTAATGGGCATGTTCGGAATGCAATGATGGTGACCCGCAAATAACTCAATATTGCTGTCAGCGTCTATAATGTGAGAGAATGTAAACTAATGGCAAATACAAATTCTAAACGCGTTGTATGCCGTTCATCTTTAGAGATAAGGTCTTTGGTTTATCTCAGTGCTTCTTCAACCTAATGGGCTTATTAAAATGTTCGAATATTAATGCAATACGTTGGACTGAGTTCATCAGAATGTGGTACGAATCAACATCTTCGCAGTCTGACTAAAGTGCCATTAATATCTTCCCTTCTCTTAAGTTGACTGTCCCGCCAGAGCAATATATAGCATGTTGCAGATGCAGAGATTTTCTTTGAATGAGGAGAAAGGGGCAGGAAGATTGTGCTAGTGAAACAGTTATAGCGGCCGTTGATGGCCTGGCTCATGCCTGTCTGGGAGTTTAGAGATATTAATAAGACATGCGCGTCATGATCATGTATTCTGTAAAGTGTATTAACCAGTAGTAAGGCTAAATAGATCACGGCAAATGGTGTAAGGATCGTTAGATAGCAAAAATTGGTAGTAACTGACATTTAATTAGATCAGCCTATAGTACTAATCACAAAGAGATCATTATCAAGTACCAAGCCTGCTGGCCTGGGTGATCATGTCTCAATGTTGCCAGATTGTGTAGAAAGTTAAGTCCTACAGATACCAGTGGAACAGTCATAACAGAGAAGGTATTGTTCCGTCAAAAAATGGATCGGTCACCAAAAAATAATGTGGACTTTCTAAAAATTAGTAGCGGCAGACAATAGTAATGACAAAAGCATGTGGAGAGTAATAATCACCTACACGACAGAAGATACCATACTTCAAGAAAAGGTTTGTACTAACACTAACCAACAACAACAGTTAGACTTTAAAATATATCGGCTATGAGACTCGCCTTAGTATTGTACCACCAGAACTGAAAATGCAGCCAAACGTCGAGTAGTTGAATGACCTAAACACTGACGCCACAGGGGACCACTTCTGATGATCAGATAGCCTGATGCTTCAAGTTGGTGTACACAGCGTTCTATGATAATTGAAGTCTAAAATCGATGGTCAGATTCGTTCATCTCAGAATGCAACACGATAAGTGATGCAAGCAAAGAGAGGCGACGAATTTAAAGAAATTTCATAGAAGGACTTCTAAAAGGCAGAGCGGGGATAGAAGAGATGGGAACATCATGGATATGCAAGTGCGTTATGTTAATGGAACATGTTCTTGTAGTGTTTGTCAGTTGATGAATATTGTCACTATATCATGTTACAGGTTAATCACTGTGAATAAGGGGACTTCCTGAGACTCGCTGTCAAGATGGATGGTGATAACAACTAATATAGACCTTTCTTTTCTACCTACAATGAAATCATGTGATAACTGGCACAGAAAAAAAAAATATACGGCACATCCGCTCCGCAGATATTTCAGTAACAATCACAAACATGGAAATTTAAATAGGACAAAATTAGTAGCGAGGGGTAGGCACTGTGTCTACTAGAAAGTGCTCTCTACTAGCGAGGAGAAGGCACTGTGTCTCCTAGAAAGTGCTCTCTACTAGCGAGGAGAAGGCACTGTGTCTCCTAGAAAATGCTCTCTACCAGCGAGGGGAAGGCACTGTGTCTCCTAGAAAGTGCTCTCTACTAGCGAGGGGAAGGCACTGTGTCTCCTAGAAAATGCTCTCTACCAACGAGCAGAAGGCACTGTGTCTCCTATAAAGTGCTCTCTATCAGCGAGGTGAAGGCACTGTATCTTCTAGACAGTGCTCTTCTACCAGCGAGGGGAAGGCACTGTGTCTCCTAGAAAGTGCTCTCTATGAGCGAGGGGAAGGCGCTATGTCTCCTAGAAAGTGCTCTCTATGAGCGAGGGGAAGGCACTGTATCTCCTAGAAAGTGCTCTCTATGAGCGAGGGGAAGGCACTGTATCTCCTAGAAAGTGCTCTCTATGAGCGAGGGGAAGACACTGTATCTCCTAGAAAGTGCTCTCTATGAGCGAGGGGAAGGCACTGTATCTCCTAGAAAGTGCTCTCTATGAGCGAGGGGAAGACACTGTATCTTCTAGACAGTGCTCTTCTACCAGCGAGGGGAAGGCACTGTGTCTCCTAGAAAGTGCTCTCTATGAGCGAGGGGAAGGCGCTATGTCTCCTAGAAAGTGCTCTCTATGAGCGAGGGGAAGGCACTGTATCTCCTAGAAAGTGCTCTCTATGAGCGAGGGGAAGGCACTGTATCTTCTAGAAAATACTCTCTACCAAAGAGGGGAAGGCACTGTGTCTTCTAGAAAGTGCTCTCCACCAGCGAGGGGAAGGCACTGTGTCTTCTAGAACGTGCTCTTTATCAGCGAGGGGAAGGCACTGTATCTTCTAGAAAATGCTCTCTATCAGAGAGGGAAAGGCACTGTGTCTTCTAGAAAGTGCTCTCTACCAGCGAGGGGAAGGCACTGTATCTTCTAGAAAATGCTCTCCACCAGCGAGGGGAAGGCACTGTGTCTTCTAGAAAGTGCTCTCTATCAGCGAGGGGAGGCACTGTATCTTCTAGAAAATGCTCTCTATAAGCGAGGGGAAGGCACTGTATCTTCTAGAAAATGCTCTCTATCAGCGAGGGGAAGGCACTGTATCTTCTAGAAAATGCTCTCTACCAGCGAGGGGAAGGCACTGTGTCTCCTAGAAAATGCTCTCTATCAGCGAGGGGAAGGCACTGTGTCTCCTAGAAAATGCTCTCTATCAGCGAGGGGAAGGCACTGTGTCTCCTAGAAAATGCTCTCTACCAGCGAGGGGAAGGCACTGTATCTTCTAGAAAATGCTCTCTACCAGCTAGGGGAAGGCACTGTATCTTCTAGAAAATGCTCTCTACCAGCTAGGGGAAGGCACTGTATCTTATAGAAAATACTCTCTACCAGATATATATATATATATATATATATATATATATATATATATATATATATATATATACATACAGATTCATAGAGAAAGAATACACGTACAAAAGAAAAGAACCCCAAAAAATAACATTTCTAGGAGCGATGAATAATCCATAGTCAACTATGACTGACGGAGGCTACTACAACCACTATATATATATTTAAAAGAAAATGAACAATGTCCAAGACACAGCCATCTATACTTTTACTAAGCTCTAATGCAGAGAGGGAAATCCAGGAATACAGCCCAAAATGGGTGACGTTTTCAGACTATATATATATATATATATATATATATATATATATATATATATATATATATATATATATAGTACATAAGACAATTATTGAAAAAAAACTCCAACCAGCGTGACGTTTTCAGCTTTACGAACAGGGACGGTTGTGTGAAGAATGACGTCAACCGTCTATAGCTCGCATAGTTGGAGACGTCACGCTAGTTGGAGTGTTTTCCTATTTCATTTCCAGGCCGCGGGCCATGTATATAATTGGTTGTGCTTCAGCTATGCGATCTATAACCAACTGACGTCATTTTACCAACAACCGCCCCGGACCCCAAACCTGAAAACGTCACAAACGTTGGGTGATTCCTATCAACTAGCGGGCCTTAATAATGCAGTACATGGCTGTGATCCAAGAATACTGATGGGTGATGGTAATGATGATATTAATATAAGATAATAGCACTCCCTCATACATTTTAAACACAAAATACCATATGGTATAGGATTACCTAAGTGCTAAACAAACCATGATGATTAACTAATAACATGGCATTGTTAACTATCAGACAATTAAGTCTGGTTATACAAATATCAAGATATTAAATTTAGCCAATAGGGTACGAGCCCAAGGGAAGCTGAATAAATAACCAACCAGGCTTACACTAATTCTGCCAAATCTCTCCAGCGTGCATGAAGAATATAAATTAGAATATAAGACGGGGCTGCCCGTAGTTACAATGGCAATAACCTGAACTGTGACCTCTGCATTAATTTTGTCTCCTAAATCACAATTCAGCAATCGATTTAGCATGCCATTTGACGTCTCTTGTTCTCAACTAACAGCCCAGAACTTGGGCACAGCCATTCCTTGTATTCAGCCGAGACCCGACATGCTGAACGGCATTGCTAATTCCCTTTCAAAGCAATTCTTCTGTCTGCGAATATTAATTCGAGATGTGGTAATTAAACTTGCCTACGGCAATTTGTATGTAATTAGTTCTGCCATTTCTAGAAGCTCTTTCATCGGTGTGATTGAAGGAATGTTTCACTCAAGTGAACCTAATCGAAACTTTGGAGCACGCACATACGCACCTCACATATATATGCATGCATGTGTGCGTGTCAATGTGCGCATGATTATGTTTTCCATACGTACGTGTGTTTATTATGTACGTGTGTTTCTGTGTTTATTATGTACGTGTTTGTATCTGTTCAATGCACGCGTGTGCTCATATGTGCGAGAACTGTGAGTCTCGGTGTGTTCATTACGTGCATGTGTATCTGTGTATGTTCAACCTACTTGTACTGTACACAGGATGACACACTGTGAATATATATTCTGACATGTGGAAGCGAATCATGGACAGTAAACAAACAAATGAAAAGACGATTAGGGGCCACAGAGATGGAATTTCTCACAGGAATGTTGAAAATTCCCTGGACAGCTACAAAGACCAACGAGGACATTCTCAAATAGGCCAACACAAAAAGGGAGCTCATAAAAAATATCAGAAAGTAACAATCAGCATTTTTCAGCGACATCATGATAAGAGGAAAGTTGGAATACTTGGTTACAACTGGCAGAATACAGGGAATGGGAGTTCACGAACGACAAAGAGAGAAGATACTAAATACTGTCAAGAACAGACTTGATACGATGCTCTGTGGATAGAAAGTTGTGGAAGACCATGATTGCCTACGCCAACAGTTTTGGCACATTCTGGTGATGATCTTCTCTATTTCCCTCTATGGCTTCCTCCCTCAATGTATCTGTCACAATATACTTCAGATGTTCCCTTCTCATCATATGATCACAAAATCATGATTATTGACTCCTGGTGTGGCAAAAATTCGTTGCCTTTTAATTTGACCTCTATCAGAACGTGCGCAACTATTCTCTTGAGCTCTCACCATTGTATTTCAAACATGCATCTGTAACATCACATTTCTGTGACTTTCAACGATTGTCCAGCATTCACTTCATACATTAAGCCTGGTCGTTGCTGCGTATCGTCCCTAACGCTTACTGCGGGATGCAGTAACCGTGATTGATCTCTCCGCAACTTTATTTCTAATTCCCTTTCAAACCAATTCTTCTGTCTGCGAATATTATTTCCTGATGTTGTAACGACGGAGCACTATCGTTGCCCCCCGACATACACCAGCTATGGTACTATGTGTCGTAAAGATAGTTTTTAAATAGTAACGACGGAGCAGACAGACTGGCCGGTTCGGCAATATTAGCTGCTGGAGAGCTAATGGATAGAGCAGATATCATTAACAATGAGATGGGTAGAACAAAGGATAACTTTGACAGAAGTATAAATACATGGCTATCTAGACTGTGTGAACTGGGAGCGAGGACCGGACTTGCCAGAACAGAGAGATATTCTGGACGAATAAGATGTGTCTACCAACACAGAACTACAACAATTAGTCGCTGTGTGCGGACATTTTGAGGAGAAGACGGGAGCACGTGAGATGGGTGTATCCGGAGTGCTGTGATGATGATTACAATTTATCATAACAAAACATAACTTTATTTCCAAATGTAACTTAGAACTGATGCTACATCTAATCTGACATTTTTTTTTAATTTAACATTCCTTTTGCTTCTTTGGACAATATACAGTGTGAACCAAAAGTAGGTGGGCAGTAAATGATCATATTTATTTGATGGTGTTTGCGTTATATTACATTTTTATAACTATATTCATGTATTATCTATACAATTATTAGTATTATTGTATAAAATAAAATTTAATTGTAATATAGTAATTGTTTATCAAAATTGAATTGTATTAGTTAATACAGTTGTTTGTAATCTCAAAATAAATCGTATCATTCACTATCCACCTGCTTTTGGTTCACCGAGTATAATCTGCAAGACCAGCCTATTAAAAAAAAAAGTAAAGTACACCCGCGTCACGCGAAGTGGCGTATAGGGAAATATGGTGTTAGTGACCATATATTTTACAGACCTTCAGCACATGATTTTTGGGGTAATGTGGTCAGTATTACGCCCGTGCTGCTTTACTTTCCCAGAAAAAAATCCGGTACCCATTTAAGGCTGGGTGAACCCGGAAGCCGTCGGTTGGGATCGAACCCTACCCCTTGTCCGAGTTAGTCCAGTTCACTAACCACTGAGCTATCGCGGCTCCCTAAGCCCAGCCTATTGGGCTAATATAATTAGAAATTAAAATACAAGGGGAACAACTGGGATTCTATCAGTGTTGAAACAACAGACCCAATGGTATGGGCATATACGAGGTATTAAGGTCACCACGAAAACAGCATCTCCCAAACAGTGTTAATACTCATAACTTTGGCATAGGAAAACGGGTGGCCCATATGATGGTAGATTGTCGTTCTCAAATCATGAGACGTGCGATTGAATCACGGGGAAGTGGATTAGGTTTGCCATCTTCCTGGGGAAGCAAACTGGTTTGTCACACGATTTGTTGATCAAATGAAGGTTTTTGCATTCCTATTTTCTAATTCATCTCTCCTGCTCTACATTTCCAGGTATCAGCATCTTTGTTGAAAATATATGCCTTGTGAAAGTAGTATATCGCCGTCAATCAGGTACAATTAACATAAAACGGGGTATAGAACGTGCAAGCCATTTTCATTGAGAGTTACATGAAAGAGAGAGAGAGAGAGAGAGAGAGAGAGAGAGAGCGCGAGAGAGAGAGATAGAGCAATAACAGCAGCATAATCCCGCAGACTATGAGCTCCACAATAATTCAGTTACATAACTTCCCAGTAATGACATTTAAAATGACGTCAATGTGAACTTTTAATCACAATAGACCTAGAGAATCTCATGGACGGCCGAACAGACTGACCATCTTGAAAGTAATAGAGCGTGAGAGACAGATACAGTGAGAATCATTACTAGTGCTATGGTGAGATTCTCTTGCAGACAAGCAAAGATATGTAAGTTTATTTTTAAAAAAAAGTCAAGAGTCCCGTCACTCCAAGTGGCATATAAGAAATATGGTGTTAGTGACCATCATTTTTACAGACCTTCGGCACATGATTTTTGGGGTAATGTGGTCAGTATTACTTTCCCAAGAAAAATCCGGTACCCATTTTAGGCTGGGTGAACATGGAAGCCTCTTGTCCTTTGTAGTCCAGTTCACTAACCTCTGAGCTGTCGCGGCTCCCAAAGATATGTAAGTGCTAACAGACAATGTCCGTTGTAACATTCAATGTCCAATTACAATGATAATGATCGATACAAATAATCAGAAAGGAACAGAAAACGTATCAATCTTTATTAAATTAACTAACATATTGTTAAAAAAACTTGCGATATAATGAGGCAGAATAGAAAATCGGTGAACATCCAGAACAGTAACACAAGAAAACAATACTAATTAACAGGCCAGCTAGTTTCCTTGTAGAGGCGCGCTCTTCTACAAAAAGTCGCTGTCGTGAGCCAAAACAAATATTTGAACAGAATTAATAGGAGCAGAAGACTGTGAGAACCAGAATTATAGGAGTTCAGGGAGAAGTTGCTGAGTTTTAAGATGGTCATGTAGTAGTACAGAATTCGGATAACAAGCAGCTATCGACAGACAGCCCATCCGTGTGTCGTCTTTTCATCTTTTCCTCATTTGCCTTTCAGCGTCCCGGAGATATATAATTTGCGATCTTTTGCTTTTCTCTTGGGTTCTCCTGCTGTTATGTTTCCTAGTGTTTCTCATATACCATCAATCCATCTCTTTCGTTGTCGGTCCTTGATTCTGGTGCTCTCACAAAGTTTGCTGATGGTTCGGTATATAGTGTTGTCAATGTATAATTATGTATTTCTCGTTACTCGTGTCTTCAAATATATTATACATATTATAAATAATTTGTTGCACACTTAAAATGAACGACAATGAATATAAAACTGTTTATATAGCCTTAGTTCACTTCTCACAGATCACCGGTTGTTGCTACGATAACACATTCATACAAACATAAACACACATATATCTGATCTTTAGTCATGATGTTGCTCCTACCCTTCTATCATGAAACAGGGCAGAGTCAGGTACGCATGATGAAACGACTAGAAAGCTGATGAAGAAGTGATAAATTACCACCTTCTATGGTGGAAATCGAACCCTGGAGTTTCTTGTCCAGAAACCGACGCCTTAGCTCTATACCACCCGCCCCGCCCCCATTTTTCCCAGTATGCTTTCAATACATGAAGCAAACCAAACTATTATAATTATAAGCAAGTATTTTACACGGTAATTGAGAAAAGCAGAAATAGAAGCCAGAAAAGGAAGCTCCACGCATTCCACTACGAGAAAACAGACTAGGACGTTTTTAGCAAAATCAGACATAGGAAACAGAGCGCCGATCGTAGTAGGCAGGATAGATGGACGCAGCCACCCTGGTGGAATGTAGAAGTAGAGGAAGCTTGGCGAAGAAAGAAACAAACGGCCAAGACATGACAGAAAGCTAGAAACAATGGAAGAACACAACCTGAGCTCTTGAAGCGTCTGAAAGAAGAGGTCGACCAAAAAATGAAGCACTTTAAACTATGTGCTAAGCAGGCTAAGGATGCCAAGTGGGAAGACTTCTGTAAAAAAGTGTGCTCAGAAAAATCGCTAGCCAGAGAAATGTGCCAGACTAAAAAGAGGCAAATCATGGGTGGGCCGAGCAGAAGAAGTCATCAAACAGGTCTGTGGGCTTACCAATATCAGCGTTGGTGAGGATTGGATAGCGGTGCTTATGTCATTCAAGGGGACTTTCTCGTGTGGTGTCACACTCGACAGGAAAAGTAGGGATCAGAACCCGGTCGTGGTTAATGCTGAGGTCAACGGTCTCATCTGCGATAACACCGATGAGAAAGATGCAGTCATCTATACAGACGGATCTGTAAGACGACACCAAAGTGCATGGGCATTTACAGCACGCTCGGCAGGCAGAATAGTCTACGAAGACAGTGGTGCATACGTCATGACTACGAGTAGCATGACAATGGAGGTGATGGCAGTGACCAAGGCATTCAAATGGTTAGAGTCACAAGACTACACCCACGCATGTATACTGAGTGATTCGATGAGCATGATAAAAAAAGTGGAGGCGGGCTCTGTACGCATGCAATTGGTAGAGTCGTTTCAGAAATCCAAAATACGTAAGGTCACCTTTGTCTATGTCCCTGGACATGCGGGAGTACGGGGAAATGAAAGAGCGGACAGGTTGGATAGCTGTGCTGTCGTTGAGGACGGGCAACCAATGGATCGGGCGGACATCATCAATGCCGTCCGAGTTGTGGGAAGAGCACAGGACTTCGACAAACACAGATCAACGTCACTTCTTCGGATGATGGAAATGGGAGTTAAGATGGGCACAGCCAGAAATGAGAAACTTGGTGGCCGTGTAAGAAGACTTATCAACCAACATAGAACTGGAGTCGTCAGTCGCTGGACACTGCGGGAATTGCTGAGGAGGGGATCTGAGCACCTATGGACATGTTCGGAGTGCAATGATGATGACCCGCAAATAACTCAATTTTACACGGCTCACTAGAAATGTTCTGAGGCTAGGGTGAGAGAAACTTCAAGATGTTCTATGTGTACATCATCCTTTGTGGTAGTCTAATTCATTCCCAACAGCGGATCAATGCTAGTTAGTTCTGGTGAGTTGTTTCATTCCATTTACTTTTATAGCTGCTGAAATGATAACTAACATGTTCATACCAGATTTATGCTTCCAATGTTAAAACATGGGGTCAGTGAACAAGGTTCATTTGTTGACGACAACTACCTGCGAAATGAGGTGCTTGAGAAAGATATCAAACACAAAGATAGATTAAGTACCCAATGTGAACATGTAAGAACATATCGGAATTAAGCCGTGACTGGAACATATATATATATATATATATATATATATATATATATATATATATATATATCATAATCATCATTGAGTGTCGTCTACGCATCGAAGGTTGGCTACCATGGAGCGCCATTCCACTCCGTCTCTTGCTTTGATGGTGCAGATTGTCATAGGTTGACTTGTCCATCTTTTGATGTTACTCTTTCATGTTAGTCTTAGTTTGCCTCTGCCTCTTTTACCTTTTATTTTCCCCCAGTTGTGCTCGGCTGCCTATCCAGAAGTGTTTGGAGAATTCAATGTAGTGTCGCTTCAAGCATCGAAACTCACGATGCGAGGCGGCATTCCCCACCTTCCCAGAGTAATACTTTGGTACCCATTTCTGTCAGCGGCTGGGTCGACCGTGGGGGTATTTTTTTTTCCAACCACGAGTACAACTCACACTACTTCCAGCGGGAATCGAACACAGGCTGTCCGAACGTTGGTAGCCCAGTCGGTTGGTTTTCACCATAAAGGCCAATGCGGCCCCCAAATTCATCTTGTTTAACTGGTAACATGATATGCTTCTGTACACTTTCATCATTACTCTTCACAACTACACATATTGGGTGTTTATCTACGAATATTTAATTTAGTTTCGATTTTATGCAAAACTAGAAGTCTTTTTTCATAGTCAATATGAAAATATACATATATTGAGAAAGTCAGGCGCCACTGATTGTGAAGACCATCGCACTATAGTCTCATGAGCCATATGACAAAAATATTACTAAGAATCATCATGAGACGTGTAAGAAACAAAATAAAACCAGAAATAAGTGAGGAACAATGTGGATTTGTGGAAGGAAAGGGCACCAATAATGCAATATACATCTTAAGAATATTAACAGAAAGATCTAGATCTAGATCTTTAGAAGTAAAGAAAGATCTATATATGTGCTTTACAGACTACACAAAAGCATTTGACAAAGTAAAGCATGTGGAAATAATCAATATGCAGGAGAAATTAAACATTGATGGCAAGGATCTGCGAATCATAAAAAGCATGTACTGGCAACAAACAGCAGCTATACGAATTAACAACGAAACAGGAAAATTTCAATTTATAAAACAAGGAGTCAGACAAGGCTGTGTTCTGTCGCCGGATCTGTTTTCACTTTACAGCGAACGTATTGTGAGATCAATAGTAGACTAAAAAGGAATTGAAGTCAACGGCCACAACATAAATAATTTGCGATATGCGGATGACACAGTTTTAATAGCAGAGACAGAGAGTGAATTACAAGAAATTATAGACATAATAGTAAAACAAAGCAACAAGAAATGTCTCAGTCTGAATAGTAAGAAAACAGAAGTAATGGTTATATCGAAGAAACAATTATCACCATCATGCAGCATAATAATAAACGAGACAAATCTGAAACAAGTGCAGCGTTTCAAATACTTGGGCACAATAATAACATCAGATGGAAGATGCACACATAAATAAAAAGCAGAATAGCTCAGGCCAAAATAGTATTTCAGAAAATGAGAGTCCATCGGTGCTATATAGAAACAATTCTCACCTATGGAAGCGAATCATGGACAGTAGACAAACAAATGAAAAGACGATTAGAGGCCACAAAGATGGGATTTCTCAGAAGAATGTTGAAAGTTCCCTGGACAGCTACAAAGACCAATCAGGAAGTTCTCAATAAGGCCAACACAAAAAGGGAGCTCTTAAAAAACATCAGAAAGAAGCAATAAACATTTTTTGGGCACATCATGAGAAGAGGAAAGTTGGAATACTTGGTTACAACTGGCAAAATAAAAAGAAAGAGAGATCGCGGACGACAAAGAGAGAAAATACTGGATAGCTTGGTGTCATGGCATGGAAAACAATCAACAACAGAACTGATACGATGCACTGTAGATAGAACATTGTGGAAGATCATGATCGCCTACGCCAACCGGTATGGCACATGATGATGATGATGATTGATATATATATATAATTCTTTAAATTACTCTCTCTATACCCCTTTTTCATTTCTTCAATCTGAAGCTCTTTATTTATCTATTTACAATGTGACTCACTTTCACTCATATTTGCAATCTCTATCTCTCTCTCTCTCTATATATATATATATATATATATATATATATATATATATATATCTATATATATATATATGCATATGTTCATTGACATATATATATATCCATCCATTATAAGTATATCCGTCTACATATCTATCTATCTTCCAGTGCGCGTATCTGTCTATTTCAATTTATTTGTTCCGGTACTTCATTCAATTGTGCACACACATACAACCCATTATACTTACTACATGAAAACATAAGCTCTTGTAGTAAAATGAATACGACTCTATTCACGTCATTCAGTATACAACAGTCGGTGCACGTTGATTACCTCTAGTTCATCCATATCTAATGTGCTTACAATAATACCTTCGTTGCTAACATGTTAGCTCTAACAACGCCGTGAACCTAAATTCCTCCAGGACGATCGACTAACGCAGGCTTATGAAGGATTAAACCTTGCACATGAAAACGCAATTACCTGTCGGAGAACGTTCGCGCCATCTCCCTTCAACGTGATCATATCAGGTGTAATCTTCACATCGAAGACTGGCTGCTACTGATCTCTAAATTAGCATACATCTTGTTTTGTTGGTCATTCAGACCGACTGCTTTTGATCAGTTTCTTCAAGTTAAACTCCCATCTGTGGACTAGTTGGTCTCGAGGCAAGATGCCGGTCTCGAGACAGAGAAGTTGCGAGTTCGAATCTCGATTGAACCTGTTGGGATTCTTATTTGTGATTTATTTCTTCGGCAACCACACCTGGTATCAGCATTGAGTCCCGGTTTGAAACGTTAGTTACTCATCGACGGAAAAACAATATGAGTATATCCGAAGACTTCCTGTGTGTTACCGGGGCCTCATTATGAGGGAAGTAAAGAATAGTGACACTGTGACCTTCCAGGCATGTCGTAAGAGGCGACTAAGGAGGTTTATCGATGGTTTGACAAGCTGTCATTGTAAAAAGTATTGTTATGGAAACAGCGCCATATATTTTAGAGTAGTGACCTCTGCAATATGTGCCACTTTGGCACGCAAGGTTTCTGTTTTTTAAAGTGTGGTTCTGCCATATGTGCCGTCTTCGGCTCGAAAGGACAATAGATAGATATCCGAAGACGGGGTTATCTGCCTATGCGGCGAGGGGGGTCACTATGCACACGGCTGCCAGGAGAAAACGGATTAACACGCAAAATTCAGTTCCTAGACTCTCGGGACTTCGTCTGAGGTGGCAGCTAGCGATGGACAAACAAACCAAAAGAAAACTTCCATCTCTGCTACAGATGTAACCAACAGAGGTAGCTCTTATAGTCACCTCCCTTCTTCATCCCATAACTATCAGGGTCTGTGGGGCGCTACTGGCAGCTTCCATCATCCTTCTCCAGTGATCTCTATCTGCAATCACTCCTTGTAGCTCTGCGAAGTCGAAGCCTGTCCTTTCTTTGATGTAATTTCCCCATTTCTGACTCTGTCTTCATCTCCTTTTCTACCGTTCACAGCTCCCTGCAGAATGGTCTTTGATTGGGGAGATAATCGAGATACATGTTCAAACATTTCTGGTCACCGCCAGATCTATGATGTGTGGGAGTGACACCAACCTCGAGCTGACCAATACTTCCTTTGAAATGTCTAATAGAAAATAGTTTACCTAAAGAAAATAAAAACCGCCATCTTAAGAGCGGACAAAGTTTTGCTTGTCCGCCTTCAACCATGTTCACTAAAGTAACCTTCCGTGGTCTTATGCTTTTTTATAGGTCTAAAGTGTATCCTTTGTTTAACTCTTTATGTTCGTTTCCACGCACCATGCGTCATGCCGATTTCAGTCATGTATGTTTAGCCGCACAGTACGTCATTCTCAATTTGATTAGTGTAAACTGTCATCAAACCATATTCTTTGTACATGTCTTGTATCATCTTGGCATTGGTGAAATGTAATTCCTCGTTTAATTATCTAAAAATTCATAATATATTAAATGTTAGATAAATATAAACATGTAGATTGATATTTAAAACCATGAGCAATTCTGTCTCTAAAACCTCTACAACTGGATTGATAAAAAATCGTCCGTACGGAAAGAGTTAATTATTACCTTTGTCAATAGATTATGCGTAACTCCACATAAAGATTTCCATTGTTTGTGATCCAAACTTTTATCAGCCTTCTTCTTTCAGACTGCCGGAACGGTTTACAGAACTGTATATTACAAGATGCCGAGAAACCCTAATGTCAACATTTATTTGCCACGGCAAATGTACTTTTTTTTTAATTTTATTCCGTTAAATGGTAGGCACATACAAAAAAGAAAATAAACCTTCTACATTTTCGGTTAAGTGATTTAGATCTATGGTGAAAACATAAGCCATACTATAACTAAAATGAAACAAACCCAATAACAGTGACCATTACAAACACAAATATCTTTAAATCAATTGAAAACTGCTAGAACAAAAATTCAGATAAGAGAAGGAGTATCTTGGTCTACGCCCTACGGGCCGGCTACGGCTCGAAAGGTCAATAGATAGATAGATTACAAACACAGAGTTGCTAGACGTATCTCTACTAGACAGTTTAATGTTATTCTTGACACACTTCCTGATCAAAGCAGTCTTTTTTGAGCTTCTGTAAACACAGTTGTTTATTACTGGTACTTTAGCTGATTTGATCATTTGTGTCTTTCCGGGAAGATAAAATACGCATGCTGCATCTATTATACATTCAAAGCGGTTAGAAGAAGCTGTATCTCAAAAGTGAACAACTGTTGTGGTTAACAAATGGAATATTGCATCCCCGGAATTTCTCAAATTTGCCAAGCTTGATCTTTTTGTTACAAGCATTAACTCATAAAATGTTATTACTCATCATCATCAAGTACCGGGCCTAGTGGCGTAGGTGATTATGTCTCTCCACAACTTTCCATCTCGGCAGCTATTTATCATTTCTGTTGTTGACCTTCTGCCAAGCCATTCTCTTAAGCTGTCTGTTATCTTTTCTCTTTGCTTCACTCTATCTCTTCGTCCCTCAATTTTTCCATTTGTTACAATATATTCAAGTTGTTTTCTTCTCATTACATGGCCAAAAAATGATGATTGTCTCTTCCTAATATTGGAAATTAGCTCTCTTTTTGCTTTGACCTCTTTCAGAACCTCTTCATTATACTTCTTATCTGTCCATGGTATTCTCAACATTCTTCTGTAAAACCACATTTCTACAGACTCCAGTGATTTTCTTGTCTGTTGTCCTATTGTCCATGACTCGCATCCGTATGTTAAGACTGGCTCTACGTAACATTTAAGAACTCTTTTTCTTGTTTCTATTGTCAAAAATGGATTGCATAGTATCTTCCTCATTTTTTTGGAAAGCTGCTTTTGCCTGAGCCATTCTGCATCTCACCTCTGTTGTACATCTTCCGTCTGAGGTTAACAAAGTTCCCAAATATTTAAATTCATTTACCTGTTTTAATATTGTTCCACTTGTCTCTATTTTGCACTGAGGAGATGTCTTTTTCTTTGTTGTTACCATTACCTCTGTCTTTTTGCTATTAAGGCTGAGTCCTTTATTTTTGCTTTCCTTCACTATAATGTCCAACATTTCTTGTAACTCATTTTCACTCTTAGCGATTAATACTGTATCATCAGCATACCTTAGATTATTCATATTAAGGTATGCTGATGATACAGTATTAATCGCTAAGAGCTATTACTACATAATACTTACCTGATCTAAACATCTTACTGTTTGTGTGTAGTGTCGCAAATTGAAACCACTTCCATAAAACATCAATTATACAAATGAATGGAATGTATAAAGCTCGGGACATCTTCATCTATAAATCTGAGAAATGTACACGATAATAACTAAAATACCACTATAAAATGAAAACATACAGTTGTACATAACAGCAAGTGCTCCTCCTCAACTTTTTTTTCTTTGCGATTGTCAAAATTAGATAAACTCGTTTAGTGATGAATTTCAGCATCAATTCTCTAATGGCACAAACAAATGGGAGAGAGCTAGAGAGAGATCAACTGATAATATCTAACAAAAGAATAGATCACGAGACTGGCTTGATGACAGTAGGGAACGGTTAAATAAATGCAGTGCTGCGGTAAAGCTTGTAGCAGGTAGTTAGCAGTGGGGTGTAACTTGTACTCCAGCAAGGTATGGTGACTGCTTTATATAAAATAAACACAACAAAATACTGACATTTCGGCCTATATGCGGTCTTCCTCGGAAAACGAGAATAACAAACGATGGGAAACAGATACCTATTCTTAAAAAAACGAGAATAAACGATGGGAAACATAAATATTCTTTAAAAAAAAAAAGAGAATAACAAACGATGGGAAACAGATAACTATTCTTTAAAAAAACGAGAATAAACGATATGAAACAGATAAATATTCTTTTTAAAAACGAGAATAAACGATGGGAAACAGATAAATATTCTTTAAAAAAACGAGAATAACAAACGATGGGAAACAGATAACTATTCTTTAAAAAACGAGAATAACAAACGATATGAAACAGATAACTATTCTTTAAAAAAACGAGAATAACAAACTATGGGAAACAGATAAATATTCTTTAAAAAAAACGAGAATAACAAACTATGGGAAATAGATAACTATTCTTAAAAAAACGAGAATAACAAACTATGGGAAACAGATAACTATTCTTAAAAAACGAGAATAATAAACGATAGGAAACATAACTATTCTTTAAAAAACGAGAATAACAAACTATGGGAAACAGATAACTATTCTTTAAAAAAACGAGAACAACAAACTATGGGAAACAGATAACTATTCTTTAAAAAAACGAGAACAAACTATGGGAAACAGATAACTATTCTTTAAAAAAAACGAGAATAACAAACTATGGGAAACAGATAACTATTCTTTAAAAAACGAGAATAACAAACTATGGGAAACAGATAACTATTCTTTAAAAAAAACGAGAACAAACGATAGGAAACAGATAACTATTACTACATGTACGACGGTAGGGGCAGGCAGATCAAGGAGAAGTAGGCAGAGAGGCATTCTTTTTTCTCTGAATGACACATATATACTTATATATGGGGGAGGGAGAATGAGACCAACATTGATATATTTTTAAGGTGCCTGGCTGCTTGATTAACAGTGCACGTTTTGTGGCTAAGTTTTGCATGTCCGGACATGTTTATCTAATTATATATATGTGTATCGGTATGTATACCAAAATAGATACTTTATTGACAATAAGAAGACCAAAACTAGTATTTATGAATGTGTAAAAGTGACATGAAGACTGACTATAAACCCTGCAGCCGGTGAAGAAATAGCTGCTGACCGCAATCTTTGGAAACACTCTGAAAACTCCAACTCAAGTAAGAAGCAGACAGATTCATGGAAAAATAGATTACACAGCGACATAAAATGAAAAATAACATTTCCTAGGGACGCTACAAAATGCATAGCAACTATGACTGACAGATACTGTGATCTGTATGTTTTATTGTTTATTTAAATAGCATACAAACTGAAATGAAAAAAAAGAGATGCAAATCACAATCTGGTTATATGGCACAACCCAGTTAACCCTAGCAGTCTCACCAGCCCGACTATAAGTCATAAGCCAGTTACACAATATAACCTAATGAAATAAATGATAAACCAAAGAGAATACATCAAGAGACTAAATGACAAAACTGGGCTAGATTACAAAACTCGTAGGCACAATTTGATCGGTTGTGACAGAGAAATTAATAAACTTAACTGCCTGAAACAGACACTGTTAGGGACGAGTCACTTCTCTGGGAGCGTGTCTTGTCAGAGTGTTGCCCCACTGAAGAGCTCTCCTTGCCTAATGACCATTTATCCTGGAGTCGGCCTGTCAATCACTGGACAACCAGTCTGATTCATACAATGTTACAAATTAGGCAAACGGAATGCCGAGCTCAAAAATAAAAAAAATGGACCCTGTTATTAAATGTTCATAAAGGAAAGAAAACGGATATGACACATTTCACAGAAAGAAAATAAAAAACAAAGAAATCAAGACCATGACATATTTGATAAATGAAATAAATCGAGCATATCATGGCAACATTTTCGGACACATCATGAGAAAAGGAAATTTGCAATACTTGGTTTAAAACAGGCACAAAATAGGGAAAGTGATATCGCAGGCTGCAAAGAGAGAAGATAATAGATAGTTTGATGTTGTGGCACGGTAAACAGTCAACAGCAGAACTGGTACGATGTAGTGGCGACAGAAAAATGTGGAAGGACGTGATGACCTACGCCATCAGGGATGGTGATATCATGATGATGATATCGTGAAGAAGCAAACGTTAAACACAAGAACTACAGTGACGGACATGTCGGGATAAGGAAGCCGAAAGAGAAGCAGACTAAAGTCTGTGTAGAGAACTGTGGAATGATATGAATAATGTTGGCCGGACATGGGATCACCACGGATAGCACGAAATAGAAGAACTCTCGTGTTGCCACTACAGACGCTATATGATGTACTGGGCACTGTCTGCTTTGACGGTCAGTGACTAAGTAAGAGGAACAAGACGGCCTTGAGACTCCCCTGGTCATGGTTAGTGGAACAAGAACTGTCGCCTGCCACGAATATCGCTATAGGTGGATTCAGGAAGTGGGATGTCGTATTCTAACAACCTGTCACTTGTAAAAAGTCATGTCTACCACTCCCCCTCCCCGCGCCAGAAACCATTAGTACCCTTTTAAAGGCAGGGTGAGCTCCGAAAACGTGTTTTGACTAAAAAAAAAAAATAATAATAATAATCGTCAAACGTTATAATTGAACCTGGATTCCATCCTCAAAGGTCAGTTCCATGAAAAATGGAAACGAGAACACCCAAAGCATAACGAGAGTGACGGATACCACCAACTATCAAGGAGGGATCACGTCATCATACTTCGCCTACGCACTGGCCACAATAGAATGAGAAATCACATGTTCACCAAATTCAAAATACGTACAACCAGCCCATGCCACTGTACACTGGACAATACGACTACAAAACATGTTCTACAGGATTGTCCCCAGTACACGGACCTGAGAAGAGCAATGTGGTCCACACCCACCTCCATCGAAGAGAAAATATATGGGGCAATCGAATCACTTAAACAGACAGCTGACTTCATGAGAGAGTCTGGAATCCTACTCTGATTGAGTCTTGATCGCAGAGAGAGAGAGAGAGAGAGAGAGAGAGAGATTATTATGATCAGTAGCCAGTGCACCACTAACCACTCAGCCACCATCGTCTTCATCTTCCTTTTTCCTTCCTCATGTGCTCTTCAGCGTCGAAGACATAGTCAGCGTTTCTTTTTTTTTTTGGCTCTTCTGATGGCCTCTGCTACTGTTATGTTTCTAATATTCCATGAATCCACCTTTTTCGTGGTCGATGTCTATGTCTGGTTTACTCGCAGCGCTTATGGAAGACTCGTTGTGTTTTGAGACACCGAGACCTCAATAACAGACGAGAAGGTGAAAGTATCAAGCAGCATCACAGAGCAATAAAGTGTAGGGGCTTCACCTTTCATGGGCACATCTCCTGGCGAAGCGCGGTCGAGGGCTGTCTACAAAGATGCATTTCCTACCGCTACCAAAAGTCACATACAATTTTTTTTTAACCTTAAACTGGAGGACGTGTTTCAAACCCTCGTTGTCGCATGAAAAGCGAGAGCACTGATGTATTAATTCATCCGTCTCAGTAATGTATAAATAGAAGAATCATTTAAAAAACTACGGCCCGCTTAGTGATGTATAGTTTAGAGAAGATGGTGTATGCGTTGGCAACTTCGACACAGTTCTCTGTAATGTGGTCGTTTTTACGACAGATCCGTCTTTCTTTCCCAGAAAAATGAGGTACATATTTAAGGAGCCTGTAGTGAGGTGTGGTATACACTCCAAGTTATGGTGACGGTTTTACAAAAAGTAACACAACAAAATACTGGCGTTTCGGTCTGCGGCCTTCTTCAGAATACGGGGACAACGACAACAAACGGTGAGGCACAGATAACTGTAGCTACATGTCGGATGATGAAGCTAGGAAGAGGTGGACTGAGAGATGAGAGATGGGATAGTGAGATGAAAAGAGATGTGACACATGTGGGAGGATAGGCGAAGTGTAGAGATATAAAATCGTAAGTGTAGAGAAATGATGAAGAGCTGAAAACTAAAGAGTGAAAAGTATATTATATATAAATTTTTTTAAAATATATTGAAAATGACTTAGCTGGAGTGACTTTTAGGTAGTTGTCTGTTCCCGACCTATTTAAGGTTTGGATAACCTAGAAGTTTCACTCTATATCTAGCTCGATCTCTTGAGCTCATCAAATCCAGTTTACTAATCCCTACTGCAAAGCAGTTCCAAACGCTAAAATATGAACTAATGAAAATATGTCGGAACTCATGACCAGAACAAGAGACATCAAACAATCATAAAGCTTCATTGTAAACATTCAGTGTGTGTGTACGTTATATGACATGACCTAAGAAACAACCAATGGTTCAGTGATCTAAGTGGAATAATTCACAACCGGTTTAACGTTGGGTGAAACTGACCGAACCACATCCAGGACACCCATACATTCAAGTTTTTACAGCGTGCATTTAAACAGTGGGTACCGCTGTTAGGACAATTAAATACGTCCATCTGTACAAGGGGAGTTTCAGATTGTGATCATGTGTATAGCAACGTTACAGGCATATCATTCTACTCAGTGAAGCGGTTTGAAAAGCGCTTAGGAGATTTACGGTCTCCATTTCTCTTTCGCTCATCTTTGAGCGGGCAAAATCCAGCTCTCTCTCTCTCTCTCTCTCTCTCTCTCTCTCTCTCTCTCTCTCTGAATAGATGCCTATCTTTGTGGAAAAAAGCATATTATTTAGAGTAATAACAGCTTCAAATTGGATAACCACGTGACACATTTCCCAGTAGACTTCGCGACGATTATGCTCGGCCCCGCTGAGATTGAAGGGAAACCAAAGCTTGTGATTGTTAGGACTGTTATGTCTACACAGCATAGTTTGGCTTAGCTGCTTTCTGTTGGCTCCACAGCCTATAGATCATTAGTTAGTTCTCTAAAAGACACATTAGCGTTTGACAACACGATAAAAATAGATTTGGAGAGTTATAGAAAATACTGCTAGAATGAGCACGGCCTTCTTAACGCGATAGGCCCAGATCTGTAGAACCGACTGATAACCTGTCTTGGCTCTCTCCATCCGAGAGGAATTCATTCATTTCACTCTTTTCTATCGTAGTCTACGTTCTTGTTCATGTATCTCTCTTAGATTATATGTATTCTCTATAAATTACCACAACTATTACATTATTATAATTGTTATGATAATTGTTCCTACAATTTTCCTTTTATACATCCTCCCTATTTCTTTCGAAATTAGGGACCCTTTTCCTGATCCTGAAGTAGCAACTCTTCCATATCTATCTCTCAATCTCTCTCTCTCTCTCTCTCTCTCTCTCTCTCTCTCTCACTTCTTATATCTTTCTTGCATCTTGTTACCGTATTTTCTGTCCCGTCTGGCCTATTGGTGTCCAACCTGCCTTGCGACCAGTAGGGTCTTTGGTCCTGATAACCTCCTGGCCATGTGGTAAAATCGTTTTGCCTTAAAACTTAGTGTTCCGTATTACCGTGTTTAGTTAGTTATTTATTGTCTTGTTTCTAACAAAGGTCTCTGACCAAAACGTTATATTCTGTCACGTTTTCTATTGTTCAATACAATTTTGTGTTCATTTTTTTAAATATTATTTCTTATTCACTTAAAAACGTTCTGATCAAGCGAGCAGCCATCGAAAAGGAAAGATAAACTGTTTATTTTTGTTAAAAAGAAGAAGAATAAGGAAAGAAGTGGAAGACGAGTGTGCTCGACAGAAAGGCTTGTAAGTCAATTCGTTGTAAACCAAATATCATCTTGTGTTACTTTGTTGTTCATACCCTACCTCATAGAAACCGGACAGAGCCAATTCCACACGATCAAAGGACTAGAACGCTAAAGAAGAATAGAAGAATAGCAAACCATGACTTAAAGTAACTTATTCCCATTTGTAGGACGGACGAGACAAAACAAGTGTCAGCACAGGAACCAAAAAAGGCAAACGACGTCACGTAACATAAAGTCGTAGGCGTAATGAAGTATTAAATTTCACTATACTAAACCACAGCAATTGGAGGGCGTGAGGCCAGTGCATTTCCGATATATTAACACCACTCTCGTCTCAGTGAGCCAGATAGTCATGCTATCTCAGATCTGGTTAAATTGATGAGTGTAAGGTGAGAAATTAACCCCAGTGACGCTATAAACATGCCAGCGCGCTTCACTATGCAATACAAACTATTGTTACGGTTTTTATTCCATTTCTGGATTCTCTATGAGTTTGGAGAATTAAGATCGCATGTCCAGTGTAGCCGATATGCATGAATGAGGGGTCCTATCGAAAAATTTTTATTTGAAAACGTTAGAAAAAAACAGACTGTTTTTCAAATATAACGCGCTCATCTTATTTGCACGACAGACTGCTTTTCATTTATTCGACCAAAGACTCAGCAATGCTCCATAATAAGACGTCTACATGTTGTGGTGTTTTTATCTGAGTAACGTTTAGTGAAGTTTGCCTCCCCTGACTTGCTAGAAGTATTGGCAATACGGTGTTAGTGGCTATATTATTCCCTGATCACTGCACATTTTTGGTTGATGTGGTCGATATCACGCCCGGCCGTCTTTACTTCCTATAAAAATCTGTGGTACCCATTTATATAGGCTGGGTGTACCCCAGGGCGTTGTCGATAAAAAAAAAAAAAATCTGCCACTTCTGAGAAAGGTATCTTAGCCCTTCTTATTAGGAAGCGAGAGCACTAATTACTCAGTCACCGAGGCTCCACAATTTAGTGGTTGTAACATTTTTATGTTTACGAAAAAATACGTCCTTGGGCAAGCTTTTACCCTTGACAAGTACTAAACAGAATATAAAGAATATAAATTAGACACAATTACTCATTCCCTTGAATTATCTCCCCTCTCTGTTCAGGCTGTGTACAGTAAATAATTAATGGTGGGTAGAATTCTCTAGCTTACTGTAACACAGTTAACCATTAGAGTTTCTTCCGGTTATCCCCTCTTGGCTGATCTGTCATGACTAATGATCCAATGGGGGATAACCGTACGCTGACGTCAGCTAATAATACTAGTACGTGTCCAAACAAAGGCGCGCATATACTACCACCACCATATATAAATGTATATGTCATGCCTGGTGATGTATGTGATGTATGTGATCATGTCTCCCACAACTTTATTTCTCTACAGTTATTTCTCAATTCTCTTTGCTAATGTCTTCATAAAAGTAAAGTACTCCCATCACACCAAATAGCGTACAGGGAATATGGTGTTAGTAACCATAAATTTAACAGACCTTCGGCACATGATTTTTGGGGTAATGTGGTCGGTTTTACGCCCGTGCCGCTTTACTTTCCCAGAAAAAAATCCGGTGCTCATTAAAGGCTGGGTGAAAGAGAGGCCGTCAGTTGGGATCGAACCCTGCCTCTTGTCCTTTGTAGTCCAGTTCACTAACCACTGATCTATCGCGGCTCCCGTCTTCATAAAAGCAATCTTTTAAACTGTCTGCTATCTTTTCTCTATTGTCCTCTTTCTTGTCTCGTCATCATCGAGTGCCGTCTCCGTAACGAAGGTTGGCTACCATGGAGCGTCATTCTATTCTGTCTCTTGCTTTGATGGTGCAGGTTGTCATAGGCTGGTTTGTCCATCTTTTGACGTTACTCGTCCATGTTAGTCTTGGTCTTCATCTTCCTCTTTTACCTTGTATTTTCCCCTCCAGGATTACTTTTAGTAGGCTGTTGTGTCTTTTAACATGGCCCAAAAATCGCATGTGTCTTGTTTGAATTGTGTTTAGTAGCTCTCTTTTCATTTTTAGTTGTTTTAAGACTTCATCGTTTGTTTTCTTTTCCTTTCAATTCTACCTATTCTTCTATATATCCACATTTCAAAGGCTTCAATTCTCTGTTCTGCTTTCTTGTCTAATGTCCATGTTCTGCACCATATAGGAATACTGAGAAGATGTAACATTTTGCTATTCTTTCTTGTCTACCCTCATGTTTTTTCCGAGTTACCAGAATAGATTGCAACAGTTTTCTTCTCGTTACATGCTCAAAGGAAAGATCGCTGTTTTCTTCTGATGTTGGACAAAATCGTTCTGTCTATGTTGGCCGCTTTCTAAATAAATAACATTCATGTTACTCTTTATGGCTTCTGTGGTTATAAGTAACATTCTTCTACAAAGTCACACTTCTGTAGCCTCTAACGATTGTCTTGCATGGTATCAGACTGTCTAGGATTTAGTTACATAGACTTACAACACAACACAACACAACACAACACAACACAACACAACACAACACAACACAACACAACATAAACAACACAACACAACACAACACAACACAACACAACACAACACAACACAACACAATGAAAAACATTCTTTATATTTCCAGTATCATAGACTTCAACCCTCTCTTTCCCCCCCCCCCCCCCCCCCCCACCAAAAAAAAACACCACCACCCAATAAAAAAGAAATCACCTAAGATTTTTTTTTTAAATACAATTAAACAACATGTGGGTCTCTTCGTGGCTTTTAACCCCCACGGCTGGGTAGTAAAAAAAAGTACTAAAGTACCCCCGTCACGCCATGTGGCGTATAGGGAAAATGGTATTAGTGACCATACATTTTACAGACCTTCAGCGGATGATTTTTGGGGTAATGTGGTCGGTATCACACCTGTGCCACTTTACTTTCCCAGAAAAAAAAAATCCGGTACCCATTTAAGGCTGGGTGAACCCGAAAGGGTTGGGATCGAACCCGACCTCTTGTACTTTGTAGTCCAATTCACTAACCACTGAGCTATCGCGGCTCCCACGGCTTGGTAGTGAGATACGATATGTCTCTTTCTTTTAATGAACGAGATGGTGGCGGTGCGCATAGACAGTGTGACCTTTTCATCACAAGTACAACCATATAACCTGATCGACCAGAACAAAATTCAACCCTATGGTTGTGCCACTATCTTGTTTACGATTGAAATGCAATTTTGTCTAAATTGACTTTCAGTTCCGAATGAAAACACTTACATTAATGACAGTCTCCTTCTTAATGACAGTCTCCTTGTTAATGACAGTCTCCTTCTTAATGACAGTCTCCTTATTAATCTATCTATCTTTCGTTCGCCTGAAGTATTGTCTATATCTGCAATGTCGTTTCCTGTATACATGTTACTGTCTTTTGTAATTCTTGCAGTGGCCCATATAGTTTTGTCTGTAGTGTTGTATCTATGGGCCAATAAATTGTCCTCAGTCTACTATGATCAGTGCAGTCTTGAAGTATGTGTTCAGCAGTCTGGGGCGCCTGTTCACATGTACATGTAGTTGAGGTGCCGATCTTGAATTGTGTATACATGTGACTGTGGAGCCGACTGTGCCCTGTTCTGAGGCGTATAATAATAACGTGTTCATATCTATTCATATTATTCCTTATTAATGACAGACTCCTCGTAGAATGAACGAAACAAACGTAAGTGCTTCATTATGATGTATCATGAGTGCCTGAGTGGTCATGTGGTAATACTGGACAATTTTCTTGGTTTGAGCCCCCACCACAGGCAGTGTAAATCGTGGATTATTTTCGAATCCGTGATATCCATGTCATTCAGCGATCCATGGTGAGGTCCAGATATGTTGGGTTGTCACTTGGAAGTTTGTGGTCTTTTATATTCAAATTCGCCGAGAGCGGTTTTCCTGACAGGCTGAAAATTGTGTTTGAAGTTTGTATCTGTTTTTCTTTTTTTAATTAATGGGTAACAGGCAGGTGTTCGTTCATCATTCAAGTTTTCCTAGGCCAACTTGCACTCTGGAGCTGACCAATGACATAGATTCTTCTCGTGCTCAAATCACCCGGTCGTCTGCGTACATTGCAGAGTGGACTCAGGGTAGAATGTCCTATACGGTGTCGTTTATAAAGATCAGGAAAAGCGTTGGTGATAGTACTCCACCTTGTTCAATTTTGGTTTTGTTACTGAACGAGAGGAAAATGTACCTCCAACTATCAAGAGGGGATCAAGTCATTATACTTCGCATATGCACTGGCCACAACAGAATGATAAACTACATGTTCACGAAACTCAAATAGCAACTACCAGCCAATGCCACTGTAGCCCTTATAACATGACAACAAAACACGTTCTAGAGGACTGCCTGAGGAAGTCAATGTACACAGGCCTGAGGAAGTCAATGTGACCCACACCCCCACATCCCTGGAAAAGAAACTATACGGGCAACCGAATTACTGAAACAGACAGCTGACTTCATAAGAGAGTCCGGAATCCTAGTCTGAATGACGTCATGATCGCAGAAGAAGAAGAGGAAGAGGTGGAGGAAGAAAACCTGTTTGCAGTAGTAGGCAATCATGTCTCTCCACAGTTGTATGTCATTACAGTTGTTTATTACTTGTACAAGCTTAACAATGTGGCACTGAAAGAAATCAAGTGGAAATGGGTGGGTGGGGGGGGAGAGAAAGAGAGAGATAGAGAGAGAGAAAGAAGAGAGAAGAAATCACTTGCCCAAGAAAGAGATGGAGAGATAGGACTACTAACGACCTTGGTCATGACATCTGATGTTGATCACTTGAAATGCTGACTTCCTGCCTTCTCTCCAAGTTTCCAGTATCATGTCCATTTGCTTCACTCTCTGTTCCCCTTGTTTCCAGTTGTAGCAATATTTAGCAGCAGTTCCTGCTTGTCGGTGATTCATTACTGCGCCACCTTCAGTCTCAAATGAACAGAAACAATTTCAATGAAAGTCAGTCTTTCTTGTCCAGCTCCAAAATGTGTTTTTACCAGAACCCTCCAAGAGAGGAGAAATAGAAATAATATAAGAGGAGAACTCTGAGGAGAAAGATAGGAATATGTAGATGAGCTTTGAGATAGGAATAAATATAAGAGGGAAACAATAGGAATAAATATAAGAGGGAAACAATAGGAATAAATATAAGAGGGAAACAATAGGAATAAATATAAGAGGGAAACAATAGGAATAAATATAAGAGGGAAACAATAGGAATAAATATAAGAGGGAAACAATAGGAATAAATATAAGAGGGAAACAATAGGAATAAATATAAGAGGGAAACAATAGGAATAAATATAAGAGGGAAACAATAGGAATAAATAAACAGGGAAACAATAGGAATAAATATAAGAGGGAAACAATAGGAATAAATATAAGAGGGAAACAATAGGAATAAATATAAGAGGGAAACAATAGGAATAAATATAAGAGGGAAACAATAGGAATAAATATAAGAGGGAAACAATAGGAATAAATATAAGACGATAAAGACATGAATAAATATAAGACGATAAGACAGGAATAAATATAAGACGATAAAGACATGAATAAATATAAGACGATAAGACAGGAATAAATATAAGACGATAAGACAGGAATAAATATAAGAGGGAAACAATAGGAATAAATATAAGAGGGAAACAATAGGAATAAATATAAGACGATAAAGACATGAATAAATATAAGACGATAAGACAGGAATAAATATAAGACGATAAGACAGGAATAAATATAAGACGATAAGACAGGAATAAATATAAGACGATAAAGACATGAATAAATATAAGAGGGAAACAATAGGAATAAATATAAGAGGGAAACAATAGGAATAAATATAAGAGGGAAACAATAGGAATAAATATAAGAGGGAAACAATAGGAATAAATATAAGAGGGAAACAATAGGAATAAATATAAGAGGGAAACAATAGGAATAAATATAAGAGGGAAACAATAGGAATAAATATAAGAGGGAAACAATAGGAATGAATATAAGACGATAAAGACATGAATAAATATAAGACGATAAGACAGGAATAAATATAAGACGATAAGACAGGAATAAATATAAGACGATAAGACAGGAATAAATATAAGACGATAAGACAGGAATAAATATAAGACGATAAGACAGGAATAAATATAAGACGATAAGACAGGAATAAATATAAGACGATAAGACAGGAATAAATATAAGACGATAAGACAGGAATAAATATAAGACGATAAGACAGGAATAAATATAAGTCGATAAGACAGGAATAAATATAAGTCGATAAGACAGGAAGAAATATAAGACGATAAGACAGGAAGAAATATAAGACGATAAGACAGGAATAAATATAAGACGAGAAAGACAGGAATAAATATAAGACGAGAAAGACAGGAATAAATATAAGACGAGAAAGACAGGAATAAATATAAGACGAGAAAGACAGGAATAAATATAAGACGAGAAAGACAGGAATAAATATAAGACGAGAAAGACAGGAATAAATATAAGACGATAAGACAGGAATAAATATAAGACGATAAGACAGGAATAAATATAAGACGATAAGACAGGAATAAATATAAGACGATAAGACAGGAATAAATATAAGACGATAAGACAGGAATAAATATAAGTCGATAAGACAGGAATAAATATAAGTCGATAAGACAGGAAGAAATATAAGACGATAAGACAGGAAGAAATATAAGACGATAAGACAGGAATAAATATAAGACGAGAAAGACAGGAATAAATATAAGACGAGAAAGACAGGAATAAATATAAGACGAGAAAGACAGGAATAAATATAAGACGAGAAAGACAGGAATAAATATAAGACGAGAAAGACAGGAATAAATATAAGACGAGAAGACAGGAATAAATATAAGACGAGAAAGACAGGAAGAAATATAAGACGAGAAAGACAGGAAGAAATATAAGACGAGTAAGACAGAAATAAATATAAGATGAGAAAAACAGGAAGAAATATAAGACGAGAAAAACAGGAAGAAATACACGACGAGAAAGACAGGAATAAATATAAGTGGAGAACAATCGGAAGAAATATAAGAGAAATAGAAATGTGTATAAGTGGAGAGAGACGGGAATATATATATATATCAGAGGAGAAAGACAGGAATGTGTATAAGAGGAGAGAGACGGGAATATATATAAGAGGAAAGAGACGGGAATATATATAAGAGGAGAGAGACGGGAATATATATAAGAGGAAAGAGACGGGAATATATATAAGAGGAGAGAGACGGGAATATATATAAGAGGAGAGAGACGGGAATATATATAAGAGGAGAGAGACGGGAATATATATAAGAGGAAAGAGACGGGAATATATATATAAGAGGAGAGAGACGGGAATATATATAAGAGGAGAGAGACGGGAATATATATAAGAGGAGAGAGACGGGAATATATATAAGAGGAGAGAGACGGGAATATATATAAGAGGAGAGTGACGGGAATATATATAAGAGGAGAGTGACGGGAATATATATAAGAGGAGAGAGACGGGAATATATATATATAAGAGGAGAGTGACGGGAATATATATAAGAGGAGAGAGACGGGAATATATATAAGAGGAGAGTGACGGGAATATATATAAGAGGAGAGAGATAGGAATATATATAAGAGGAGATAGACGGGAATATATATAAGAGGAGAGAGATAGGAATATATATAAGAGGAGAGTGACGGGAATATATATAAGAGGAGAGTGACGGGAATATATATAAGAGGAGAGAGACAGGAATATATATAAGAGGAGAGAGACGGGAATATATATAAGAGGAGAGAGACAGGAATATATATAAGAGGAGAGAGACGGGAATATATATAAGAGGAGAGAGACGGGAATATATATAAGAGGAGAGTGACGGGAATATATATAAGAGGAGAGAGACGGGAATATATATAAGAGGAGAGAGACGGGAATATATATAAGAGGAGAGAGACAGGAATATATATAGAGGAGAGAGACGGGAATATATATAAGAGGAGAGAGACAGGAATATTTATCAGAGGAGAAAGACAGGAATGTGTATAAGAGGAGAGAGATAGGAATATATATAAGAGGAGAGAGATAGGAATATATATAAGAGGAGAGAGACGGGAATATATATAAGAGGAGAGAGACGGGAATATATATAAGAGGAGAGAGATAGGAATATATATAAGAGGAGAGAGACGGGAATATATATAAGAGGAGAGTGACGGGAATATATATATATAAGAGGAGAGAGACGGGAATATATATAAGAGGAGAGTGACGGGAATATATATAAGAGGAGAGTGACGGGAATATATATAAGAGGAGAGAGACGGGAATATATATATAAGAGGAGAGAGACAGGAATATATATAAGAGGAGAACGATAGAAATATACAAAACAGGAGAGAGAGAGAGAGAGAGAGAGAGAGAGAGAGAGAAGAATACATATATAAGGAGTGAGATATGAATAAATACAAGAGGAGAAGTGTAGTACAAATACAAGTATGGGAGGAGAGGTATAGTTGGGAATATTAAAACAAGAAAGACATCAATGAAAAAAAAAGGTAAACTGAAGTCGTGTCTTCAACGAGTCGCTGATAAAACCATTATGATGAGGATGGTATTGACAACGATGATGATGATGAAGACGATGACTATTATAATAGTTATGGTGATGCAGATAACAACGACGACTATAGTGACTGCGGAGATGAGTATGATAATAGCGATGATAATGGTTTTTATTATGAAGGTGATGATGATGATGATGGTCGTGACCCACAACGATTGTGATATCAGAGTTATTTGATATGATTATTGTGATGGCAACAACAGTGTTGGTGATAACTGCTGTTGTTACTGCGTTGATAATGACAATAACGATGATTATAATGGCAACAATGATGATTATAATGACAATATCGATGATTATAATGGCAACAATGATGATTATAATGGCAACAATGATGATTATAATGACAATATCGATGATTATAATGGCAACAATGATGATTATAATGGCAACAATGATGATTATAATGACAATATCGATGATTATAATGGCAACAATGATGATTATTATTACTATTATTACTATTAAAAATGTGATAACAATAATGACAACGACAACGATCATGACGACGATAACTGTCGTGTTGACGACAACATTAATGACGACGATAATGATGATGAATCGCGGTTCTAATCCAGACCGGTATAAAAGTACTTAGAGAATGGCTCTGAGAGAGTGAGAATCTCCAACGGTGTAACTTAACGACAGACCCATGTCCCTTCTCGTACAACTGAACACCAAGCCACGACCAAACTGGTACATTTAATAGCTACTTAAGTGAATAATCTGTGGGATATGTAGTCCCCCAGGATTTGATTGATGCCTATTTTAGCGGGAGTAGAAACGTGAGTTGTGCTATTACAGGGATACTCGTTCCTGTGCGTGTAATCGGGCGAGGAACGTTGACTTTGGCACAGTGTCGTAGTGTATTGATCGTCAACGATCCAAGCCAATAGTAAAGTAAAGAGCCCCCGTCACGCCAAGTGGCGTATAGGGAATATGGTGTTAGTGACCATAATTTTTACAGACCTTGGGCACATGATTTTCGGGGTAATGTGGTCGGCACTACGCCCGTGCCGCTTTACTTTCCCAGAAAAAAATCCGGTATCCTTTTAAGGCTGGGTAAACCCGCAAGCCGTCGCTTGGGATCGAACCCTACCTCTTGTCCTTTGTAGTCCAGTTCACTAACAACTGAGCTATAAAGCCAATAGGCAAAAAAAAAAAATGGAAAGAATTATGAATAAATGTTTTCTTTTTATGAAAAAAAAGAAAACCTGACGTTATTAAAGAAGTGCTTGCAACGATTAGGAAAAAATAGGACTTAACAAATGTGTACCTACATTATCACCATCAAGGGCGTTCTTCTCGAGAATGCATGGGAAAAGACAAAGATGAAGACCCAGAAGAAGATGGATAGATGCAGTGACAGAGACATGTAACAACAAAGGAAAATCACTAATTCAGACAGTTAGAGCAGCTCAAGAACGACAAATGATATAAACCACGACACCTTTTCGGTATAAGTGAGAAAGAGAAAAAGAAAAAAAAAAAAGAAAGAAAAGTACCTACATTTAGTTATATCAACAAGAGGGCGCGTATCTTTCCGATAGCAACACGTGGTTGAGAACCATGAACAATCTGGCAAATAGCAAGTAAGAAAATCGATTCATTCGAAACAAAATGCTAAAGAAAAATCCGTAAGATACCTTGAATAATGAAAAAGAGCGACGAAGACATATTACAAGACTAAAACAATAAAAATAACTGACATATAAACACAGTTCTACAGAGGGAATTTTAAAAAAAAATAAAAAAAAATTATGGCCACGTCAACAGGACACAGGAGGCTGAAAGAACTACAATAGAAGTCATGAATCCTGGACGTCGTATCAGGGTTGGACAATGAAAAAGGTGTTTTCGAGACATCAAAAATACCTTGATAATGGCAAAAGAGCAACAGAAGATGTAAAAGATCTGGCTAGAGACAGAGAATCTTCCAGACGGGATGTGATGAATGCAACGTTCTGTGGGAGATCTGGCTGGAGACAGATTCTTCCTGACGGGATGTGATGAATGCAACGTTCTGTGGGAGATCTGGCTAGAGACAGAGAATCTTCCAGACGGGCTGTGATGTATGCAATATTCTGTGGGAGATCTGACTAGAGACAGAGATTCTTCCTGACGGGATGTGATGAATGCAACGTTCTGTGGGAGATCTGACTAGAGACAGATTCTTCCTGACGGGATGTGATGAATGCAACGTTCTGTGGGAGATCTGACTAGAGACAGAGATTCTTCCAGACGGGATGTGATGAATGCAACGTTCTGTGGGAGATCTGGCTAGAGACAGAGATTCTTCCAGACGGGCTGTGATGAATGCAACGTTCTACGGGAGATCTGGCTAGAGACAAGAGATTCTTCCAGACGGGCTGTGATGAATGCAACGTTCTACGGGAGATCTGGCTAGAGACAAGAGATTCTTCCAGACGGGATGTGATGAATGCAACGTTCTACGGGAGATCTGACTAGAGACAGAGATTCTTCCAGACGGGATGTGATGAATGCAACGTTCTACGGGAGATCTGGCTAGAGACAAGAGATTCTTCCAGACGGGCTGTGATGAATGCACCGTTCTGTGGGAGATCTGATTAGAGACAGAGATTCTTTCAGTCGGGCTGTGATGAATACAACGTTCTGTGGGAGATCTGGCTGGAGACAGAGATTCTTCCAGACGGGCTGTGATGAATGCAACGTTCTGTGGGAGATCTGACTAGAGACAGAGATTCTTTCAGTCGAGCTGTTATTAATGCAACGTTCTACGGGAGATCTGGCTAGAGACAAGAGATTCTTCCAGACGGGCTGTGATGAATGCACCGTTCTGTGGGAGATCTGATTAGAGACAGAGATTCTTTCAGTCGGGCTGTGATGAATACAACGTTCTGTGGGAGATCTGGCTAGAGACAGAGATTCTTCCAGACGGGCTGTGATGAATACAACGTTCTGTGGGAGATCTGGCTAGAGACAGAGATTCTTCCAGACGGGCTGTGATGAATACAACGTTCTGTGGGAGATCTGGCTAGAGACAGAGATTCTTCCGGACGGGCTGTGGTGAATGCAATATTCTGCCAAGGACAAGTGACCTGTTGATGGTGATGATAATAATGTTATGTGGTATCAATCATCTCCCCTTCGTAATATGTCTTCAGCGTATCAGAGGAGGTATAGTTTTGTATATTTTACTCTTCTGTTGACCTCTCCTGCTGTTCGATTTTCTATTGTTTCTAACAGTCCATCATTTTCGTGGTCGGCCCTTGGGTCTAGTATTCTAGCAACGTTTATTTAAAGTTAATTTTGTTGTATTTTGATCTATCTGCATTATCATGTGATCAAACCATTTTATCTTATGTTTCTTTATGTATTCAACGACGGAAATTACTCTACCTATTTTTTTCTCTCAGTTCTTCATTTCTCATCTTAGATCTCATGCAATGCGTCTAACACATTTCATTTCGCTTATATCATAGTCATACCAAAGCCCATTATACAACATACAGTCAATTTATTAATAATTACCACTGTGTGTAACCGAAGCGAGACAGATTGCATTCAGACATAGACGTACAGTCGAGTTGATTATATTTTAGCAGGAGTCAGCTTTCATTTCTAACCTTTATCTCAAGACGACGACGAGTGTTTCGGCGAAATCATCCGGTTACATAACAGCTACTTTGACCGAGACTGAGAGCGAGGTACATAATCATGCTTTTCAAAAATTATAGTGGACATTTTCAACGACTTCCTAAAAAGGTGTTAGGAAAAATCACTTTCCTTATTCTATTTCTGGTACGGGAGTACCGATTGAAGCAGCGCTGGAGAATTCTCTACGGCAGATTTGAGTTGTTTTCTTATGCCATGTGAAGAGAAACCGTTGGTTTTAAGAGGGTCGTGCTATGCATTTGCATAACGTTTTTACGTGAGTACTTTTATCACGTTTACATTTTTGTGACAGTCTTGTTCTTAACACAAATCGAGAACGGTAATACGTGATCAAACCAGCCACTAGTTGCTTCCAGTGGCGTAGTGAGATGGCGGGTGGGGGGGGGGGGGGGGGAGAGAGAGAGAAAAAGATAGAATGAGGGCGTCCGAACCAAGGGACAACAAATAATAACAATACTTCTTCTTCTTCTTTCCTTCCTCATTTGCCTTTCTTCGTCGAGGGGAGATATAATTTGCGGTCTTTTGCTCTTCTGTTCGCCCCTGCTGCTGTTATGTTTCCTAGTGATTCTAATATTCCATCAATTCATCTTTTTCGAGGTCAACTCTTGGGTCTGGTGTACTTGCAACGTTTGTTGAAGGCTAGTTGTGTTGTGTTTTGATCACTCTGCCTTGTCACGTGGCCAACCATTTTACCTGTTGTTTCTTTATATATTCTATGGCGGGGGCTATTCCTAGCTTTTTTCTCAGTTCTTCATTTCTGATCTTATCTCTCAGACTGTTTCCTGTCATTCGTCTAACACATTTAATCTCAGCAGAGGTTATTTTTCTTGTAGTTCATGCATCTAGGGTCCAGGACTGGCATTAATAATACAAGGTACATGTTACTAAAGTATTAAACAATTTAATCTGGGTTTTTTTCTCCTTAATTAGTTTTAGTAGAGTAGGTAGCCCAAATAGCTAACGTGTCCTGCCACGTTCCTGATTTGAAAAAAAAAGTTCCAATCACGGTAGTAAAGTAAAGTACCCCCATCACGCGAAGTGGCGTATAGGGAAATATGGTGTTAGTGACCCTATATTTTACAGACCTTCAGCACATGAATTTTGGGGTAATTTGGTCGGTATTACGCCCGTGCTGCTTTACTTTCCCAGAAAAAAATCCGGTACCCATTTAAGGCTGGGTGAACCCGGAAGCCGTCGGTTGGGATCGAACCCTACCCCTTGTCCGTGGTAGTCCAGTTCACTAACCACTGAGCTATCGCGGCTCCCTCCAATCACGGTAGGGTCACGAGATTTTTCTTTCTTTCTACTGGAGGTGAAATAAAAACTCAGACCCCCAACACTTCATGGCTTCTGCACTCAACTGGACAGGCGGCCTTTATTCTGATATTAATATATATAATATAATATTCTGATGATTATAAGTAATCGCCAACTAAAATAAATCCGAAACAAGATAAATAGGTTATTCTCGCAAATCAAGTGAAACAGTTTGATTGTGAAAAAAAAATGAAAAAACGGCGTTTAAATTTATACGGTTTAGTACTACAGTACGAAACAGAATGGATGTTGCAGCTAAATGCCTTCTACAGTGGACAAAACAAGACTAAAATTATGACGCAGTAAGAATAAGAACTAGTGAGGAAATCATAAAAGTCCATGTAAAACAGCTAAAGTTATATTTCTGAAATAAACAAATTAGAAATACAACTAAAACACAAGTGAAAAAACAGCAGTTGTGTAAAAAAAAATACCTTTATGACACTTAGTACCATTGCTGGTATATGTCGGGGGGGGGGGGGGGGGGGCGGCTCACGATAGAATTAGAGGGATAAAGGCCGCTTGGTCAAAGCAGTCGCCACGACGTGTGAGACTCGGGATATTTTTATTTCACCCCCGATAGAAAAAATCCTTTCTGTCTGCCGCGGGTTTCGAACACCGTACATCGGCTTTTCAGTCAGCGAAACGCTGGTTTTAGCAGTGGTTCCAAGACCTTAGGCAGGCGCGTCTCTCTACTAACACTTGTTACTCTTTTCCCACTCATCACCTATTGCCCCCAGGCTTTATCGGCGGTGTCTGGTCACTTTTACAACCTCTTGTCTTGACGACAAAGAGAGAAAATACTGAATAGCTTGGTGTCATGGCATGGAAAACAGTCAACAACAGAACTCATACGATGTACTGTGGATAGATGATTGTGGAGGGACATAATCGCCTACGCCATCCGGTATGGCACACAATGATGATGATGTCTGGGTCTCGCCTGACTGCCCTCAGACTTATCACACCCTTGATCTTACCACGTGACTGATTTTCCCATGTGGCTTGACCTTACCAATCACTTGTGAACGATCCTCTACCCGGAGCAGCCACTGCCACCAGCTAAGTAATTTTGAATATTAGTTATTGTTCAGTTCTAACTTTATTTCTCTATACTTATAATTATATATCTCTACACTTCACCTCTAGCATGTAACACATCTATTTCTCATCTCATCATCCCTCTGTCCACCTCTCCCTAACTTTATCATCTTACATGTAGCTATAGGTATTCGTTAATCACCGTTTGTTGTCGTTGTCCCTGACTTCTGGCGAAGGCCATAGGCCGAAACGTCAGTATTTTGTTGTGTTCCTTTTTGTAAAGTTGTCAACATACCTTGGAATGTACGTCAATCCCCACCACCGGCTCCTTGTTACCAGCTTTACCGCAGCACTGCAATTATTTACCCGCTCCCTAGCTGTTGTGTGTTAGTGTGAATATGCTAGAGTTTTAATGCAGCTGAAATAGCCAGTAAATCGCTTCCCAAGCCCCACTCTCAAAGACATGTCTCAAGTTGAGCTAAGCCTGAGGGCGGAGACAATAGCAGGCTCCGGATAACAATTAGATGTTTGCACTATCGGGACGGTCCAGTCAGATCTCCCACACTAAGTCACGTGATCTATCAGCATTTGAATCGACATCCAACACTAAGCCCGGTGGTAACATACTTTAAGGATTACAAGTTTGGGGGGGGGGGGAGAGGAGAGAGAGAGAGAGAGGAGAAGAGAGAAGAGGGATTTAACGACTGGTTGGTGCCAAGTAAGAGATAAATCACAGGTGACGCGAGGCTTATGCTCATCACATATCTCTCCTGTTGTTCCACTGATAAATCGGTATGTGACATTCAAATCGGCAATGGTCCACACATATTGGAGGATCATCATCATCTTTTTCTCTTTATCTTCTGGTCTTTTCAAGCTCGAGCAGGATAGATGAAGTGGGATCTTGATCGGTTTCGGTTCACTAATCCTAACACAATCTGTCAGCTTTGAGTCAGCTTTTATTTATATTTTTTTTTAAAGTTACAAATGTAGTCTTATTTTTTTAATTCCTTATATATATATATATATATCAATCACTCACTCGCATCATCATCAGGTGCCATGTCGATTGGCGCAGGCGATCATCTCTCTCCATATCTCTTCGTCCTTAATGAATGTCATAATTTCAGTCGGAGAGCTTTTATTAAGCCATTTGGATAAGCTGTTAAATATTTTTATTTTGATTTTCTTCTCCATTCATTCTGCCTGTTGTTGTAGTATTCTCAGTGCCTTCTTTTCGCATGACATGCCCAATAAATGTAGATCGTCTCTTCCTTATGATTCTGACGATATTTCTGGTTTCTCCAACTCGTTTAAAACATCCATCATTTGTAATCTTTGCTATCCGTGGAATTCCTAGCATTCTTCTAATACGCCACATCTCAGCTAGCTCTAACGTTCTTCCTATTGTCTGACTTATTGTCCATGAACTCATTTCCATATGAATAAGTTCAATGTAGCACTCAATGACACGTTTTCAACAATTGGCAATGACTTGTTACATATGATGTTTTTCATTCGATGGAATTCTGTATTTCCTTGTCCTACTCTGCTCCTAATTTCCCCCCCCCCAATGTATCTGCCATCTGATAGTATTGATCCCAGGTATTTGAACCTACTCACTTGTTTCAGGGTTTTTCCATTTAGTTTTACTCTACATTCTTGTGTGTTTGTTTTCTTTGATATTTTCATAGTTTCTGTCTTTTTTCTATTGAGGTTCAGACTTTTCTTTCTTTCACTTTATGTCACAATTTTACCTAATAAATTGTGTAGATCGTGTTGGTTTTTCTGCTATAAAAACCTTGTCATCTGCATACCTGAGGTTGCTTATGATGCTTCCCCCTACTTTCATGTCAGGCTGTTCATAATATCTTTAAGATATGTTCGCTGTACAAAGGTGGATTGGAGAAAATCATTAGGGATATGTTGTTGTTGTATTCGTGTTGTTGTTGTTGTTGTTGTATTAGCCAGCTTTCAACTCTGACGAAGTCCCTAGAGTCTAGGAACTGAATTTTGCGTGTTAATCCATTTTTCCCTGGCAACCGTGTGCACAGGGGTCCCTCGCCGCACAGGCAGATAACTCCGACTTCGGAGGTACTCATGTTTTTTTTTCCGTCGATGAGTAACTGATGTTTCAAGCCGGGTCTCGCTGCTGAGACCAGGGGTGGTTGCCGCAGAGAGAAATCATAAATAAAAATCCGAACCGATTAGGGATATGATCGCTGTTATAAATGTAATTCAATAACTTCACTATGATTATGCCTGGTTCACCTAGACCTTCTAATTCTTCTATATATATACTGCCTACATTTCATAAGGAATGATGTAAATTAACGGAAATCACGAAGATTTTTTTTTTAAAGGTGCATGTTAAGTAGGTGTTGAACATTCTCATTCTCAGACATGTCAGTTCTAATACCAAAAATTTAACAATGATATTTCCACACTGCATTATCAGGTTGTGTGGGAGGGAGGGAGGAGGGAGGGAGGGAGGGAGGAAGGAAGAAAGGGAGGGAGGGAGGAAGGAAAAAAGGAAGAGAGGAAGGAAGGAAGGAGGAAGGAAGGAAGGAAGGAAGGAAGGAAGGAAGGAAGGGAGGGAGGGAGGGAGGGAGGGAGGGAGGGGAGGGAGGAAGGGAGGAAGGAAGGAAGGAAGGAAGGAAGGAAGGAAGATAGGAAGAGAGGGAGGGAGGAAGGAAGAAAGGAAGGAAGGGAGGAAGGAAGGAAGGGAGGAAAGGAGGAAGAAAGGAAGGAAGGAAGAGAGGAAGAAATGGAGGAAGGGAGGGAGGGAGGAAGGAAGGAAGGAAGGAAGGGAGGGAGGGAGGGAGGAAGGGAGGGAGGAAGGAAGGAAGGAAGGAAGGAAGGAAGGAAGGAAGGAAGGAAGGAAGGAAGGAAGGAAGGAAGGAAGGAAGGAAGGAAGGAAGGAAGGAAGGAAGGAAGGAAGGAAGGAAGGAAGGAAGGAAGGAAGGAAGGAAGGAGGAAGGGAGGAAGGGAGGAAGGGAGGAAGGGAGGAAGGGAGGAAGGAAGGGGGAGGGAGGGAGGGAGGGAGGAAGGACCATATTTTTTTTTACAATTTACACAGATGTATGAAGTTAGTCGTAGCGTTCAATCCAACCAAAAGAACCTGATACAAACGTAGCCCAGAAATGACGTTTTAGCCATGTTTCCTTACGACGGTCAACACTATCTACAAGTTAATCCTGCCTTGTAGGAAATGAAAAAAAAAATTGAAAGGCTACAGAATGAGTGCCGACCAAATGCAATGGATCTTAATGTGCAAAAACACAGTGCACCATAACCCGCTAACAAACGAACGAAGAAGATTACAGCAGTGCAGCTTCGCCTGACACTAACATGTGAAGGAAATCAAGGCAGCACACAACATTCAGCGTCCGGAATGTCAATATTACAGACAGTATTTCTGATTTACAAGACAAGCTGCTATCGCAGCTCTCTTAAAACAAACAAAAAATCGGATTATAATTAATGCATTTCTTCCTGTTTGTGTTTTTTTTTCCTACCGTCAGTTCTTGACAGCTTATTCTCAAGTAAAGAAATAATGATACAGACATGTCCCACAAGTACATTAATATCTGTAACGCATATGTCTGGAGAGAAAGAGGGAAGGGTTGAAAATATAAGAGGATGGAGAAAGAAAGAGGGAGGGGAGAGAGAGAGAGAGGGAGAGTAAAAAATTCCATTAATTTAAAATGAAATTAAACGTTTTCATCGAACTTAATAATATTGACATCGTAAAGTGTATGCAGGAGAAATGAGATTAAGTGTACAGAATGTTGAACGTCCATCAATGAATGTTGATTTGGTTCTAGTTTACATTAAAAACTATCAACAATAAGATAAGTAACAAAATAAGAAATCATATTAAGCTTTATACGGAGACATTCCTGTTGTGATGCAGAAACTTGGACATTAGACACGAAAACAGAACACAAAATTGAAGACTTTGAAATGTATATTTATTTTTTTTAAATACGAAGAATTGGATGGAAAGAAAAGAAAACAAAAGATGAAGTCTTAAAACAATTACTAATGAAAAGAGAACTACTAAATACAATTCAAACAAGATAAATGAGAATTTTTGGGCCATGTTAAAAGACACAGTAGCCTACTTAAAAAAATCTTGGAAGGGAAAATACAAGGTAAATGAGGCAGAGGCAGACCAAGACTAACATGGACGAGTATCATCAAAAGATGGACACGTCAGCCTACGACAACCTGCACCATCAAAGCAATAGACAGAGCGGAATGGCGCTCCATAGTAGCCAACCTTCGATGCGGAGACGGCACTCAATGATGATGATGATGATGATATATACGGAGACGACGCTGGGATTACGTTGGCCATGTGCTCACAATGGATGAAAGAAGACAGGTTTTCATGTGCACACCGGATGGGGAAGAAAAAGACAAAGGTCAAAATAAACTCTTTAAGAAGAACTTCTTCAGCGATCAGCTTATGCATATAGATATTTCGACCAGCTTGGGTCACGAACAAGATGTCTTCACAGATTCCCCATAATTTGTCATGCCGGGTTGCTTTTGTGGGCCATATTTGTGCTCTTTGCGTGTCGAGAGTGCTGCAGTCCGGTAGGATATGCTACGGGGTTTGTTTGGATGCAACACATTCACATATTGCAAAATTACTGCGTCCTATCTTGTGTTGGTGTGCTCTGAGACCACAATGACCTGTTCTGAGTCTGAATATCTTGGTCTGCTCATGTTTAAGTTTGTTTAAGCTGTCATATTGTGACTGATATTTTCCTAGTAACTCCCGCCATTCTGTTTTCCTGGCTTGCTTCATGCGTGCCTCTAAGAACATAGAAACTGCTCACATTTCGCCTTTATTAACAAAACCTAGCTGTGAATCTCCACACATGGAGAGTTATGATCTTTGTCATATGTGATCTCCACAGCCCGAGAGGAACTATACCATTGGAAATTCAGATATTTTTTTTGTTCTTTAGGAAGATCGCAATTAAAGAAGCCACGTCAGTAAAATGGGTAGCGCACTTAGCTGCCGGTCAAGTAGTCTGGGTTTAATCTTTACATGAGGAGGATCTTTTATTTTTAATTTTTTTTTTTTAAAAGGTACACTGATTTGGTGTTCACCCAGCCTCTGCAAATGATAACTAGCATGTATTTTATTTGGGAGAGTAAGGCGGACTGGTGGTATGGACACTAACAATAAATATACTCACCATATGCAGATATCACATAGTGTAACACGTGTCAATTTTATATATATATATATATAATATATATATATATATATATATATATATATATATATATATATATATATATATACATATATTTGTGTCATTCACCGTTGTCGCTTTACCACATAAAATATCAGTATTGAATATTATCTTTATATATATATATATATATATATATATATATATATATATATATATATATATATATATATATATATATATATATATATTATATATGTCCTCTGGCGTCTTGACAGACGATTGGTAGCAAGCAATCATGATAAGTCTGTAATTCGGTAAAGCATTAGTGTCTCATACTGGGTGCTGCTTTATTGAACATCTTCTCTCGTGGCTGAATTTGCCAATCCTGGACAGACAGATCCATCCACAGAACGAGCAAGGTGTATTTGCGGTACCTGGCCTTGTCTCTTTTCTCTTGTGCCTTTTGTCTTCTGAATTTGACATCAGCACTGTCTCGAAAGTTGCTGTGCCATTTTTTTATGTTTGCTCTCCATGTGCTACGATCCGCAGCCACATTTTCCCAGTTCCTTTCACTGATAGAAAATCCCCTCAAGGAAGCCCTGCAAACATCCTTATATCTCAGTCTTGGTCTGCCCTTTGGTCTCTTTCCGTCCTTAAGTTCTCCATACAATATTTATTTGGGAATACGATTGTTTGCCATTCTTCTTACATGGCCCAGCCACCTAGTCTACGAATCCTAAGTGTTGCCATGGTCGATGGGAGTTGGGCTCGTAAAACATTAGAGTTAGTTACTTTGTCCTGCCATTTGATGTTCAAAATCTTGTGAAGGCAACGTACATAAAAGCTGTTTAACCTTTTCTCCTGCCCTGCATAGGTAGTCCAAGTTTCTGATCCGTATAGAAATGTACTAAACACACAACTTTGGTAAATTTGAATCGTAATCCTGAGTGTTAAATTGGTGTTGGCCCATGCTCTATCTTTAAGTTTACCAAATGTAGAAGCTGCCTTTATGATTCGGAAATTCATTTCTTCTTCAAGGGAGACATTTGTTGTGACCATAGAGCCGAGATAGGTAAACTTTCTCACAGGTTCAAGTGGTATGTTACTTAATGATGTAGCTGCGGGGCTGGCTACACCTTGTAGAAGCACCGCAGTCTTCTTGAAACTTATTGATAGGGAGAATAATTCACATGATCTAGCTAGATTAACAATCATTGGCTTTATAAAATTTATGAAAAACATTGCTCAAAGTAACTCGCTAAGTAGATTATAAAGAAGAAAAATTATTATCTCTGTAAAATTTATGAAAAACATTGCTACAAGTAACGCGCTATGCGAGCTAGAAAGAATATAAGTACGTTATTTTTAAAATTCAAGAAATATAGCCCATCGTAAGCTCTCTATGCAAGACAGAAATAAGAAACGTATTATGTTGATAAAATTCCAACTACTCTGATTAAAGTTCCTGCAAATCGGACAATTTAATATTTACATCAACAACAACAAAGAATTCTTGGAGAAGAAGCATTCGCTAAAAATGACGTAAACATCAAATAGAATGCTCTAAGATAATTACCCAGAATGTAATCTCCCCACCAGTATAATACTCTAGAAAAAATAACCCACTAATGTAATCTCCAATAGATGTAATGGGCTGAGTGAAGTACTCACTAAACAAAATACAAAAACAAAACGCGTCACGTGACTGATAATGAACACACGCAACATGTCATTTCCTGGTCGGATCTAAATAGATATGTTTTCATGGCAACTAAGTGACCATTTCATGATGCTCTTTTGGCAGGGACTATAAAGGAGAGGAATCGAAATGTTTTTTTCCCCCTATATTTCTTTGTTAGTTTTCTTAAGCTCCCATTTTGGTGAGTGGTGAAAATAAAAAAAATGCAACAAAGACAGGTCTAATGGAAAGAAAGGCAAAGAAATGAATGCGGGGCTTTTGTCAAACTTTACAATGGTAGAAAAACAAAAGGAAGGAGTGCGGGGAGATGGTGCAACTGTTATCTTCCATGCCTTTGTAATTTCTACGATGATCAGGGTACAAAGTGTTATCTATCGCTTCTATAGCTGTTATCATTGATTGGCAAGGCGCCTGGCAGCAACAGAACTGGAAGCTGCCAGTCACTCACCGCAGATGGCGCCGCCGGATTCAGTGAACCAGAAGCATCTAGACTCTACTGCACCGATTTGCGGTGCCTCTAGAAACAGACTAACCCGGTCTAGTCTGGCTAAGTGAATAGGGATGGAAGAGGGAAGGCAACCCGGCACTAAAAACGGTGTGCAGAAATCGGATGTATGGGTCGAAAGACGCAACTAAACCACGAAACAACCACAACGCATCTACGTCCACTTAACGCCCTTTTAATGAGGCATGACGAAGGAGATTATCCACCCTTTTAATGAAGCATAACGAAGAAGATTATCCACCTTTTAATGAGGCATGACGAAGGAGATTATCCACCCTTTTAATGAAGCATAACGAAGAAGATTATCCACCCTTTTAATGAGGCATGACGAAGAAGATTATCCACCCTTTTAATGAGGCATGACGAAGGAGATTATCCACCCTTTTAATGAGGCATGACGAAGAGATTATCCACCCTTTTAATGAGGCATGACGAAGGAGATTATCCACCCTTTTAATGAGGTGTAACGAAGGAGATTATCCACCCTTTTAATGAGGCATGACGAAGGAGATTATCCACCCTTTTAATGAGGCATGACGAAGGAGATTATCCACCCTTTTAATGAGGCATGACGAACGAGATTATCCACCCTTTTAATGAGGCGTAACGAAGGAGATTATCCACCCTTTTAATGAGGCATGACGAAGGAGATTATCCACCCTTTTAATGAGGCATGACGAAGGAGATTATCCACCCTTTTAATGAGGCATGACGAAGGAGATTATCCACCCTTTTAATGAGGCATGACGAAGAAGATTATCCACTCTTTTAATGAGGCATGACGAAGAAGATTATCCACTCTTTTAATGAGGGATGACGAAGAAGATTATACACTCTTTTAATGAGGGATGACGAAGAAGATTGTCCACCCTTTTAATGAGGCATGACGAATGAGATTATCCACCCTTTTAATGAGGGATAACGAAGGAGATTATCCACCCTTTTAATGAGGCATGACCAAGAAGATTATCCACCCTTTTAATGAGGGATAACGAGGAGATTATCCACCCTTTTAATGAGGGATGACGAAGAAGATTATCCACCCTTTTAATGAGGAATGACGAAGAAGATTATCTACCCTTTTAATAGTCATCGGATGAACGCCGGAGAAAGAAATAAAGCTGGTTAAACTGCAGTCGTGAAACACTTGAAACAAATATGACATTAGAATACTATGTTGAGAACATTTTACGATGTTGAAGTTTAAAGTTTGCTTGGGCACAATAATATCATCAGATGGAAGATGCACCACAGAAATAAAAAGGAGACCAGCTCTGGCCAAAATAGCATTTCAAAAAATGAAAAATATCTTATGCAACAAGTCTATGTCAATAGAAGTGAGAAATAGAGTTCATTGGTGCTATATAGAACCAATTGTGAATTATGGAAGCAAACCATTGACAGCAGACAAACAAATGAAAAGATGATTAGAGGCCACATAGATGGTATTTCTCAGAAGAATGTTGAAACTTCCCAGGACATCTAAAAAGACCAATGAGGACATTATCAAAGAGGCCAACACAAAAAGGGAGCTCCTAAAAAACATCAGAAAGAAACAATCAACATTTTTCGGGCACATCATCAGAAGAGGAAAGTTGGAATACTTGGTTACAACTGGCAAAATAAAAGGAAAGAGAGATCGCGGACGACGAAGAGAGAAAATACTAGATAGCTTGGTGTCATGGCATAGAAAACCGCCAAGAACAGAAGTGATACGATCCACGGTAGATAGAAGATTGTGGAAGGACATGATCGCCTATGTCAACCGGTATGGCACATGATGATGATGATGATTATTATTATTATTATTATGTTTAAAGTGTACAGACAAGAGGAAAACAAATGTATAGGGGGAGGTTCCAACCAGAGATGGACAAAACAACATTCAGCAACGGAGATTTGACTAGGATATTTCCTCTGTCAATTTAACAAATGACTTCAGCATATATTCTCTGTGAATGGAAATTTAATAAATGACTTTAGTATTTATTCTCTGTCAATGGAAATTTAATAAATGACTTTAGTATATATTCTCTGTCAATGGAAATTTAACAAATGACTTTAGTATTTATTCTCTGTCAATGGAAATTTAATAAATGACTTTAGTATATATTCTCTGTCAATGGAAATTTAATAAATGACTTTAGTATTTATTCTCTGTCAATGGAAATTTAATAAATGACTTTAGTATATATTCTCTGTCAATGGAAATTTAATAAATGACTTTAGTATTTATTCTCTGTCAATGGAAATTTAACAAATGACTTTAATATATATTCTCTGTCAATGGAAATTTAACAATGACTTTAATATATATTCTCTGTCAATGGAAATTTAACAAATGACTTTAGTATATATTCTCTGTTAATGGAATTTGACAAAGGGTTGCAGGGCATCCACCATTCCAAAAATTTGTCATTCACATATTTGTGTTTATTTATATACCCATCCATCCATCCTTGAGACTACCCATCCATTAATCCATTAGTCTGTTCGACCATCAATCCGTCAGTCTAAATATCCGCTCTCATCAAGTTCCATCGGAAGCAAACATAAATATATTCATTATATGTCTGTCCGTTTAGTTGTCTCCGTATGTCTTTTGTATGTGCGTCTGTCTTGATTTATATATCCATCCATATGTATCTATCTACCTGTCTTAATGTCTATCTATTATATCTACTCTCTATTCTCTCTCTCCTCTCTCTCTCTCTCAGTGAAGACTTACACGTCACGGTAAAAACTGAAAGTCAAGTTATTTTGATATTTAGACACGTTCCCATTAATTCCCCTTCAAAACCAAACTCTTTCTTTTCTATGCTCTTCAAAGACAATCAAAAACTAAAACCAGACAGGAAACGAAGAAGGGTGTTTCTGAGTCAACGCGATCCTGACGTCACTAGTTATGTACAGCCCACAGCTCAAACACACAGAAATCCATAGCACCACGATCCGTATATAGTACCGATTTGGAAATTCTGAATATTAAAGATGACCGTTGAAGCAGGTGAGCGGTATCGATCGTTTTACCCTCCCAGGGCTACCAGTCTTCAACGAATGTGCTCAAACTACAGGTGATTTTGAAGACTAGTATCGATTATTATGAAGTACAATCCAATAATGCAGTGCTGAGGAGGTCTTGAAATTGTGGCCAACGGGGGTATCGGCCAGATATTTCCTTTTCTCCTGGCATCAAAAACGGAATTGTTACTTCCAAGCTGGGACAGAATTTCAAAACTATCAAGTAACTGCAGGAATTACTGAATATATGAGCACCCATGGGCATGTTCGGAGTGCAATGATGATAACCCGCAAATAACTCAATAACAAGTAAACGTCTAGTTAGAGTCATTGTTTTAAGACTCCAATCACTGATGTTCATTAGAACTTGTCATATTATACCAAATTATTAAAGTACTAGGATTTAGAAGAGCTTCTCCTTCCTCTCTCCTCCTCCTCATCATCAAATTATCTTCTTCTTCTATTTATCCTTCCTCGTGTGTCTTGCAGTGTCAAGGATATATATATATAATCTGCGGTCTTTTTGGTCTTGTGTTGATTTCTCTGCTGTCGTATCAAACAGTATTTCTAATATTCCATCAATCCATATTTTGCTCTTCTGTTGGTTTATAAAGTTTTCATCTCTCCTAGTGTTTCTAATATTCCATCAATTCATCTTTGCTCTTCTGTTGACTTCTCTGCTGCTGTTATGTCTCCTAGTGTTTCTAATATTTCATCAATTCATCTTTTGATCTTCTGTTGACTTCTACTGCTATCATGTTTCCTAGTGTTTCTAATACACCATCAGTCCATCTCTGGCTTTTTGTTTGTTTCTACTGCTATCATGTTTCCTAGTGTTTCTATACAACATCATCCATCTCTGGCTTTTCTGTTTGTTTCTACTGCTATCATGTTTCCTAGCTGTTTCTAGTACACCATCAGTCCATCTCTGCTTTTCTGTTTGTTCTACTGATGTCATGTTTCCTAGTGTTTCTAGTACACCATCAGTCCATCTCTGGCTTTTTTGTTTGTTTCTACTGCTATCATGTTTCCTAGTGTTTCTGTACACCATCAGTCCATCTCTGGCTTTTTTGTTTGTTTCTACTGTATCATGTTTCCTAGTGTTTCTAGTTACACCATCAGTCCATCTCTGGACTTTTGTTTGTTTCTACTGCTATCAGTTTCCTAGTGTTTATAGTACACCATCAGTCCATCTCTGGCTTTTTGTTTGTTTCTACTGCTGTCATTTTCCTAGTGTTTCTAGTACACCATCAGTCCATCTCTGGCTTTCTGTTGTTTCTACTGCTGTAATATGTCCTAGTGTTTCTAGTACACCATCAGTCCATCTCGGCTTTTCTGTTTGTTTCTACTGCTGTCATTGTCCTAGTGTTTCTAGTACACCATCAGTCCATCTCGGCTTTTCTGTTTGTTTCATTGCTGTCATATTTCCTAGTGTTTTAGTACACATCATCGATCTCTGGTTTTCTGTTTGTTTCTATTGCTGTCATATTTCCTAGTGTTTCTAGATACACCATCAGTCCATCTTGGCTTTTCTGGTTGTTCTACTGCTGTCATATTTCCTAGTGTTTCTAGTACACCATCAGTCCATCTCTGGCTTTTCTGTTTGTTTCTATTGCTGTCATATTTCCTAGTGTTCTAGTACACATCAGTCCATCTCTGGCTTTTCTGATTTGTTCTACTGCTGTCTATTTCCTAGTGTTTCTAGTACACCATCAGTCCATCTCTGGCTTTTCTGTTGTTTCTATTGCTGTCTATTCCTAGTGTTTCTAGTACACCATCAGTCATCTCTGGCTTTCTGTTTGTTTCTATTGCTGTCATATTTCCTAGTGTTTCTAGTACACCATCAGTCCATCTCTGGCTTTTCTGTTTGTTTCTACTGCTGTCATATTTCCTAGTGTTTCTAGTACACCATCAGTCCATCTCTGGCTTTTCTGTTGTTTCTACTGCTGTCATTTCCTAGTGTTTCTAGTACACCATCAGTCCATCTTCTGGCTTTTCTGTTTGTTTCTACTGCTATCATGTTTCCTAATGTTTCTAGTACACCATCAGTCCATCTCTGGTTTCTTTTGTTTGTTTCTACTGCTGTCATATTTCCTAGTGTTTCCCATCAATAATTTATAAGAGCGAGTAGTCGAAGGGATAACCCATGGTTCTCACAAATAGTCGTAAGAGTGTTCAAATCATGGTATGGTCAGTTGCGTTTAAATAGAGATGAGAAGTCAAATAATGATACTGGCATGAACATCTCGTGGTGACTACGTTGGATATCTTGACATCCGGTCAAGTTATATTTATCCAGCCCATTGCCTCCCCTACGTCTCACTAGCCCTTTCGCGGTAACCGCAAAAAATGGTATAAATGCCGTAATGGTAGTTGTATTTTCTTAGAAATATTTTAAAGATGATTCCTAGAAGAAAGAAGAATGTGACACGACATTTACAGGTTAAGAGAATAATTTTTCAACTCCTGGATTTGTCTAAAAAAAAATTAATGATGATGCCGTCGATGACAGAGTTTTCCATGTGATAAAGGAGAGCGATTTGTTCTTATTGGTCTGTGCTCTTTTTCTTTTCTGTCGTTTTCCGTGTCGACAAACCTATAAGGCAGTCAGTTGTCGACAGGTCTTCTGGCGTCCAACATTAGGAAAAGAAGATATGAATGAGAAACTGCTGTAAAGCTGAAGATAAGGAAGGAAGAGATGTGAGTGTTTGTGTGTATACATATGTGGGTGTGCGTGGAAGTATAGTTATACTTTTACGATGATTTCCAGATTCTCATTGATCCGCCTCTTCGATTGTCTCAGGGCTCACATTTACGGACAACAGTTCCGTTCCACTGACCGGAGAGCGCTTTCCTCGTTATTTCTACACCAGGCTTGCGTGGACTAGCAATTAGGATAAGCGTTCCATTTTTCCATATGCATTTTATACTTAGTCGGAGTGTATATATATATATTGATTATGTGGCGAGTATTGATTTTTGTGGTGCCTAGTAGGGCAACAGAAGAATTTTAAAAAGGTCATTTTTATGTTTTTACACGCCTCCTAATAAAAGAGAAAGTTTCATTAATAAAACACAACCAACAGTGGAATCATCATCATCATCAAGTACCGGGCCTGCTGACGTAGGTGATCATGGCTCTCCACAACTTTCGATCACGACAGTTATTTATCATTTCTGTTGTTGACCTTCTGCCAAGTCATTCTCTTAACTGTCTGGTATTTTTTCTCTTTGCTTCCCTCTATCTCTTCGTCCCTCAATTTTTTCATTTGTTACAATATATTCCAGCTGTTCTCTTCTCATTACATGGTCAAAAAATGATTAATGTTTCTTCTTAATATTGGAAATTAGCTCTCGTTTTGCGTTGGCCTCTTTCAGAACATTCTCATTACTCTTCTTAGCTGTCCATGGTATTCTCAATATTCTTCTGTAAAACCACATTTCTACAGACTCCAGTGATTTTCTTGTCTGTTGTCCTATAGTTTCCTGATTCACATCCATATGTTAAGACTGGCTCTACATCACAGTGGAATAACCGACATATATTACACAAGAATGTTGTCGTTTATTTGGCTATCGTGTCGTGCAGTTTGTAAACTGGTTACATATTTAGAAACACCCAGCTGTGTTATTCAGTTATCTTCTCGAGTAAGATATGAAAACCCCTGAGGCTCGCAAATCGATAATGACCCGACACGAAACAAATACAACAGGTAAAGATCCGTGTCCGACTTACATGGCTCGATGGAAATGTGTTTCAGGAGAAAGGGAGGCGTGGTTATCTGGAAGGAAAGATTGCATGATCTTCTTCCACTTCTGCTAATCGTCTTATTTATTCGCTTTGAACAGAACGTTTCTTACCTTATGTCGAAGTTTACAACGGAGCTGTGATATCTTTGCCCTAGGTTCGATACATCCGAGAAACAAGGAAAATGTTTTTGCTTTTTTCTGGTTTTCACCAGCTCTACAGCAGCAATACATTTGTTTTACTACCGCCATATATCGGACCTCGCCAGCATTTTTGTTTAACCTCTTCATTCTGTGCACAATAGACCAAGCGGGTTCACGTTCTAGTGATCACCACATGGACATGAAGCGGGTTCTGCTTAGACGGCACTGACAACAGTCAGTTATGAGTTTCCAACTGCTGGTATCAACCCTGATATCCATTTCTGCCAGCGGCCGGGTCGACCGGAGCGGTCACAACTTATAATGCTCGTCCACCCTCACCTTCAAAAAACCATTACGTTCTTCATATCCTGTTATTTGGTAATTCTACATTTTATTATGTGCGAATATAAGAAAAAGCAATCCTACAAACATTTGTGCAACCAGCTTATCTTGGTTTTATACAAATAAGTACATCGGCTGTGTAGTGATTAGCGCACTAGCTCGACGATATAGGCAAGGTAGATTCAAAATAAAACCTGACACTCGCCAATCGACCCAATTGAATTAAGAATTGGTACCTGGCGCGTATACACGACAAGCTATATACGGAGAAGACGCTGGAAGCACATCGATCGTGTGCTCAGAATGGATGAGGAAAGAATCCGCGACAGGCCCTCGTGTGAACATAATGAGGTACAAGAAAAAAAGGAAACATAAATAAAAGTATTTTAAAAAAAAACAAATAATACACTGGGCTCAATTATAAACTTAAGGACAACACAAAACGCAAAAGTTAATATCACCAGCCATGGAGAGATTAGTATTCTGGTCTATGTATCTATCTTTGGCTCGAAAGGACCTAACTAACCTAACTCGCTAAGCAGTGAAAGACAACATAACCCCAACCTTCAATTGTAGTCTGTTGTTGTTAATAAGATCATCATCATTACTGCACACCGAACGAATCCGTATATGCTCCAGTACCCCCCTCCAGAACATCCGACCCTGCCCCATGTGCACAAACTCCGTAGCACGGCCTAGGATCTACGATGTGGCTAGCAACTTTCTCGATTTTAATGCCAAGGATTCTTCAACATGCACAGTTTAAAAAAAAAATTTTTTTAATTAAAAATTTAAAAAAATTAAAAATTAAAGTATCTCCGTCACGCCAAGTGGCGTATAGGGAATATAGTGTTAGTGATCATAAAATTTTACAGTCCTTCGGCACATGATTTTTTTTTTTTTTTTGGGAGGGGGGTTGGAATGTGGTCGTTATTACGCCCATGACACTTAATTTTCCCAGAAAACAATCCGGTACCCATTAAACGCTGGGTGAACCGGAAGCCGTCGGTTGGGTTCGAACCCTACCTCTTGTCCTTTGTAGTCCAACTCACTAACCACTGAGATATCGCGGCTAACATGCACAAGACCTCCTGTTTATCGCCGTTATCCGAGAAGGCTAGACATCGGATCTCACTACCAGAGAGATCAGCGGAAGGTACTGTCATGAAGAAACCACCAGTTTAACTTTTCCTACGTTTGAAAAATCCCAAGCCTGAGAAGGGCTTTGAACCTGGATCCTTTCTGACCAGAGGCCGACGTCATACCTCTATACTACCCAGCCACCCATGTTGTAATATCATAGGATTAAGTTCAGTTTTCACTACTCTACGACACTGCATGTTACTGGATTTCTTTTTGTGAAATGTAGATTTATAGAAGAATACGAAGAACTTGATTGAAAGAAAACAAAACGATGTCTTCAAACAACTAAAAATTAAATGAGAACTACTAAACACAACATGTTTTCATGAATGAAAAGAAAAAAAATAACATTTTCTAGGGTCACTATAATAACCAAATAAAACTAGGAGCAATACCTCTACTAGACGTTCAATCTTACATATATCTGGGCAGTAATATAGATAAAGAGGGAGGAATAGAAAATGATACCAAGATAAGGATATCAAATGCAAGAGGAGCTTTCGTTGCACTGTGAAACATATGGAAGTCCAAAGAAATTAGATTAAATATAAAAACAGAAATTTTCAACTCCAATGTTATGTCAGTCCTATTATATGGCTGTGAAACATGGGAACAACAAAATTGGCAATCATGAAGATACAGACTTTCAATATTGGATGCTTACGCAAAATAAAAGGATGAAGTGGCAGGACAAAATCACTAACATAGAATTATGGAAATGTACCAGTCAAATACTATTGGATAAAGAGATACAGCGAAGACGATGGCGCTAGATAGGACACACACTGCGGAAGCCAACTGAGAGTATTACACAATAGACCCTTTTTTGGAATCCCCAGGGGAAGAGACAAAGAGGAAGATTAGAAATTCTTGGAGAAGACAGATAGAAGCAGAGATGAAGATGATGGGGAAGACATGGAATGATCTTAAAAGAATGGCAAGAAACAGAACGACTTGGAAAGTGTTTATTGAAGACCTTTGTTCCATAGGGAGCTGAAAGGTAGAAGAAGAAGAGGGTCACTGCAAAATCCATAGTCAACTATGACTGGCGGAGGCTACTAAGCGCATTTCTTGGGGGAATCACGAATCTATATCTTTTTGTTTGCGGAATTCATTAAGATCTTGTCTACATAATGTGATATCAAAGATGAAATCATTTCTTTCTTTTCCCATAAATGAATTACAACAAATCTCCAAGACATGTTATGTCTATATTTATATTCTACGCAACATTCTAGACCCAGTTAATTGTGTTACTGCGCGATATGCATGAATTTTAAAAAAAAACCATCCCCATAGCATTCAGTATCAAAAATGTAAAACGTGTTATCTCCGTTGCACGCAATGCCAGAAATTACAAAAGTGTCATCTTCCAACTGTAATGTGCGGGAAAGTAACTAAACATCAATCTTTCTCTCCAGTGTGTTATTCCTCACAATTGTATTGCGGATCATGCCAACACTACAGCAGCTCCACGAACACACGTGCTCTGAACTGAAAAAAGAAAAGAGTTATAGTTGGGGACCCCCCTCCCCCTGAAGTGCCCAGCACACACACAGTGACGTCATGTTATGTTGCTATCGACCGGGACCGTTTAGAGATAACTTGATCGCGCTGCGACAAACAGAAAACATCACTCGTGCTTTGCTCCTTGTTTTATTAATCAATAATTACTCGTGTACGACAGACACTGCATGCGATTGTGTGTGTGTGTGTGTGTGTAGTCTGTACTGTTAGAACCAGGGGGAATATAAAACTAAAAAAAGGGAGAGCGGTTGCCACGGGTGACAGTACAATTAAATACAACGAATGTCAAATATTCCTGTAGCATAACAAGCTAGATAAGAAAGGTCACAGTAGTGTTTTACAGAAGAATATTGAAAATATCCGGGACAGGTAAAAAAAAAAAATGTCACAAAGATGTTAAAGTTAGACGAAGACGACAAGTAGGCTTGCTGCCAACATCAGGAAAAAAACATTTGTGTATTTACTTGTAAGGAAAGTAATGAGGAATGGGCCGCTTGGATATATTGACTGGAAAACTGAGAGGAGATTTTTGAGGGGGAAGGAGAGAAAAGGTAGCAGACAGTTTGAGAGATTGGTTTCGTAGGAAGACAACATGAGAATTAATGATGGAATATAAAGATAGGAAGTTGTGCAAGGATTGTCCACGACAGCTTGTAGAATAGTTGGTGATGATGAACCTAGAGGGCAACGGTCGAGATTGAAATGGGATGCAAAGTGTTGGTGGGGGGAGAGAGAGAAGAGATAGAAGACAGGCGAGGCGAACAACAAGAACACAGCTGAAAACTACCGGCGACTCATAGCTGATGGCTTGTACTAAGTTCGGTGAAACAGAACTACCAAGTCTCTATTCCACCTCTTCCAGGACTCCGAAAAACAGGCAGATAAATAGGTCAAAATTGGCTCTATATAGCACCGGAGTAGTTTTACTATAATAACGTAATATATTGTTATATATTACGAATTGTTTTACACAAGAATGTTGAGAGTACCATGGACAGCTAAGAAGAGTAATGAAGATGTTCTGAGAGAGGTCAAAGCAAAAAGAGAGTTAATGTACAATATTAGGAAGAAACAATCATCATTTTTTGGCCATGTAATGAGAAGAGAACAACTGGAATATATTTAACAACTGGAAAAATTGAGGGACGAAGAGATAGAGGGAAAACAAAGAGAAAAAATAACAGGCAGCTAAAGAGAATGGCTTGGCAGATGACACATGATTTTTGGGGTAATGTGGTCGGTATTACGCCAGTACCGCTTTACTTTCCTAGAAAAAAATCCGGTACCCATTAAATGCTGGGTGAACCGGAGGCCGTCGGTTGGGATCGAACCCGAACTCTTGTACTTTGTAGTCCAGTTCACCAACCACTGGGCTATCGTTCCATATTGTCTAAATACCTTCCCTATCACCTCTCATAAAAGCCACGCACATCATTTTCAAAAACAAACAGATTATCCTCTTTCTGCTACAATGCGCCACACTGTCTTCTCTACCTGCCGGTTGGTACCGTTTCCTGATGATCAATGATCTATCTCTGCGCGCTTGAACTAACCGCTACATGTCTGAGCATGCTTCAATCAAACCACGACTCTCAGATGTCAAAAGCTGTTTTCTTACTAATTGTCCCTTCACGGCACCTAAATGTGAACACTGGCTTCATGGACATGAATCATTCAAATACACGTTCCGTGAGACAGAAATAGGTGCAGTTATTTTAGAGATAAATCTATACATTTCTCATTGTTTTTAATTAGAGACAAAAACTCTCCGCTTTATTTTCATCTATTTCTCTCTCCTCCTGTTCCTTCTTATTCTTCTTCTCCTATTTCTCGTGTTTCTTGCTCTTGTTCTTCTTCTTTCTATTTCTCGTGTTTCTTGCTCTTATTCTTCTTCTTCCTATTTCTCGTGTTTCTTGCTTTTGTTCTTCTTCTTCCTATTTCTAAATCTTCTTCACCCTCATCTTTTTTTTTCTTCTTCCACCTATTACTCCTTTCTCTTTTCTTCTTTCTATTCCTCATTTTTATTTTTTTCTTCCAATTTCTCCTCCTCCTCTCCCCCCTCCCATCCTCCTTCTTCCTATCTCGTCTATTTTTTTCTTCTTCCTCCTCTTATTTATCCACCTCCTTTTTCTTCTTCCTCCTCTTATTTATCCACCTCCTTTTTCTTCCCCGCCTTTTTCTTCTTCCTTATATTATTTATCCACATCTTTTTCTTCCCCGCCTTTTTCTTCATCCTTATCTTATTTATCCATATCCTTTTTCTTCCCCGCCTTTTTCTTCTTCCTTATCTTATTTATCCACATCCTTTTTCTTCCTCCGCCTTTTTCTTCTTCTTTATCTTATTTATCCACATCCTTTTTCTTCTTCCTTATCTTATTTATCCACCTCCTTTTTCTTCTTCCTTATCTTATTATCCACCTCCTTTTCTTCTTCCTTATCTTATTTATCCACTCCTTTTTTCTTCTTCTTATCTTATTTATCCACATCCTTTTTCTTCCTCCGCCTTTTTCTTCTTCCTTATCTTATTTATCCACATCCTTTTTCTTCCTCCGCCTTTTTCTTCTTCCTTATCTTATTTATCCACATCCTTTTTCTTCCTCCGCCTTTTTCTTCTTCCTTATCTTATTTATCCACCTCCTTTTTCTTCCTCCGCCTTTTTCTTCTTCCTTATCTTATTTATCCACATCCTTTTTCTTCTTCCTCCTATTTCTCCTATTTCTCCTCCTCCTTTCTCTTCTTCCGCCTCTTATTTATCCACCTCCTTTTTCTTCTTCCTCCTATTTCTCCTCCTCCTTTCTCTTCTTCCGCCTCTTATTTATCCACCTCCTTTTTCGTCTTCCTCCTATTTCTCCTCTCCTTTCTCTTCTTCCGCCTCTTATTTATCCACCTCCTTTTCGTCTTCCTCCTATTTCTCCTCCTCCTTTCTCTTCTTCCGCTCTTATTTATCCACCTCCTTTTTCTTCTTCCTCCTATTTCTCCTCCTCCTTTCTTTTCTTCCGCCTCTTATTTATCCACCTCCTTTTTCGTCTTCATCAGGGTTTTAATTTAACGAACTAGAGTACTAGACTGAAAAGGGTCATAAACAAGACGGCGAGTTTGAAATCTTTCTGGTTTCTTCATAATTTGACAAGCAGATTCGTTTTTTATGCGCCAAACCTTCACTCTGGCTATCGAGTGTTAGTGGCCGAGTTGGCACTGACTTCGCTGCTGACAAGAAGGGTTGGGGTTTAAAAAATGTCCAGATGGTTTTTTTTCCCAACCGCGGTAGACCAAAGTGAATACAAGAGGTCGGGTTCGAGTCTAATTGACACATTTGGGTTCATCAGCCTTAATGGGATTTTTATTTCTGCGAAAGAAAGATGGTACTGGCGTAATTTAGATCATTTTTTTTATTGTGCCAATGATTTAAACACAAAAAATATGGGGACTAACACAAAATTGCCTGCACACACGACCTCGTTCATTCTTTTCTATTGTAGGTGGTACAGTGAATTTCTTTTTTTTGGTCTAAATTAATTAAGCACTTTAGTACATGCATTTCGATAAATCTTATTTGTAACACTTGAGAACTGGGAGGTTTGAGGTAAAACGCCGGCCTCTTAGAAAGTCTAGGGTTTAAATCCCGCCATAGGCGTGGCAATATTTCACTTGGATTCAGTGCTTTCTTCGTGGATTTAACTTCCCCTGATCTATATGCAGTGAGATCCGATGTCCAGGCCTCTCGTACAACGGCGAAAAACAGGAGGTCCCGTGTGCACTGGCGAACAGGGAGGGAGGGAGGGAGGGAGGGAGGGAGGGAGGGAGGGAGGAAGGGAGGGAGGGAGGGAGGGAGGGAGGGAGGAGGGAGGAGGAAGGAAGGAAGGAAGGAAGGAAGGAAGGAAGGAAGGAAGGAAGGAAGGAAGGAAGGAAGGAAGGAAGGAAGGAAGGAAGGAAGGAAGGAAGGAAGGAAGGAAGGAAGGAAGGAAGGAAGGAAGAAGGAAGGACAAGAATAAAAGAAAATGAGAGTTAATCACATTATAAAATGTAATAATAACATAGAATATATGTTTTCTCTAGCCCAGAATACGCATGTCTATAACAAGTGTTACGTTGCTATATGTTGTCTAGCCAGGCCATGAACCGTCAAAATGGCGAAGACATCGGGGACTTAAATATAAATGACATGCCAAAGATCATCGATTTTATTTTTCCAAAAGTATGGAACACAAGCTTCCAGAGAGCAAGAATATGTTGTTCTTGTTTTTTTTAATCATTTAATTAAAGTTGCAGCATGTTTTAATAACGTCAATACGAACTGGGTCTCATTTGGAGTTTGCCAACTAATAGCAGAAGCCGGACAAATATCGCATAATAATGTGGGTGTTTTACTTGCTTCTGAACCCGATATATCGTTAATGTCTTTACCACTAAACACACTCTCCTCCATGTAGACCAACACGTTCCCCAGCTGTCCTGTGTGAACTCACAGGTACTGTACACTAACAGTCACGAACATCAACCGTATTGCATAGGCACCCCCAGCCTCATTTTATTATCGTCGAGAGCATTGACGTATAGAATAGATATTTCCTTTCAATTTTGCTTTAGGACGCAGCCATAATGTGGCCTACTATTATCGATTTCCAACTGCCAAGAGTTCTTTCCAGCAATGATGGTTAGTGTCTTTGAGACTGACTACGTGGATCCGGGTTCAATTCTCAGATCTGGTGAATTTTTGCTTGCCAATAAGGCTTGAGTGTTTAGACGTATAGTATAGATATTCCCTATCAATTTTACTTCGGACGCGGACATATTATTTCGATTATTTTTGTTTTGGATGTTTCGTTACTGGTTAGCTATGTAGGATTAGTTTACTTAATCCGTGTTTGTGGTTTTCTTTGTTTGTTCCTGCTGAAGGCCTATTGGGCCGAAACGTCGTTTAATCTGTGTCGTCTACTTATCGCGTAAATCTTATAACATACCATTTTTTTTTATTTTTTTATTTGTCCACTACTTTTAGTAGGCTGTTGTGTCTTTTAACATGGCCCAAAATCGCATTTGTTTGTTTGAACTGTGCTAGTAGTTCTCATTTTGGATGTTTTAAGACGTCATCGTTGCTTTCTTTTCTTTCTATCCAATTCTACCTATTTTTCTAAATCACATTCCAAAGGCTTCATTCTCTGTTCTGTTTTCTTGTCTATGTCCATGTTCTGCACCATATGAATGTTGAGAAGATATACATTGCTATTCTTAGTTTTAGCTCTGGTGTTATTTGTTTTGATGTTAGTATATTTTTCACAACGTTAAAATTACTATTTTTCCATTCCTATTCATTTGTTTATTTCAGTTGTACATTTTCCATCATTGGTTATAGTAAGTAGTAAGTCAAAGGTAGTTGTTGTTAATGCCTACTGCACGTAATACCAGACCTTGTTCAGGACAGAAAACGGCATCTCTTCGTAAATCTTCACGGTGCTTGTGATTAAATAGGTCCGTAGCAAAACAAATTGCTAATTGGGGATTTTAAAAAAAAACACGCTCCTGAATTTTTTTTTAATGAAATCATTTTTTATTCACATATTGTTACTTAGCACTACGGACTTTAGGAGCCGCGATAGCTCAGTTGTTAGTTAACTGGACTACAGAGGACAGGGGGTAGGGTTCAACTACAACAGACGGCTTCCGGGTTCACTCAGCATTAAATAGGTACCGGACTTTTTTCTGGGAAAGTAAAGCGGCACGGGCGTAGTGCCGACCACATTACCCAAAAATCATGTGCCGAAGGTCTGTAAAATTTACGGCCACTAACACCATATTCCCTATACGCCACTTGGCGTGACGGGGCTCTTTACTTTACTACGGACTTTACTCTCCGATCACCCAAGAAGATCACAACACAGATAATGAACTCCGTAGCACCATCGACATTGAAAACCCCCGCAGTGCTAAATATTTTGGCTGGGACTCCAACCCAGAGCTAAATGTTTTTGTCGGTACATCAACGTTTCACGATGGCGCAGGACAGGACACACATTACGGAAGCCCGCTGAGGGTATTACACAACAGACTCTTTTTTGGAATCCCCAGGGGAAAAGACAAAGAGGAAGACCAAGGAATTCTTGGAGAAGACAGATAGAAGCAGAGATGAAGATGATGGGGAAGACATGGAATTAACTTAAAAGATGGCAAAAAAACAAAACGAGTTGGAAAGTGTTTGTTGAAGACCTGTGCTCCACTGGGAGCTAAAAAGGTAGCAGAAGAAGAAGAGACATCAACGTTTCACAAGTTCACGGTGACGACTGTTTTATCGCCAGAAAATGTATACAAGTTGTAATGTAAACTACGTTAGCATGCACTTAGCAATATTTATATGCTTGGTAATAACATTTATTCACAATTATTTTGCAAGGCCTCTGTGGTAATTTCAGAGAGTTAATATCACTTCAACATACAAGAGGATAGAAGTTAGATACAAGTTGAAGGAACAGACCTGGAGACAAGTCTGAGCTATCTGCGTCCCGGTCTGCTGAAAGTACCTTGGCGCCATTATTATTAGCTTTCTTTTTATCTTTTTTTAATTAGCTATTCTATTATACAACAATTACGTCATGAAATAAACATGACAAGCAACAAATATGGACTAGATATGAATATCAAAAACACTAAAACTATTATCATAAACAAAGAAAATTATCAAGACCTACAAGTGGATATCAAAACTGAAGGAATAGGCCTGGAGACGGTTCAAATCTACAACTACTTTGGACATGCTATAAACAGTGATGGAAAATGTAAAATTGAAATAAACAAAAGAAAAAAATGGTAAAAAGAAATTTTAATGCCATGAAAATATCCTAACAGAAAAACAAATAGCACCAGGGCTAAAATAAAGAATGGCAAAATGTTACATCTTCTCGATATTCATGTATGGTGCAGAAACATGGACATTAGACTTGAAAACATAACAGAAAATTGAAGCCTTTGAAATATGAATTTATAGAAGAATAGGAAGAATTGGACTGAAAGAAAAGAAAACAAACGATGAAGTCTTAAAACAACTAAAATGTAAAGAGAACTAACTACTAAACACAATGTAAACAAGACAAATGAGATTTTTTGGGCATGCTAAGGCACAGCAGTCTACTAGAAGTAATTTTGGAACTGAAAATACAAGGTGGCAGAGGCAGACCAAGACTGACATGGGTAAGTAACATCAAAAGATGGACAAATCAGCCTATAACAATCTGCACCTTAAAAACAAGGGACAGAGCAGAATGGCGCTCCATGGCAGCCAATCCTCAATGCGGAGACGGCACTCGATGATACCCAGACGAGAGAGCTCAAAGTGCTAAAGCTATGAACAGAAACATTAGAAATAAACAAGAGAGTCAAAAAGAAATTACCAACATAGACGAGAGAATTCAAAGTGCTAAAGCTATGAAGAGAAACATTAGAAATAAAAAAAAAAGTCAATAAGGAATTATCAACACAGACGACATAACTCAAAGTACTAAAGCTTGGAAGAGAAACATTAAAAATAAACAAGAAAGTCACAAAGAAATTACCAACATAGACGACATAACTCAAAGTGCTAAAGCTTGGAATAGTAACATCAAGAGATGAACCAATAAGTTACACAGAATATACTAGCAAGGTCAGGGAGAGGCAATGTTGGAAGATTGACTGCGGTCAATTTACGACACAGACACGTACTCACTTCCCTATTTCTCCTGTATAATTTGACAAGTAGTACAGCAATCAGCCAGCTACCTTATAAACACAGATTTACATCCTTAGTGGAAGGGAGCCTGTCAAATCTCAGGAGATACGAAGACAGACATTAATCCACTCCGCCTTCTCTAAGTCTAAAGCAATGACGCAGTCCACAATTCGATATCTTTGACCGATGTCTGCCTCTGCTTCTTCAAAATGAAAGGGGAGAGATTTCATGGTCTGGCAGTTTTCTCCCCTGGCAATGAACTTGCTAGAAAGCATCAATTCAGCGCTCAATCACTATCACCGTCACTGGTTTCCAGACCGTCAGAATCTAAACAGCGCGCTCGGTGGCTTTTCGCGTTTGTTTACCAGAGCTTGTTTACTTCTCATCTGTGACTGATGCGCTGTGTGGAGGCTTGCACGGAAGGTGACGTCAGCGAACAGAGAACAGATACAACAGATGCAGGATGATCACCAGACGCCCGGGATTAATTACGACAAACCAGCACGATGTGTCGAGTCTTCTGGCGTCGATGATCAATTTGTTAAATTTTATTTCTTTTGTTTCTGAGGATTTCAGTATTTTGCATGGCCATTGCTTTACAATTTATTATATAGCCCCCTGCGATAAAATATATAAAGAAACAACAGATAAAATGGTTTGGCCAAGTGACGAGGCAGAAAGATCAAAACACAACACAACGAGTCATCAACAAACGTTGTGAGAATACCAGACCCAAGGGTCGACCACGAAAAAGATGGATCGATGGAATATTAGAAGCACTAGGAAACATAACAGCAGCAGAGGCGAACAGAAGAGCAAAAGACTGCAAATTATATCTCCACTCGACGCTGAAAGGCAGATGAGATGAGGAAGGAAATAGAAGAAGATTGCTTTACAAAATGTCCGGAATCGATCACCAGAAGTGGCGGATTTTTATTCGGACCGACAAGGCTCCGGAGTTCACCCAGCCTCTAAAAATGGGTACCAGAGATTTTTTATAGGAAAGTTAAAAAAAACGGTCTGTCGTGATATCGACCACATCACCCAAAAATGTGCCGTAGTCACATAAATATTTAACGTCATATTCCCCATATGCCTAGCAAGGCAGGGGAGGTAACCTTATTGTTTTACAGCCACTTTCTATTCTTCATAGACAACAGCTGAAATAGGTCAGCGACTCACAGCTAAAAGAGAGCTAATTTCCAATATTAGGAAGAAACAATCATCATTTTTTGGCCATGTAATGAGAAGAGAACAGCTGGAATATATTGTGACAACTGGGAAAATTGAGAGACGAAGAGATAGAGGGAAGCAAAGAGAAAGATATTTCCAATATTAGGAAGAAACAATCATCATTTTTGGCCATGTAATGAGAAGAGAACAGCTGGAATATATTGTGACAACTGGAAAATTGAGGACAAAGAGATAGAGGGAAGCAAAGAGAAAAGATACCAGACAGCTTAAGAGAATGGCTTGGCAGAAGGTCAACAACAGAAATGATAAATAACTGTCGAGATCGAAAGTTGTGGAGAGACATGATCATCTACGCCAGCAAGCCTGGTACTTTATGATGATGATGACTAAAAAAATTCAGATGTCAATTATTTTTTGGAAACTTTATAGTTGTCAACAACTTTGTGACTTCACTCAAAAATCCCCCCCCCCCCCAAAGACTAACTTCTTTTGCACTCAAACTTTCCTGCTACCAGTAGCCTCCGTCAGTTTTAGTTGACTATGATTTTTCAGCGCCCCAGGAATTTGTTTTTTTTTTCTTTTCTTTTCTTTCGCCGTGTATTCTCTTTTTCGATGAATCTGTCTGCTTCTTGTTTGAGTTGGAGCTTTAGAGTGTGTTTCCAAATATTGCGGTCTGCAGCTTCCCAGGCTGCAGGGTTTATGTTCAGAGTCTTCATGTCACGTTTACACACGTCTACAAATCGAAGTTTTGGGCGCCCCCTAGTTCTTTTGCCATCTGCCAGTTGTCCGTAGAGTATATCTTTTGGTATTCGGTTATCTTTAATACGGTGTGCGTGGCCAAGCCAGCGTAACTTACGTTGTTTGAGCAGTGTGTAGATGTTCGGGAGGCCTGTGAATTCCTGCTACTAAGTTAATTAAGCGTCTAATTACTTGAATGAGTTTCCTTCCTTATTCTCCCAATCACGATTGAGTCTGCACATATAGTGATTTATCAAATCAGTTTAGTTAGGTCAAAGGCTGTCTATAAATAGTGCGGATCCTTATAAAATAGCCACGAAATCAAGAACTCGTACTTTACACCCAGACTATAGCGTTTAATGTTTGGGAAGTATTTTTTTCCCTCTTTACAATTACATTTATTGCAAATTATGAGCAAGTTGTTTGGGTTTGTTTTTTCTTTTTCTTAAAACAAGAGAACGTTTATTTTGTCTCTTGTACTCTTGTAAAATTATTGTACAAGACAAACCGTTGATATTACATTATAAGCATAATTGATCACGAGACAAACATCGTATTATATATGAACGCCATTGTGCCAATCATGTCTGGAATTCCCAGGGAGAAATTTTGCCAACCTGTCACAGTGTCAAATCGTGAGGAGACAGTTGTGTGCTCAAATTAAAGCTTTAAACAGTTTCCATAACAGAGACGAGTTTTCTTCAATGTTAGCTCTGACCGAGATTTACCGAGTGGGGATATCATAATTGACGGGGTTTACATTCGCAGTATACGATGCGTCTTTGTTTGTTTATAACTAGGACCACAGCCGAGCTACTATGATCGCAACTACCAAAGACCAAGGGATCAACAAATATTTTCTGATCGAAATGCGAGGTTACATTAGTTACTCATTATAATTATATTAACAAGAAATATTACCACAAATGTCAACTGGATGCTGCTATTGAAGGAACTCGCTGGTTACTTGGCAGCTCTAGGATGGGTCGCCGATGTTTTTGCATGAATGGATATTGGGTGTTTTGAAAAGGGGGCTACACAGCTGTTATAAATAGGGACAGTTGGTTGCTTGGTTATTCTATACCGAGGTAGGAATACTTAAAATGGTTTCCATCGAGTATTCCTTCCTTTTAATTTAGGAAATTGCATGAAAGAAAATTTCGTAAGATCTCAAACATCAGCTGGAAAGAATACATTTGAAACGAACAGAGAACTGACGAATCAAAACTAGAATACTTGTCCAGCTTTATAAGAAGAAAGCCGCGATAGCTCAGTGGTTAGTGAACTGGACTACAAAGGACAAGGGGTATAGTTCGATTCCAACCGACGGCTTCCGGGTTCATCCAGCCTTTAATGGGTACCGGATTTTTTTCTGGGAAAGTGTAGCGGCACGGGCGTAATACCGACCACATTAACCCAAAAATAATGTGCTAAAGTGTGTTAAATTATGGTCACTAACACCATATTCCCTAAACGCCACTTGGCGTGACGGGGTACTTTACTTTTTTTTATAAGAAGAAGGTGTTGGAAATACCTATATAGGTCATGTGCTGGGAATGACGAAAGACCTCCCGATCATGCATTCAAGTGGAAACCACCTGGTAAGAGAAAACAAGACAGAATCGCTACGCAGAACAATTACTGGGGAAGGCTCAACCATGGGACTAAGAAGCAACCAAGAACAAGCAGCAAATCGTCAATCGTGGAGAACTGACTTCGCCCTATGTGCCGTCTTCGGCCCGAGAGGAAAATTAGTGAATGGAATCATATTTCAGAAGTTTTATCTGCTCGTCGTATACTTGGCACTTCTGTCAGAGATTCACAAGTCTCTGTATACTTGGCACTTCTGTCAGATGTTCACCAGTCTCTGTATACTTGGCACTTCTGTCAGAGATTCACAGTCTCTGTATACTTGGCACTTCTGTCAGATGTTCACCAGTCTCTGTATACTTGGCACTTCTGTCAGAGGTTCACCAGTCTCTGTGTACTTGGCACTTCTGTCAGATGTTCACCAGTCTCTGTATACTTGGCACTTCTGTCAGAGGTTCACCAGTCTCTGTATACTTGGCACTTCTGTCAGAGGTTCACCAGCCTCTGTGTACTTGGCACTTCTGTCAGATGTTCACCAGTCTCTGTATACTTGGCACTTCTGTCAGAGATTCACCAGTCTCTGTATACTTGGCACTTCTGTCAGATGTTCACCAGTCTCTGTATACTTGGCACTTCTGTCAGATGTTCACCAGTCTCTGTATACTTGGCACTTCTGTCAGATGTTCACCAGTCTCTGTATACTTGGCACTTCTGTCAGAGATTCACCAGTCTCTGTATATTTGGCACTTCTGTCAGATGTTCACCAGTCTCTGTATACTTGGCACTTCTGTCAGAGGTTCACCAGTCTCTGTATACTTGGCACTTCTGTCAGAGGTTCACCAGACTCTGTATACTTGGCACTTCTGTCAGAGGTTCACCATTCTCTGTATGCTTGGCACTTCTGTCAGAGGTCACCATTCTCTCTTTCTCTGTGTGTTTTGGCGTTCACCGAAGATTACTAAAAGAATGGATAGTACTCTTCGTAATGTTCCCTTAAAACGGAAGTTAACTAGACGTAGATGCGTTGTTGTGTTGCTGGTTATTTGCGCCTTTCGGCCTAACTTCAGCACGCAATTTGTCAGTGCCGGCTTGTTTCCCCATTTCGATCAGAGGGGTCCGCTTGGTCACATTAAACTAGTTTGTCTATTACTAGAGACACCGCGAAAGGTTGCAGTAGGATCTGGACGTGTCTGGTTCATCGACCCTGGCGCAAGCCATATCAGCTATGAGTCGCTAGCAGCTTCCAGCTCTGCTCTGTTGCTGTCAGCAGTCAATTTGTAACAATTGTTAATGCCAGATTAATCTTTCGAATCTTCAGTGTTGGGAAAACTAAAGAACTATTCGAGTTTGACGTGCATGAGTATGATATTTATGTTATTGTCAATGAGGAGTCATTGTTATGGTTATGGAAGGCCCCGGTATCACTGCAAACGAATTAAAATCCATAATTGCTCAACTGCCCGTGCCAGTGTAATCATCCGAATTACTATCTTATCTCCCAAACAAAGAAGGGTATCTGTAGTCCCCATTATAGCAGTCTCAGCACACGACAAAAGACATAAGGCGAAACCGCACAGAAAGTGAATACAGCCATCTGTTCTCCATCATACAATATCATCATTCATCGTAAACAATCGAAATATCAAAACCCGATCAAAACGGATGAAACGCACAACTCACAGTGTGCACAGAGCACTTAACTCAGTAACTCCTGCAACAAGCCGGACTTGGAATATGAGGAAACTGCAACAAGGAACACTTTTCAGACATAGCCTTCAATGGTTCCTACCGCCTATCCACCACATTGACTGGAAATTCACGTCCTCTTGAAAATGATGATCGTCATATTATTTTTTAATGTATAGCGCTTGATGATGCTAGGGCATCACCTTGACTCCAAATCCGAACATATGAAACACAGTTAGTCATCGGACTATCCCCGTCACACATCAAACAACAGACTGTAAGATCTCCCTGCAATGTGAATTTGTGAAATTATGAATCCCTCCTGACAAACATGAACCTCCGGGAGTCACCCCGGTGCTGCAAAGTCATATACGAAACTCCATTCCGCCTTTCACCATTAGCGTACGGCCATTTTAGGGATATACAATCAGCCATTGTGATGACGTAACACACACAACAATGGCTGCGCCCATAAAATCCCAATTACTCTAATAAATGCAGCCAACAACGCACGAAAAGATGATGCACAATCTCTTAAGTGAGAACTGCGATTGGCTTGGCAGAGCAGTCCATATTAATGAGTTGTGACATATAAAAACTTGTAACATATAAATACCCGACATATAAATGAAGAGTCAAATACTGTATTGTTGAAGTCAGCTCGAAAAAATCGAACAACATAGTTGTCAGTAAACACTTCGATCGAGATGTTTCCAGATTTACTTTCACAGACAACAGTCGCAGCAGACTTGATAATGATGGAAAAAAAAATAATAATAAAACATTACAGGACACGAAGGGGCGTTCAATAGGTAATGCAATATATCTTTGTCTTCCTTAATTTTGTTTCGAAAACGGGGGCTGAGTGGTCTAGAGGTAAGACGGCTTCTGGACAGTAATATATGCCCTAGGTTCAAATCTCACCAAAGAATGTGTTACTTTCCTAAATTGAATCTGTAAAAAAATTTTTTTTTTTTTTAAAGTAAAGTACCCCCGTCACGCCAAGTGGCGTATAGGAAATATGGTGTTAGTGACGCTATATTTTACAGACCTTCAGCACATGATTTTTGGGGTAATGTGGTCGGTATTACGCCCATGCTGCTTTACTTTCCCAGAAAAAAATCCGGTACCCATTTAAAGCTGGGTGAACCCGGAAGCCGTCTGTTGGGATCTAACCCTACCCCTTGTCCTTTGTAGTCCAGTTCACTAACAACTGAGCTATCGCGGCTCCCAAATTGAATCTGTGGTTTTTTCCATATCTTTACCCTCCCCTGGTCCTTGGGTAGTGATAGTGAGATCCGATGATTAGCTTTCTCGGAAAACTGCAAAAAAGAGGGTCTTGTGAGCACTCGCGCACGTTAAAGAACAATTGGCAATTAGAAGTCGAAAAGAGTAGGCCAACAAATATATGGCCGCTATCCGGGCGAAAAATTGTTAAGCAAATCTACCTATGACGAAGGCGGATATGTGGGGGCTAAAGGCGCAAATATAGTGGTTTTGTCGTAAACTAGCGACACAACGAATCCACGCCCACTTCACAAGAGAACATTAAGAAGAAGAGTTTCGGGGAAGAAAAAACAAAAACAATTTTATTTGTAGTATTTGTTTTAACCTTCCCAGAACCTTAATGTTATCATTTTCCTGTACTTGGAAGTGATGCAGTTACCTTCCTACGTGGAGAATGTGAGTGAAGCCCATTACAAGCAAACGAGTAGTCACTTAATTTCTTTTGGTGGAATATGAAAGCCTGTCAAACAATTATAGACACTTACAGATTGAATACAGAAAGATGGATGTGGATAAAATGCACTGTCAGTCGTTAGGTGTACTCGGTTTTCATCCCTACGAGAAGGTTGAAGCAGCCTGTCTGATCAACCACGCTTGGCGGCCAAACACTGCGGTGACACTTGCAAAGCTTCAAGGTGCCTAAATCCTTATTCGAGACGATCGATGAATAAAAAACAAAGATAGAACTTGCTGCTCATTTTGATATCTCTGTGGGTAGTGTTAATCACAATTATCAATATCAACCATTTCGGACACTCCCAGGTTTGTGCCCGGTGCTTCCCTACACATGATAACGCCAAGTTCGTGAGACTACCGGGCTCTCCACAGTGAGAGAAGAAAAGATTAGAGCCACTCTTACTTGTCACGCATGTCGTAAGAGACGACTAAGGAGATTTGGAATCGTCGACTGTGTAGTATTAGGACGGTGCACGGAGCCATCTTGTGAACTGAATTTACCGATGCATTTTGGGAATTACTGTGACAAATGGTGGAGCGGATAAGGTGAATTCCTGACAGCAATGAAACTGGTTTCACAAATAGAGCAGAATAGCAATAGCAAGGTTATACACCAAGTCTGCGTACCCGAGAAGAACTTTCGAAACTTCAATGGACAGTTCTTCCTTATCTTCCACAGTCCAGATCTTGCATCGTCCGACTACTACCTCTTCGGCGCTATAAAATATGCAACCCGTGAAGTGAGATATGACAACGATCCAGATCTTGCATCGTCCGACTACTTCCTCTTCGGCGCTATAAAATATGCAACCCGTGAAGTGAGATATGACAACGATCCAGATCTTGCATCGCCCGACTACTTCCTCTTCGGCGCTATAAAATATGCAACCCGTGAAGTGAGATATGACAACGATCCAGATCTTGCATCGTCCGACTACTTCCTCTTCGGCTCTATAAAATATGCAACCCGTGAAGTGAGATATGACAACGATCCAGATCTTGCATCGTCCGACTACTTCCTCTTCGGCTCTATAAAATATGCAACCCGTGAAGTGAGATATGACAACGATCCAGATCTTGCATCGTCCGACTACTACCTCTTCGGCGCTATAAAATATGCAACCCGTGAAGTGAGATATGACAACGATGATGAAGTCATCAAAGATGGCTGGGTATCAACCAGCATGGAGGTACGGGCACGCACACATTTTGACATCTAGATGGCGCAAACCGTAGATTTGCAAAGGCATAATTTAGAATAAAAGGACCGTGTAAACAAAATTGGGGAACAGTGTGGAATATTGCAAATGTTAATAAAACCCTGAAGTAATCAACTGTTACTGAACTCCCTTCGTATTCTAAAACACCCTACATTACAATAACATTTTACATATTTCATCAAACCCTGCATACATTAATGACTACAAAGTTTATTAAAATATTCTTACATCAAATACGACAGTCTACTAAAATACAATACAAAGTACAATAACTATGCTAAATCTACTCAAATTTGCGTACACTAAAAGAATATAATATATTAACACACAACTACATCAGGTAAGATACAATATATTACAACCTGATTACATCAGGTAAGATAAAATCTATTAAAACCTGATTTCACCAGGTAAGATACAATCTATTAAAACCTGCTTACATCAGGTAAGATAAAAACTATTAAAACCTGCTTACATCAGGTAAGATAAAAGCTATTAAAACCTGATTGCATCAGGTATGACATCTACTATTAAAACCTGCTATCAGGTCAGATAAAATCTTTTAAAACCTGCTTACATCAGATAAGATAAAAGCTATTAAAACCTGCTTACATCAGATAAGATAAAAGCTATTAAAACCTGCTTACATCAGATAAGATAAAAGCTATTAAAACCTGCTTACATCAGGTATGTCATCCTATTATTAAAACCTGCTATCAGGTAAGATAAAAGCTATTAAAACCTATCAGGTCAGATAAAATCTTATAAAACCTGCTTACATCAGATAAGATAAAAGCTATTAAAACCTGCTTACATCAGGTATGACATCTACTATTAAAACCTGCTTACATCAGGTAAGATAAAAGCTATTAAAACCTGCTTATATCAGGTAAGATAAAATAATTTAAAACCTGCTTATATCAGGTAAGATAAAATAATTTAAAACCTGCTTATATCAGGTATGATCAAATATATTACAACCTGCTTACATCAGATAAGCTAAAATCTATTACAACCTGCTTACATCAGGTAATATAAAATCTATTAAAACCTGCTTACATCAGATAAGATAAAATATATTAAAACCTGCTTACAGTAGGTACAATATAATCTATTAAAACCTGCTAAAATGTTGAATAATTTACTTAAATAAAATATTTTATAATATATTAAAGCTCTAAAATTGAAACCATTTATATAATTCACTTTATATAAAATTAAAAACAAACTGATTAAAATAAAGAGAACGTATTAAAACCGTTACTTAGAAAGGGCGAAAGATCACCCACTGAAATTATGATATGCATGATGGATGGAGTGATGTGTGGAGAGATGATCGCCCACGCCAACCGGTATTGCACATGATGATGACAGAAAACATTTATATAACACATTAAAACCACGAGTATATAGAACATACGATTATAAATGAAAACCTACATATACAAACAGTATATAATCTATTTAAAACCAATTGCATTAAACATTAAATAAAATATTAAACCCACATAGATAAACAAAACAGAACTGGAGTCGTCAGTCGCTGGACACCGCGGGACTTGCTGAGGAGGGGGATTTGAGTACTTATGGACATGTTCCGAGTGTAATTATGATGACCTGCAAATAACTCAATAATATAAAACATGCAAAATCCGTCTTACATAAAACAGCACATATTGTATATTAATTGCCATGAATATAATACACATAACCATTAACACGTGCATACATAAAACATTAAACAATATATTAAACTTTGCTCACATAAAACATTAGACAATATATTAAATTTCTCTTACACATAAAACATTAGACAATATATTAAATTTCGCTTACATAAAACATTAGACAATATATTAAATTTCTCTTACACATAAAACATTAGACAATATATTAAATTTCTCTTACACATAAAACATTAGACAATATATTAAATTTCGCTTACATAAAGCATTAGACAATATATTAAATTTTGCTTACATAAAATATAAAATAATATATTAAAATCGACTATAAAAAAATACAAAATACATTAGATCCTGCTTATATCAAATATTATATAACATATTAAATTCCGCTTACATTAAACATATCATATATCAGACTGGAGGCGAAGGTGCGCCTCCCAGCACCAGAGCTGGAAGTTGTCAGCGACCCACAGCTGATGGCTTGGGCCAGGATCGGTGAACCAAAACCATACAGACCCTGCTCCTCCTCTCCGTGATGCCTCCAGTAACAGACTAACCTGTCTAGTCTGGCCAAGCGTGCAGGGATCGAAGAGGGAAGACAACCCGGTATTCAAAAATGTCGTGCTGAAGTCGGATGTGTTGGGCCGAAAGGCGCAAATATAACAAGTTATACTGCAAACCACAACACAACGCAGACACGTCCACTACGTACTTTGTAAGGGCGGGTGATGACGAGGAATATTCTAGTCAACTACGACACTCAAGAATACTTTAGTCATCGGGCGAACGCAAGCAACCAACCATATATCAGAATTCCCTAACATAAAACAAGAGCTGACGGACGGACTTTCGTGCAACTTCCGTTTTCTTCCACAACACAGACCAGACTCTTGGGCCTAAGGCAGGTCGGCATGACACCGCCTATATCAGCGCTCAATAAATCATTCACACATCACCGAGGGTAACAAGCGAGCCTCCCCGTTCCTCGCTCCAAAGCTCGTGCTGTACGTGAACAAAAAGCTTCTAGTATCTCTCACAATGATAATACACGTCTCACCTTTGGGACCATCTGCCAAAATAATACCATATTGATTTTTTTTTTTAAAGGGGAAATTATTTCCTTTCTTTACCCCACTTCTATGTTTGAACAGTTACTTCTATTTCATGAATTTTCATCCTGTTCTTCTCTTTTTGCCGGACAATTACTCCTCTTCGTCGTTAACCTTTAAAGTGACAATAAGTGCAGCGGCGGCGTATATTTAGAGCAGGAAAGGGAGACCACAACTCCTGTTCAATTTGATCAGAAAACTTAACACAGTCAGATTCCAGCTCAATGAGTTATATGTCAGTGTACAACCAGCCATCGTATTGCAAGTCTGCCGTGATATCATCACCATCATCGCGTGCCTTCTCCGCAACGAAGGTTGGCTACCATGGATCGCCATTCTACTCTGTTTCTTGCTTTGATGGTGCAGGCTGACATAGATTGACTTGTCCATCTTTTGATGTTACTCATCCATGTTAGTCTTGGTCTGCCTCTTTTACCTTGTATTTTTCCTTCCAATATTACTTTTAGTAGGCTGGGTTGTGTCTTTTAAGATGCCCCAAAAATTTCATTTGTTTTGTCTTAATTGTATTTAGTAGTTCTCTTTTTATTTTCAGTTGTTTTAAAACTTCATCGTTTGTTATCTTTTGTTTCCATCCAATTCTACCTATTCTTCTATAAATCCACATTTCAAAGGCTTCAATTTTCTGTTCTGTTTTCTTGTCTAATGTCCATGTTTCTGCACCATACAGGAATACTGAGAAGACGTAACATTTTGCCATTCTTAGTTTCAACCCTGCTAATATTTGTTATAGCTCACTTAATATAGCCGTGATATAGCTCACGTAATTCGAGCCGTTACTAATAGACAGGTTGTCAATGTCTTTGGAGATCAAACTTATTACAAGCCTACAACGACATCTATCGGCCTTGCAATGTGTACAGGAGATACAATCCATCTACAAATTGATGCCCAAACTCTACATCAATTTTCTCATCAACTATTTGGTATCATATTATTTTTGGCATGAAGTCATAGATTCTCCTGGACCTTAAGAATTTGTAAATATTAACTCCAAAGATAAAGCAGTTTCTGTATTCCTTATATAAATTGTGTACAAAAACAAAAAGTGTGCAATAAAACTTGAGAATGTACAGTATTACACATCAGGCTGCCACGGTGATTGGTGATTTCAAGGCATATCCGGACCGCATAGAAAAGGGTGCAATTTCTCTTGTTGCATTAAAGATTTAACCTCATAAGAACAGAGTATGTTGCTCATTGTGTCATTTTTCTATTAACAATGTCAAGGACGTATTCCATTAATTTAGGAAAGCGCGGGTTTTTCTATAAGTGGCACGTGTGTGACGCAATGGGGTTGGGTGGGAGTGTGTCATCGAAAGAGATTTGCCGTTCAGACTGACGAATTTAGGAGGTTCACAACAGTTATTGGCTGGAGAAAATACAAGCCATCTCACTGCTCTTCTTCTTCCTAGAACACACGTTCTTCACATTTCTCCCAGTACTCAATGTATGTCTGTAAAAGGGCATTGCATATTTTAAATGTGGTGTTCTGTGCTGCTACTTGCCCTTTGATTTTGGCCCACACAAGATCTAGTGGATTAAGATGGGAAGCGAAGAGAAGTGTGGTCATGCTCTGTAATTATTTTGTCAATTAAAAAAACTTGTTTGGCTTCTTTCTTTGTTTCACAAGTTCCGGCAACAGTGATTTCAATTGGTTGTCGTGAAAAAGGACGTTGCAAGCCCTGTCCTGATTTGATCTTTTTTGCTTGATGAAGTTTGAACTTTGTCATACTACCCTACAACAATATGATAGGATGTTTTGCCCATTACCAAGCATGATGGTCTATCCCCGATGGCCAAATAGTCTTCTCTATCCAATCCCTGACAATGTGTCCATTTATTTCAGAGTGGTAGTCCCTACCGTTTGTAGACTTTACTTGAAAAATAGGCTCTGCCTTGGTTGACAAGTCCATTCTCTCAGCTGCCAGCATGTGCTATTATAACGCGCTATACTTTCTCTTTTTCTTCTTGTTCTACTGCGTTTCAATTCCCTGTGGAGCACAGGTCTTCAACAAACACTTTCCAAGCCGTTCTGTTTCTTGCTATTCTTTTAAGATCATTCCATGTCTTCCCCATCATTTTTATCTCTGCTTCCATTCGTCGTCTCCAAGAATATTTTGGTGTTCCTCTTTGTCTCTTCCCCTGCCTAGGAATTACAAAAAATGGCCTGTCGTGTAATATCCTCCTCAGTTGGCTTCGCTGTGTTTGTCCTATCCCGCGCCATCGTCTTCGTTGATAAGCGTTGGATTGCAGCGTCCTTTGCTGTTATGTATTATCCATGTCTTTTCTCTATCAAGTGATTGTCATACTTTCTCAAGGCTATGATGAGCATTAAACCACGTCTCATCCAAATGTAGACACGATAGCTCAGTGTTTAGTGAACTGGACTACAAAGGACAAGGGATAGGGTTCGATCCCAACCAACGGCTTCCGGGTTCACCCAGCCTTAAATGGGTACCGGATTTTTTTCTGGGAAAGTAAAGCGGCACGGGCGTAATACCAACCACATTACCCCAAAAAATCATGTGCTGTAGGTCTGTAAAATGTATGATCACTAACACCATATTACCTATACGCCACTTGGCGTGATGGGGATACTTTTTCTTCTTCATCCAAATATACGATGTCGTAGCGTTCCCTCTTAGACCTGCTTCAAGTGTTTACTCCGAGAAGAAATTCAGGCGTGGCTCTTCACAATGTCCCAGCCGCCTGCAGATTTTCTACAAGTGAAACCAAAGCTTCTTACAACTTACTACAGACTATTTTTTGACAGTTTATTATTGCTTTCCGATCCTAACTGAACTTCCAATTTGTATAGAGTAACCAGTTGATTTGCCTCAAACATTTCAAAACCCCATATCTAATAACATCTTTGTCACAATCATTCACTTTTATTTTTCCTCCTTGACTGATGGTAGATGGTTCAAAGTTTTGACTTGTTCACCAGATAAAACATGTTCTATCTGCATCCACCGCGCCCTGTGTTCTCTTCTCAGGTTCTTGGATGTTGTGATATAATCGACCCCACTTACATTTATTGCAGAAGAGTCTGTACAATATTACAGTAATTTGTTGTATAGTGATGAATTAACACTTTAATCTCGTTAAAATTTAGAACCAGGTGGCGTATAGGGAAAGTGGTGTTAGTGACCTTAATTTGTACAGACCTTCAGTACATGATTTTTCGGGTAATATGGTCAGTATTACTCCCGTGCCTGGAAGGCGGTCGATGAAGATCGAACCCGATCTTGTCCTTATTAGCCAGAATTCACCTACCACTGAGCTATTGTGGCTGAAATGATAGTGATCAGAAATGCTGGACTGACCGTGTGCTGCGAAGAGATCCATAAAACAATTGCAATAGCAGTTATACAGTAGACCTCGTAAAGATGATGAAATAGACATAGACAGACCAAGAACAATATGAATGGGGACACTGACAAACTGAAATGAGCAGTGTGTAACATTGCAAAGAACGCGGCAATTGTGCTGTTTCACTCTTCCTTGATGGATGTAGTGGCGATGTCTTCACAAGGTTCTGACTGAGGCAATGCAGAAAGCTATCCATGTTATCGCCTTGCACGTCTGTCTTGTCTTGTCATATCGACGAAGGCCAGAAACAGAAACGTTTGCAATACTTTTACTTTTTTCAGTAAAACTGCTGATATTTACAATTTTATTTTGATTTTCCCCAATATTTGTTGATTTCCTAGAGGCCATCAGTGACTATTTTGTCAAGCCGTGGACGGTTTGTGGGAGAGAGAGAGAGAGAGAGAGAGAGAGAGAGAGAGAGAGAGAGAGAGAAGAGAGAAGAGAGAGAGAACAAGATAATAACAAGGAAATAGTGGTATTGTTATAGTGTGACTCAGTCATGGGCGATAATGGAAGAACAGAAGAATATGACGATAGACAGAAGAATAAAAGAATGAGGCGATGACGATGTGAAGTAGGATAGTTTTAGGCGGCGTAGAAAAGACACTCTTCAGAGGATTAGGAAGGAGACGTTAAGTCTACCCAACTCAGTCGCTGAGTCGTAATCAACTTGAAGATTACCAGTGAAATGCGTACAGGTGGTCAGCCTAAAGCCAGACAGATGTTTGCTCTGGTCGACAAAGTTGCGTAACGCAACGACACGGCCGCTGGTTCCTAGGAAACTCTTATATCGGCAGACGCCTTGAAGTCCAGTGAAGACCTGAGATGAAAGCGGACAACTAAACTGCCCCGCGTAATCAAAAGACCAGGTTATCTTTACGTTCAGCAGTGATTACTCTTTGAGTCTCTGAATTGGAAATCGCCTCGAGTTTTAGTTGTTAGGGGACGGACTTAGGAAGATGGACAGGTTCGACAGGACTCCTAAAGTAATAAGACTTTAGAGATAATTAAAAAAGGCGGAGCTAGAGAGATAGTGACGGTCAGGAGACGTAGGTTAGGCCGTATCAGTGGTCGGGGGGGTGTGGTCACCTGGGACTTAAACCCCGAGACCCTGGGAACTAGGGAGATTAGGAGAGGAGAGGCCCAGAACGTTTTTGGGGCGAGGAGCAGTAGCTAGGGAGACATTTAGCTACACTCGGGCAGACTCAGCCACACTCAGCGAGACTCGAGACAATTCGGCCACACTCGGCCAGACTGAGCACATTCAGATACTAGTTCCTCAGCACTATCAGAAAGAGACAGGCAGATGTACTTAAGAATACTATACGGAGTATACGGTCAACAAGATAGATAGATAACCACAGATAGAACTTTATGAATACGAAACGGCCACACACAAACGTTATTTGACAATTCATCATCGCCGATAGGCTATGTCAAGTAACACCAATAAAGACCTTGTTTATACTTGTACTAAAAAGATTGATGAGTTATATATGTGTGTCCAAAGAAAGAACAAGTAGTAAGGTCAGAAAGAAGTTTGAAAGAAACGCTGCAACATCTCATTCCTTTCTGTTGCCGTGACGCAGGATTTTATTCTTTTAAAGAAGGACCTGGAAGAAAAAAAAAAAGTAAGAATTTTCTCTTAACCAACTCTGACGTCCATCTACGCACTTCCAGCGTAAACCTACGCACTTCCAGCGTAAACCTACATACTTACAGCAACGAGTGCCGTCCTCATAATTTGCAAGTACCCATGAAGTTGAGCCTAGTAATGTGTTTGTGTACAACACACCAGCGAACCTTGTCTACAGAAGTTAATCAAGCCTAGCCATCTGTGTCCAAAATAGTACATCGAAGTCCAGTGTAAGAATGGCTGCCTGTTTGTGAGACTACACCCTGTTTATCTTAAAATCCCGAAGAAGCGACTAGAAGTGCCAACCCGCAGTGATCTTTCCCCGAGCTATATCAAAGTAGAAGTGAACATTCATATTCATAAAGTAGAACTTCCTGTAAGGAAAGAAGTAAAAGTGAAATAGACAGAGAGAACAAAATGTGAAAATGATGTCCACATTGAGAACCTGAAAAAGACTAAGTAGTTAATTATTGTTTTAAATTAGTATATTATTGTGTAGTTGTTAGGATGTTACATAAGTGTGTTAGGTATTCCAGGACTTCAGAAGCATGTAAGTTGGATTTTTCTTATATATTTTAGAGATTCATTTGATAAGTTGAACAATGTTAGTGTGAAGTAAATAAGTTTTTTTCTTGAGTGTTAGTGGAAGAAAGTAGAAATTCTTTGACTGATCTAAACGTGTGTGCGTGTGATGTTGCTTGCGAATCAGTTTATTTTTAATTAAATAGTTATCAAGATGAAGAGAGGCATGACTCCCACTTTGCAGACCCTGCAAGAAATTAGTAGAGTCATCACCGGTTTAGAAAATAGTTTTAGACAGCAAGAAGTGAGTGCCAGTATCTCAAATTACTCTGGCGATCCATCCAAGTTCAGACAATGGATGGCAGAAATTGAAAAGTATGCTCTCATTTTTCCTATAAATGAGGAAGACAAGAAATTAATAGCTTTTAAAACAAGTAGAGGCGAAGTATCTGACTTCATCCAGAGAAGGCTAAAGAATGAACCTTCAAGCACATGGAAGTCCCTCAAGATAGAATTAAAAACTAGGTATGCTGCTGTAGGAGATGCCTACACTGCTTTCATACTTTTGAGGAAGTTTAAACAAGAAAGAGGGGAGACAATAACTGCATACAGTAATAGACTTTTAGAGCTAGCAGAGGAATCTGGTTTAGATACCGACAGTTTTGGTAGACAATTAATAGAGATTTTTATAGATGGACTAATATCCACAGATCTAAAACTACACTTAGCGAGACTGAACCCTGAGACGCTAGATGAAGCTATTAATATCTCTATTAAAGAAATCGGGTTCAGGAAGAAATTGAATTTAAACCTACCTGAAGAACGCCCAACCATCAGTGAATGGTTTAATAAAAGAAAAATAGTAGAAAAGCCTAGGGAAGTTAATCAAGCGAGTATTAGATGGAGAAATAAGGGAGGACTAAGTGAATTGAGTAAAGAAGTATATGCAGTGAGAAGGGAAACAAGGCATGTTCACGGAAGAAGATTAGCACCCCAGGAATCTAGGTGGAGATGGAATGACAAAAGACAAACTGCTGGACGTAAGAGCTATGAAATAAATAGTGTAGACAGGATTGAAATGAATAAAGTGAATGGTAAATCAAACTTTTGGACACATCATGTTAACCCAACACCCAGGCGTGGTTGGCAAGATCCCTCTGGAGTCAAAGAGAAGCGCGCAACCAAGCACGTGGATGCGAGAACGACCAAGTGGTCCAAATCAAACGGCCCAAACATCAAGACAAACAGACTGTCTAGCCTGAAACAAAACAAATTAATCAGAAAGGAGAAGGAATTAGAGGGAATGGAACATAATTTAGAAGATAAGTCGAGTCATGCGATCAGCAATAAAAATGAATGTATGTTAGTGAGAATTAAAGAGACTGAGAACAGAATGATCGACAGTGCTATACAAACAGAAGGTACGGATAGAGAAGTATTGGTGACACAGGTTAGCTGCGCACAAACACAGACTGTAGAGGTTAGAGGACAAACTAAACATAACGATAAAATAACACAAACGAGGGAGGTGAAGAAACAATTTAGAGACGCCTGTGTGGCTACAAACATCCTAGAAGATGTGATTTCAAGAAAAGATGCCGAGATAAGAATTATGGAAAAGAGAAGTGAAAGAGATGAGTTGATGCTATTAGAGCTGAAAGACACAGTAGATAGGCTAGAGTGCAAAAACAAGTGTCTAGAGACAAGAATTAAAGAGCTTGAAGAACAAGAGTCTGAGACTGACAGACACAGTGTATGTATGATTCGAGAAGTTGATGAGATGAAAGCACAGAATAGCCAACTTTTAGGTGAAGTTAAAGTGTCCAAGGATTTAGTTGTAAGTTTAAGAAAGGAGAAATCAGAAGTAGATGACAAAGTAAAGAACCTAATACGAGAGAAGTCTGACTTAGAGGAAGAGGTAGCGTCTCTAAGGCGAAAGAAATCTACTACAGAAAATTTGAAGAAGGAAAACGAGAAAGGGAAACTTGGTAGGACAGAGCGCAACAATGATACAAATAGTGTAGAGGTTGTAAGTAAAAGTGCTGAGAAGAAAATTAACGAACTAGCAGTGTTTCATGCATTAGAGAAAGCAGCTGATAAATATGCGCGTGAAATGGACAAGGAATTAGAGGATATGGCAGATGGGGTAAAAGGTAGCAAGAAACGTCCTGAAACTGACAGATTGCCTACAATACGAGAAAGGAGGGTTGCTGCCATAAATGAAGAGTTTGAAAAGACCCAAATAGAAAAGGCAGAGCAAGTGAAATGTTGGCCATTGGGAACACCAGAACGTGATGCCATTATCGCTGAAAGAAGAAGAAAAGACGATGAAAGAGTCAAAGTAGACCTGCCTTTTGCCATACGATTGGGACGACGGCAAGAGTTTTTGACCACCAGAAAGGAATAGATAAAGGTAACAGATTCAGAGAAGATCATAGGTCAGGAAGAGGAGACCTGACAACCACTAGTGATGGAAGAGATAAAAGATACAAAAAAGAAGAAACATACATATTAAGAATTGTAATTATTTTACTTGTGGATGTTGTAACTAATAAGGTGTAAGAGTCTACTAACTTTTAGACGAATTTAATATGTATATGTCGATGTGCACTGAATGATGAGTATGAGTCTGTAAATGTACTGTTGCCTTAATGAGGAGACAGAACTATATGTATGAAGATGTTAGTGAGTCACCTGAAGTAAACAAACAAAATGGTAACCATGTTTACATCGGTTTAAAAAAAAGTTTGAGTCAAGTTAAGAGAACTTAGAATTTACAGGAAATAGAGTATGCATGGAGAGAGTCTTAGGAGACTAAGAAGAGACGAGAGAGTCAGTGACCCGAGATGGAGAGACTCTATGAGTTCTATAGGAATTCCAAGTGTGGAACAGCACTGTGAGGTGTGCAGATGTGTGGATGAAGTGTGTTGTGGATATTTTGATGGAAGTCTAGACAGACTAGATTCTGTACCAAATTTAAGTCATAATTTGGATTGTTATGTGTTTGTTATTACTCTATGCTTCAATGTTCGGTCTGTCCAAGACTGTGGTGTGTATGATTTGAGGAGAAACATGTTGTGAGATGCACTTTTTTTTATAAAGACAATTTTATTAAAATGTAATTATAGTTGACGGGGAGAATTGCCTAAAATTTAGGAATATGTGGTGAGAGAGAACACATAAGAAGACTTTCGACCCGACATGAGTTGACCAGTAAATTAAGCCTGTGGCTAAGAGATTCTGTAAGAAAGCGTATTGCTATGCAGACAACTTTATTAGCAGTGCCAGAGGAGCACGTGTTCAGGGAGAATAAGAGAACAGAGTAGACGGGTCTTGTTTCTTTTTCAGAACTGGCACAGATATGATGCCGAAGAAAGACTAAACACGTCTTATTAGGCAATTAAGAGAGTACAGTGCGAAGGCCGATCGAGCCTTAAATATTTCAGAATTGATGTTTCCACAAAATGTTTTGTATACATGAGACACATGTTGTGTCGCAAAGATGTTTATTGAATGTCATGATATTGTTGTAGAATTATGAATGTTGTATATGTAAACACCAATTACAGAACCTACCAGTTTAAATTAAGAGACGGAAAGAAATGTGGGTTAGACATAGACAAAACAGACGATGACCTCAATTTAGCTGGCCTACATTCAGGCTAGGTCCAGAGTGACGTCACGTTAGTCAGAGGCTTCAAAGCAAAACAAAGTGGCATGGCAGAGCGATGTTGTAAGATGATTGTATACATGATGGATTTTTCTTTTGAGATTCCAGTTTATAGATGTTGAATTTGTATTTCTAATTGTTGTAATAATTGATGTACAATGAGAAAAAGGAAATTAGTTAGCCCATTAAGGAAGTAGAAAGAGAGCAGTCACACTATGTTTTTATTTTGAGTTAAATTGATCTATGAATATATCAATTCAACTGAAATGTTGACGGAGATATATGTTATAGTGTGACTCAGTCATGGGCGATAATTGAAGAACAGAAGAATATGACGATAGACAGAAGAATAAAAGAATGAGGCGATGACGATGTGAAGTAGGATAGTTTTAGGCGGCGTAGAAAAGACACTCTTCAGAGGATTAGGAAGGAGACGTTAAGTCTACCCAACTCAGTCGCTGAGTCGTAATCAACTTGAAGATTACCAGTGAAATGCGTACAGGTGGTCAGCCTAAAGCCAGACAGATGTTTGCTCTGGTCGACAAAGTTGCGTAACGCAACGACACGGCCGCTGGTTCCTAGGAAACTCTTATATCGGCAGACGCCTTGAAGTCCAGTGAAGACCTGAGATGAAAGCGGACAACTAAACTGCCCCGCGTAATCAAAAGACCAGGTTATCTTTACGTTCAGCAGTGATTACTCTTTGAGTCTCTGAATTGGAAATCGCCTCGAGTTTTAGTTGTTAGGGGACGGACTTAGGAAGATGGACAGGTTCGACAGGACTCCTAAAGTAATAAGACTTTAGAGATAATTAAAAAAGGCGGAGCTAGAGAGATAGTGACGGTCAGGAGACGTAGGTTAGGCCGTATCAGTGGTCGGGGGGGTGTGGTCACCTGGGACTTAAACCCCGAGACCCTGGGAACTAGGGAGATTAGGAGAGGAGAGGCCCAGAACGTTTTTGGGGCGAGGAGCAGTAGCTAGGGAGACATTTAGCTACACTCGGGCAGACTCAGCCACACTCAGCGAGACTCGAGACAATTCGGCCACACTCGGCCAGACTGAGCACATTCAGATACTAGTTCCTCAGCACTATCAGAAAGAGACAGGCAGATGTACTTAAGAATACTATACGGAGTATACGGTCAACAAGATAGATAGATAACCACAGATAGAACTTTATGAATACGAAACGGCCACACACAAACGTTATTTGACAATTCATCATCGCCGATAGGCTATGTCAAGTAACACCAATAAAGACCTTGTTTATACTTGTACTAAAAAGATTGATGAGTTATATATGTGTGTCCAAAGAAAGAACAAGTAGTAAGGTCAGAAAGAAGTTTGAAAGAAACGCTGCAACAGTATTGGTGATACCAATGATGTAAAAATATGATGTCAAATATGATTTCAAACTGATACCAATGATGTCAAATATGATGTCAAATATGATTTCAAACTGATACCAATGATGTAAAAATATGATGTCAAATATGATTTCAAACTGATACCAATGATGTAAAAATATGATGTCAAATATGATTTCAAACTGATACCAATGATGTCAAATATGATGTCAAATATGATTTCAAACTGATACCAATGATGTTAAATATGATGTCAAATATGATTTCAAACTGATACCAATGATGTAAAAATATGATGTCAAATATGATTTCAAACTGATACCAAAGATGTAAAATATGATGTCAAACAGGATTTCAACCGAAAATCAATTTTTACGTGAAATCAAAACAAACGAAAACTATCATAAAATCAATGTCCTTTGTTCAAGCATTAAAGCTCCCAAACATATGCTCAGAGATCAATTTTCTTTGTACCGTTGCTAATTCATGTAAAAATTATTCAAACATAAATTCGCCTTGGCTACATCAATTTGGATTTCACGACCCCGCACGTTGGTGACAACTGTTGTAGAGTAGAGCCCATTCACGGTCGAGTTGCTTCCCTTGACGGTGACAAAGCCCTGTGTCCCTGATCATACAGATCGATCATTGGCCGTTACCTCCTGATACTCATAAAGAGCTGTTCACAATTCACCGTACATTTTCCAATTCACACAACCACCAGTAGTTTGATTTTTTTTCTTTTTTCTTTCATGGACAACTTCTGTTTTTTTTGTTGTTTTTTTTAATCAATTTCTTTGTTGTAATGTGTGTGTACGTGTTTAATTCTTGTGTAAATTCGCACGTGTTCTTGATGTTAATTCAAGTATACTTTGCGTTAATGTACTCTCACAGCTGTATTATTCACTGCCGGATTTGTTTAGCCTAAAGTTGACATTTTAGTTCTATTGGTCGTTTCAAATCTAAATGTTCACGATTAACATGAAATATCTCCTCTTTCCCTGCACTTACAAACTTGATTTTTTGCATCTGGCCTTGTTTTACCAAGGTCCCACCGATTTCACAAAATTTAATGATGTAGGAAGTATGCTTCATCATGAAGCAGCACTTTCCTTTGATCTCAGTGAATTTACGGATCTTTTGCTCCTGGAGAAAATAATTTACCGTACACTAATGGAAATCAGCTTCTCGACATAGGCGTCTCTACACAACTTGAAAGTTGGAGGCGTTTATCAACTGTTTACTTTCTATTGTTTACTTTCTTTAAAATACTATGAGAATGTCAATGTTATAGCCTTTACAGACGGTCTAAAACAAATCAGCGTATAAACAGTTCCATTAATGAAAACTATTTAAACAATATACAACAAAGAATACATTTAAAAAATTAATTATCCGTTGCGAGCGATAACGAGCATGACATATCAAGCAAAGTTATTGTTTATGGGTACGCATGTGACTAAAGAGTCCGATGTAAGCACGGGATCCTCTTCACTGTAAAGAGCTACATTGTTCGTTTTATGTCTTTCCATGTGACTTTCATTATTTTACGTAAACAAGACATATGAAAGTGATTTAGTTTCTTTGCATGCCTGCAGTACACATATTAAGAATCTTTACATTTTCAAAACGTTATCAACTTTAGCTAAAGATTGATCATGCGGACATATAAAAACGTCCATTATTATTTCATTTATTCTGAATCAGAGGAGTCTAACATATTGATTACTAATCTGGGCTGAACGAACGATAGTCCATCTTTTTCCAATAGTCATTTTCTTCTTTTAAGACATGATCTTCACATTTGCACCAAAAATCTTTGTCAATCTGTGATAGAGCAGCATATGTCAGTCCTTTTATATCGCATAGTTTAAAACTTGTATTCTCAGCTGCCACCTGCCCTTTAATTTTTGCCCAAACGAGTTCAATGGGGTTTAATTGTGGATGATAAGGGGGCAGTCTCAAGCACGTATGACCATGCTGTTGAATGATTTTGTCTATTTGGAATACTTTGGTCTTTTGCGATTTCTTAACAAGTGACAGTAATTCAGGTTTCAAAAATCCCTCGTTAAATGGAATTCCTTCCTTTCTTAGCCAAATCTTTATAACATCTTTTGTACTGGTAGATGTAGGAATTTTGTCTTCTTCTGCCACAGCGTTGTGGTACGACGCGTTGTCCATTACCAGACAGGATGGTCTGTCTAGAATTGGAAGAAGAGTATTTTCAATCCACTCTCTAAATATATGGCCATTCATCTCGGTGTGATAGTCCCTGTTGTCAGTATAATTAGAGGTGAATATAAGTTCTGCATTTTTCACCAACCCTTCTTTTCGGCTGCCTGCATGTGCCATTATAATACGCTGTCCTTTTCCAGTGGGTACACATCTTTTAATACTTCAATCTGATAACTGCCATTCCTTTGCACTTGTGTGGTGAGAATTTATCCAAGATTCATCTAGAAATACAATATCATAACCTTGGTTACGCATTTCCCGTAAGTAAAGTAAAGTAAAGTACCCCGTCACGCCCAGTGGCGTATAGGGAAATATGGTGTTAGTGACCCTATATTTTACAGACCTTCAGCACATGATTTTTGGGGTAATGTGGTCAGTATTACGCCCGTGCTACTTTACTTTCCCAGAAAAAATCCGGTACCCATTTAAGGCTGGGTGAACCCGGAAGCCGTCGGTTGGGATCGAACCCTACCCCTTGTCCGTGGTAGTCCAGTTCACTAACCACTGAGCTATCGCGGCTCCGCATTTCCCGTACTTCACGTAAATATTTACTCCCCATAGAAACTAAGTGCGGCTTCTCGCAGATGACATTTCTACCACTATCGTACTTTCTAAACGTAAAACCGATGCTTCTAACAGTTCTCCATAATGTTGTTTTCGACACAACAATGTCATTTTCTGCTCTCAGTCGAATTTTCAGTTTTCTTAAAGTCACAGTTTCTTTGGAATCGAACATTTTACAAATTGCTCTTCTAATCACTTCCTTGTCAAAACTATCTACTACTTTCTTTCTTCCTAGCGTCCTAGTCTTGATTGAACTGGACACTCCGTTAGCTTTAAGCACTTGTTTGAAAAAGCGTTTGCTTATACCCAATGCGTGAATAGTTCTCTTTTCTGGCTTTGAGATGCTTCGATACAGTTTTCCACGCTTAGCTTCTATGCAAAAATATTTATACACCTTTATTGCCACTGATTGCAATGTAAGGAACTTTACTTTTATACCCATTGACTAACAGATCACAAATTTAACGAAATTACCCAATAATTAGGATACGCCGTTGCACATAAATCACAACAAAACGACAGGAAATGGGATGCACCGGATATAAAATTATAACTATGACGCGTTTTATGTGTTTTTTAGTGCTTAAAACAGGGAAATTGGCGCGCATTACGTTCAAGATGACAAGTCCGTGGGTGCTCACTCATATGAAGCGGTAATTCCTCCAAATATATGGTTTGACCAAAATGCCTTAAATTTGTATACTTCAAATAAAGAATATTTAAAACTATACGTTTGTTGGTGAGGAAATGAATGTACTTCTTGGGACCAAAAAATCACAAGACCATATGCAAAATTTCAGCATTATCAATCAATTGGTTGCAGAGATATGGAATTTTAAACACCTTCAAAATATTTTGAAACGACCTATAGACTGACAAGTCACATTTATTTCTTAATTTTGAACTTAGATTTGTTTTTTTAAGTTGTTTCAATCTGTGAAGAATAAATATTACGTTATGCTTCAAATAGGGCATGAGGTCAATGTGACAATCATGTGACAGGCCTGCTCATGTAGTCCATCACAGATGACATAACAAATCAATTAAATATGCAGATTACACGTTAATACATTACAATGTTACTCAACCAGGATTTTCCTCGGATTTTCTGGGAGCACCTATGAGTTTGTCCAGTGTGCAGTGATGATGATCCTAACAACAAGAATATTATAAAACTACTATCAAACAGTGGGAGCCGTGATAGCTCAGTGGTTAGTGAACTGGACTACAAAAGGGGTAGGGTTCGATCCCAACCGACGGTTTCCGAGGTTCACCCAGCCTTTAATGGGTACCGGATTTTTTTCCTGGGAAAGTAAAGCGGCACGGGCGTAAAACCGACCACATTACCCCAAAAATTATGTGCCGAAGGTCTGTAAAATGTATGGTCACTAACACCATATTCCCTATACGCCACTCGGGGGTGGCACATGGTACTTTACTACTACTTTTACATTAAAATGTTACTCAACCAGGATTCTTCTCGGATTTTCTCGGAGCACCTATGAGTACGTCCAGTGTGCAGTGTTGATGATCCTAACAACAGGAATATTATAAAACTACTAACAAACAGTGATTGGTCTGCTACTATCCGTCTGTGAAGACGCCAAGACTCACATAATTTAGAAGAGGGCACTCGGTGATTGAGTGGTTAGTGCGCTCGCTTCTCAATTTCAAGGAGTGAAGGATTTTTTTTTCTTTTCGAACCGACAAGGTTCGCCCATCTTCTGTAAGTCGGTACCAGGGATTTTTTTTTTTTTCTGGGAAGTGAACGTGGTCGGTCAGTCGTGATGCCGACCACATCACCCAAATAAGTGCCGTGGCCGTGGACAAATATAGACACTATCACTAATTTCCCCATACGCCTAACAAGGCAGGAGATGTCGGCTTTGCTTGCTTGCTTGCGTTCGCCCGATGACTAAAATATTCTTGAGTATTCGTAGACTGTAGAATTCCTCTTTGTCATCCGTCCTTAAAAGGACATTAAGTGGGCGTGTCTGCGTTGTGTTGTGGTTTGCAGTATAACTGTTATAGTTGCGCCTTTCGGCCCAACACATCCGACTTCAGCACGACTTTTACTTTAAATTGTTACATTACAATCCTCAGATAGAAGGGACACATGTGAATAAGGCAGACTTGACATTAGAATGAATGTTCGACGAAAAAGTATGAATAAGGGTTAGTACAAGTAAGATCAAGGTAAAGAAATACATACAGATGCGAAGCTGCACCCCGTGCGCGCTAATGTTCATTTTACTTCATACAGGGAAACATTTTATTTTTATTTTTAATTATATTTTTTAAAATTATGTATTGTTTTTATTTTTAATTTTAAATACATATTTGTGTGTTTGTTGTATGTTTGTTCTTGCTGAAGGCATATTGAGCCGAAATATCGTTCTGATTTGTGTTGTACACTTATTACGTAAAGCTTTAACCATACAGTTTTTTCTCTCTTTTTTTTTCTATATTATTTTTGTGTTATTTCTCCTCGGTATGTTAGAGCACATTGTCAATGGCGTACCATTCTGTTTGACTGTTACCTGGATATACAGCTGAGCTGGAGAGTAGTAGAGTGGATTAGTGGATGAACATGTGTGTAGACTGTCAAATAATAATAAATTATTATTTTGGAGAGAAACTTTCGAGGCGATAGATCGATCAATCATTTCAGGGGAAGAGCTACGTTTAAACCATTCGGATAAAAATCAGAAATAATCAATAGAAAAAGAAACAAAAAACGATAGAAACGGCCCGAAGCAGGATCGAACAAGTACTCCTCGGCACAGCGCTTTGCCACGAGAAACCTGCGCTAGAGCACACGGTAAACTAAGCAACCTAAAATAAAAGTTGTCATCATCGGCGATGTCTTTCACGAATGCTTACTCATGACTATAGCATAGGATTTCGACGAAATTTCGACGAACACAACTCAGGAATTAACTGTGTATCTGTATTTGCCTATTAAGACAAGTATTTCCCAGATAGGGTAGTGATGAATACCTGCCCTGCAGGCAAACAGTTATAGGAGGAAACAATACGAATAGCAATTTCCAATGGTTTAGTCTGCAGACAAACAATAATAAAATAATATCATTATGGGGGGGGCGCTTTTTCCCCGAGTGTTGTAAACATATCTCCTGCCCTGAAATGCGTCGCATGTAGACTGCCACTAGTGTAATTATATTGATTCTTCTTTCTGTCATTACAGATGACTATAAAGTATATAACAGAAGCAATTATTAAAACAGAACAACACAGAACGTGTGCCAAGCTTAATTTTGGTAGATGAATAAATGAAATGCCACTGGGAATGATTGTCTGTCTATATAGGAAATATTACTCTGGTGTCATAATGAAGTTGTACTGTTTGGAGTTAGAAAGCAGATATTTCCTGCATGATTGAACCTTGGCTGATACATCTACGTTCTTTGCATACCGGCGGGAGTCTATAAATATGAGTTATCTCTGGTGGTTTTAGATAGTGGAGAGTGTAAATATGTGACATTATTGCGTGGGTATTGGGGGGGCAATGTGTGAATAGATAGAGATCAATGGGTGGGTGGGTGGGCTCATGAACGGGTGGATGGGTGGATGGATGGATGGATGGATGGATGGATGGGCTCATGGACGAGTGGATGGGTGGATGGATGGATGGATGGGCTCATGGACGGGTGGATGGGCTCATGGACGGGTGGATGGATGGATGGATGGATGGGCTCATGGACGGGTGGATGGGCTCATGGACGGGTGGATGGATGGACGGGTGGATGGGTGGATGGATGGATGGATGGATGGATGGATGGATGGGCTCATGGGTGGATGGATGGATGGGCTGGTAGAGGGATGGATGGATGGATGGACTGGTAGATGGATGGATGGGTGGACGGACGGATGGAAGGATGGATGGATTGATGAACGATCTGGTACAACAACGGATGGATGGAAGAAAAGGTGTCGGGTATCGGAGTAAACAGAAGAAAGTATGAGCAGATGAAACTAAATAAGAGAGTGCAGAGTTAGATGAATTGATGGATGGATCACTGATGTTTCAGTGGGTGAATGGGAAAATGGATGGATGGATCACTGATGTTTCAGTGGGTGAATGGGAAAATGGATGGATGGATCACTGATGTTTCAGTGGGTGAATGGGAAAATGGATGGATGGATCACTGATGTTTCAGTGGGTGAATGGGAAAATGGATGGACACATGAGTTAATATATTGTTGAGTTTGAGGGTAGAAGAGTGGATTAATGGATGAACGAGTGTATAAAATAGTGAGTGGATGGATACCTAGATTTTAGAGAGGGGATATACAAGCTGATCTTTAAAGAGGGATGAACTAATGAACAATGGTATGATGAGCTGGTGAATGGAAGCACTGGTAGATCTATACCCAAAATGAACTGTGCTAGACCCAAGACTAGAAGTAGAGAGGTTAGATCAGAAGCGAAGAATACAATTTAAAGTTTGGAATAATACCTCTGTTTAATTATATAAAAAGACATCATTGTCAATATGTACATAATAGACGATCGTGTTCTTTCACAATTCTCTGTCCACAGAACAACAAATTCTGCTGTTCACTGTTTACTATGCCAAGACACCAAGCTATCTAGTATCTTCTCTCATTGTCGTCCGTGATCTCTTTCCCAGTATTTTGCCAGTTGTAACCAAGAATTCCAACTTTCCTCTTCTCATGACGCGCCCGAAAAATGTCCCTTATTTCCTTATGTTTTCCAGAGCTGTCGTTTTGAGTTGGTCTCTTTGAGAATGCCTTGGTTGATCTTTTCAGCTAGCCAGGGGACTCTCAACATTCTTCTGAGAAATCCCATTTCTGTGGCCTCTAATCGTCTTTTAGTTTGTTTGTCTACTGTCCACGATTCCCTTCATAGATCATAATTAAACACCTGTACTATTCTACTTGTTATTTCTGTGGTGCATCCTCCGTCTGATATTATTATTGTGTCCAAATATTTGAAGCTCTGCACTTGTTTCAGATACGCTCCGCTTATTTTGATGCCGCACAACGGTGAGACAACACTTTAAAGAAATATCAAAATAGAATTATTTGACGGCGTGATAAGACATAAATAACTTAATGTGGCGACATATAAATGGTCTTCAACAAACGCTTGGAGAATACTAGATCAAATTTCAAAGTGAAAAACAGGAAAACATGGACCAATGTGGAATACTATAGGACGAAAACATGTAAAAGTGGTATAATATAGCAGCTATTAAAAAGAAGGTAGAAATTATAAACGCTTTTTTGTTTGTTAATGTTTTCCTTATAGCAAAGCTGATAATACAAACCTATACTTATTTCTTCACGTTTCGTTCAGCTTTACATCGACTTCGCACTATATATATATATTATAGTAACCGAAATAGGTAACAGAATAGTTGACGACAGCAAACTATATCTTTCCTCAACGCTGAAAGGTAAATGAAGGAGAAAAAGAAATGTCGTCACAACTGAGTGTGGTAGAAGATTCGATTGTTATTTTTTTTTTCCAAACTTAATAAAGAGGAACACCAGCTTGGACCTTGCTACAACGATGAACTTATTTCTGACTGTCAAACAGTCAAAATACAGGAAAGAAAAACGAAATAGAAAAAAAAAGCAAACAAATGGATAGAAAGACAAACAGTAGCCAGCTAGGCAGATAGACAAGCAAACATATAGGGGTAGTTAGAACAACAAACAAATAGTAAGGCAGAGAGAGAGAGAACAAAATAAACATATGCACGACACAAGCTCAATCATACCAACGAGCCTAAACCCGAGGACCAGACAAGTCTTGCTGCCGAGTGATGGTTTAATCCAGGCCTCGTGAAGGAACTCTAAAGCTACACATACACTTGTATGTTGAACTTAGATGCAACGAAGCTAATCACACGCGTCCCCCACTTATAAATAACGTTTCTGGAGATATCGATTTGCCGTGTCTCTGCCCTAAAAAACCACATATAGGTGCTCAGTCACATTTTCTTCATATATGTATTACAACATATTTATTTTCTGTTTTCTTTTTTTTTTAACTGAATATCGACAGTACAGAAATGAATAAAAATTCTGTGTCTAATCTTCTGATCGATATCTCTAATGACTTTTATATGTCTGTCAACAATGTTGCCTCTTATTGTATTCGACTGCCAAAGCTGCTGTCACATAATAATTTAGTCCAGTTCTTTTTTCTATATTTCGCCGCCTTTCTAATTAGTTGATCTGGTTAGTCTGTCCTGCCTGTCTGGCCTTTTGTTTTGTTGTTTGCAGCTAAATTACGCTTCTTTCGCAATAACAAGTGTAAACATTTTAATTTAATTGATTCCAATACTTGATTCCAATACTTGATACCTATTATTTTATTTTTAACGCTTAATTATGTTGATAATACATGACTAAGCAGAGCTCTCTCTCTCTCTCTCTCTCTCTCTCACGCACAATTTATACAAAGAGTTACAGGACATTACTAGAGCCATATTTAAATCGCCATAGACAATGCATGCGGTATGTATATATATATATATATATATATATATATACATACACATAATATAATATAATGTGTGTGTGCACGCACACGCACACGCGCACGCGCACACGCACACGCGCACGCGCACACGCACACACACACACACACACACACACAATAAACATTAAATTGTACCAAGCAGCTAAACTATTAGAGAGACAAGAAAAACAACATTTCGGCAAAACCTTCATCACGTACAAATATATAAAGATCAACATTAAAAGCAAATTACTCTTCTAAAATAAACAAAGTAATATCATCAACACAGAAACCAAACACTTATTTGAAAAATGGCGGAGAGAAAGAAACGGTGGCCAGGATGTACTTAACTGCTGGTTACATATTTAATAGACAAAAGATACACACATAATTATATACTATAAGTGAAAACAATTGTTTGCTCCTGTCGTATGGTAAAAGTTATTCATTTTGCCTCCTTAGCCTCTTCTAGAATTTCCTCCTTATTCTCTGTTCAGTTGTATTTGTTATTCACAACATTTTTTCATTCATACACACAATATAAACATGTAAAAAGTCACATCACGCCACTCGGCGTATAGGGAATCTGGTGTGTATGTCAAATGTATTTGATAAACCTTCGACACACGATTTTGTATTTAACGTTGTCGGTATTACGTCCGTGACACGTTACTTTCCCAGAAAAAAAATGGGGTACCCATTTAAAGCTGGGTGAGTCTGGACCCCGTCGATCGGGATCGAACCCCGCCTCTATATACACACACAGTTCGCTGATAAAATGTGACCTCTGGTGTTTCCGTCTTCTCCGGGTCAACTTAACACCAGCTGAACCTATTTCTGGCAAGTTATTTCCAGTATTTTAAACATTATTTTTATAAATCACAGATTTAAACCACTCCTGGGGACTGGTTGGTCTCGAGGCAAGACGCCGGCCTCGAGACAGAGAGGTTGTAGGTTCAAATCCCGGATGCAACAGTTGGGATTTGTATCTATGATTTCCTCTGCGGCAACCACCCCTGGTCTCAGCAGCGAGGCCCGGCTTGAAACGTCAATTACTCATCGACGTAAAAAAATTATGAGTACCTCCGATGTCGGAGTTATCTGTCTGTGCGGCGAGGGAACCCTGTGCACACGGCTGCCAGGGAAAAATGGATTAACACGAAAACTTAAGTTCCTAGTCTCTAGGGACTTCGTCAGAGGTAAAAGCTGGCGAACGAATAAAAAAAAAAATTTTAAACCACTCCGGAATGTATGAGTTTTGAGATTGAAGGAAAGGGAGTAGACTTTTGACATCTTGAAACGTGAACGTTGCAATACTTTAGAAATATTACTCAAATGCTATTTTAGGATTAAAAAGAGCAGCTGTGACGTGCACATGAAACGAGGAATAAGTATGTAAGAACGAAGCAACCAGGAAAAGAAACGGAAAGCCTTATTTTATTTTCATGTTAACTCCAAATCTGGCCTTACGGGTATCTGGAAATGCTTCCCCTCATGCGCCAATTTGCATTCAGAGAATACAAGCGTTTTAAAATTCTGGCCACAGCCTAGACAAAAAAAAACACGCAGCGATTGGTGGGATTATGTAAGCCAGTCTTTACCCCGACGTTTAGAAGCCAATGGGAGTAGAGAAGTGGTTTCTACAGTTTCTCTTCTTTTATTGAATGCCATTCTTTGAGCTATTTCTGGTTGACTAATTCAGTCAGGGGCGAAGACGCAAAACAGCACCAAAGCTCAATGATCAGCGGGCTCATAGCTGATTGCTTACGTCAGAATAGTGAATCAGAACTGATCAAGATCTTTAAAAAATAGACTGGCAAAATGAGCAGGGATGGAAGTGCGAAAGCAACCATGTACTAAAAAACTGAAGTGATTGTAAGGATATATCGGGCTGATAAGCGAAATATTATTCCAGCCTGCTATAAACGACAATAAAACGCACGACCATTTCACATTTTAGACTCTTAAAGAGCTAAAGGTAAAGAGGAATAGTTGTTACGCGAACACGAATGAAGTAAAAGACAATCAACACATGAAAAGCTGCACTTCAAGTGTTCTCAGAATGTCCTGAGAAAATCGTCGTCACTGTGAGCTGGTAAACAAGCGACCATCGCAAGAAGAGACAACCTTTGTAAACTGGACCATAAGAGACAGAAGCGGCAGTGAATAAAAATAGTCTGCCCACCTGGAGAGGATGTCTTTTGTTTATTATTAATATTACTTTTCTTGTTATTGTTAAGGTAGGGAGTGGTAGTAAATTTAAAAATTGTAACTAAATGATTTAAACAATTAATGTTTATATGATATGATATGATATGATATGATATGATATGATAATACTAGGGACTGTGAATTTAATAAGCGTTATTTGTTCCTTCTAACATTATCGGTTGCTATGGTAACCACGATAAACAGCCGTCATATTGAAATTATAAGAATTGATATTTTTTTAATCATCATCGAGTGCCATCTCCGCAACGAAAGTTGACTACCATGGAGCGCAATTTTGCTCTGTCTCTTGCTTTGATGGTGCAGGTTGTCATAGGCTGGTTTGTCCATCTTTTGATGTTACTCGTCCATGTTAGTCTTGGTCTGCATCTGCCTCTTTTACCTTGTATTTTCCCCTCCAGGATTACTTTAGTAGGCTGTTGTGTCTTTTAACATGGCCCAAAAATCGCATTTGTCTTGTTTGAATTGTGATTAGTAGTTTTCTTTTTCATTTTAATTGTGATTTAATTTTAATTTTTACTTTTTTTTAATATGCTAAAACACATCACATCAAAACAATTTGTGGGCACACTTACACTTGTACATTATCCATGTTCTTACTAGAATATAGAAGAAAATGCATATTAATATGTCAGGTTGATTTTATACAATTTGTTTTTTTCCATGAATGCAGTCATTGTAACTAAGCTCCATGAGTCCTTCTTTTCGTTTAGTCAACAAATCATCTTCATTACACAACGGACAACTACACAATGCTCCCAGCTCGTGTCTCTGTAAAAAAAAATGTCCCCGCTACACACTAGTAAAGTAAAAAAAAAATAAAAAGAAAAGTACCCCCCTCACGCCAAGTGGACGTATATGGAATATGGTGTTAGTGACCATAAATTTTACAGACCTTCGGAACATGATTTTTGGGGTAATGTGGTCGGTATTACGCCCGTGCGGCTAAACTTTCCCATAAAAAAATCCGATACACATTAAAGGCTGGGTGAACCGGAAGCCGTCGGGTGGGATCGACCCCTACCTCGTGTCCTTTGTAGTCCAGTTCAGCTACATACTAGAGGCAGTCTTATTTTGGGTTCGATGCTTGTTAGTGCCTTCCACTGTCTGCTGGTTCTAACAGGAGTGGCTTTATACGATGTCCTTGTTATTATCATTTTTGATCAGGGAATTGCGGTGAAATACATGTATAACTTAGAACAACTAGTTTGAGGCTGAAAGGATGGCATCGCGCCAAGAAATAGACAAAACCTTCAAGATAACATCAACAGGGAACGTCTTGTCTATACCTTTATAGAGACAAAGAAAACAAACCCGTCCTCCTCTGTAGCCTATAGGGTGCACTGAGGCATTGGTGCCTATAGAATCATTGACAAATGTATGTATAACATTGTTATCACAGGTGTCCTTCTTTGATAGAAAAAAGTGGGACTCATTTAAGGCTGGGTGAACCTAGAAGCCGTAGATCAGAATCTAAGCTGACTTCTTGTCTTCAGTAGACCAGTTCAGTAGTTCGTGAAATGCTTATCTACCTCGGCTGCCCATATCATCATCATCAAGTATCGTGCCTACTGGTGTAGGTGATCATGTTTCTCCACAACTTTCGATCTCGACAGTTATTTATCATTTATGTTGCTGACCTTCTACCAAGATGCCATTCTCTTACGCTGTCTGGTATCTTTTCTCTCTGCTTCCCTCTATTTCTTCGTCCCTCAATTTTCCTGGTTGTCACAATATATTCCAGATGTTCCCTTTTCATTACATGACCACAAAATGATGATTGTTTCTTCCTAATATTGGAAATTAGCTCTCTTTTTGATTTGGTCTCTTTCAGAACGTTTTCATTACTCTTCTTAGCCGCCCATTGTATTCTCAACATTCTTTAACCACATTTCTACAGCCTCCAGTGATTTTCTTGTCCGGTGTAGCGTGTCCATGATTCACATCCATATATTAAGACTGGCTCTACATAATATACTCCCACGAATATACGGCGAAAATAATTTTTTTTTTTTTAAAAAGCAAAAAATATGAGAGAACGGCGTGCCCTAGGTAGATTTAGAGAGAGACGGAGTAACGATATCAGGAGCATTTTTCCTTAAAGATGACTGAGAAGAAAATTTGTTTACTTCGACACAAGAGAAAGTAACAAAAATAAATGGCATTTAATCTCTAGATGTGGCTCCTACGTGTAGTCATCGAAAGCGTTAATGCTAGACCCAATTGGCATATTCAGGAACACCATTACTGTAATTCTTAATGTTATTCTCCTATTTACAGCGGTGTCGTTCTCTTGTTTCTCTTTTACATCCTGACATTGATTGACAATTATGAAAAATCTATATAACAGCACTCCGGGCAAACCTATAAAAGCTCAGTCCCTTTAGCAGACAACACAAATTTATGTTATGTTAGCAGCAGCATCACTACACACATGACAAATCAATAGGAGCTGCGATTTTCCCCTCGAAGTATCGAGAATCTTCTAGAAGTAACCAGGCTAACATGCATGAACTTCATGGCTTAGAATCTATCGGCGTGACTAGGTTTTGGCTGAAAACACAACACAAGGTATTCAAACCGACGACTTCCTTAAGTCAAGTACCCCCGTCACGCCAAGTGGCGTATAGGGAATATGGTGCTAGTAACCATAAATTTTACAGACCTTCCGCACATGATTTTTAGGGGTAATGTGGTCGGTATTACGCCCGTGCCGCTTTACTTGCCCAGAAAAAAAAATGCGGTACCCATTAAAGGCTGGGTGAACCGGAAGCCGTCGGTTGGGATCGAACCCTACCTCTTGTCCTTTGTACTCCAGTTCACTAGCCACTGAGCTATCGCGGCTCCCAAGAATACTTCCTTAGCGCACTGTATGTACCCCTGGAACTTTATATCATGCCTTATTTTTCTCGCTCCATTCGTGCCCAGTTTTAAATCGTCGAAGTCAGCGAGCGACAGACTCACGAAGTGTACCCTCTGAAAATAGCATAAGGATCTTATTTATTTATAGAATTCTCCATCCGTCTGTCTATCTAATCTTCAAAACTGTCGTCTAATTTATGGACTGACTTTAAATACTTTCAACATTTCCACCATTTATTCATTAATTTTCCTCTCAAGCCGAAGACGGCACATAGGGCGCCAATTATAGTTCTTCACGATTGACGTAAAAAAAAAAAATTAAAGTACCCCCGTCACGCCAAGTGGCGTATAGGGAATATGGTGTTAGTGACCATATATTTTACAGGCCTTCGGCACATGATTTTTGGGGTAATGTGGTCGGTATTACGCTCGTGCAGCTTCACTTTCCCTGAAAAAAATCAGGTCCCCATTAAAGGCTGGGTGAACCCGGGAGCCGTGGGTTGGGATCGAACCCTACCTCTTGTCCTTTGTAGTCCAGTTCACTAACCACTGAGCTATCGCGGCTCCCTTCACGATTGACGATTTGCTGTTAGATTTTGTAGTTTTTGGTTGTTTCTTAGTCACATGGTTCAGCCTTAGCCATCTTTAGATTTACAACCCACAACCACCCCCTGATCGCAAAGCTGAGAACGTCACGCTAGTTGGATGTTTTCCTGGAATTCCCTTTCAGTCTTGTAGGCCTACGTAAATCCATAGATGGCTATGGTTTAGCCTTCCCTAATAATTGTCCTGCATAACGATTCTCTTGGTCTGCCTTTTTATTTTACAAGATGGCTTCCACAGGAATGCCTGATGGTGAAATCTTTCTTCAAACATTCTCAGTTCATGACCGATGTACTTCTATTCCCATATTTCCTTTTCATTTTGACCTCGGTCTGACACACAGAGAAGACATTTTTGATTAGTTTTACTTACATATTCGTGTGTGTGTTTTTTGTTTGTTCCTGCTGAAGGCCTATTGGGCCGAAACGTCGTTTAATCTGTGTCGTCTACTTATCGCGTAAAGCTTCTAATATACCATTTTTTCTATTTTTTATTTTTCCTTCCATTCCCATAACCAGTAGTAGTAGCCTTCATCAGTCATAGGTGACTATGGATTTTGCAGCGCCTCTAAGAATTAAACATTTTTTTTTTCGTCTTGTTCTCTTGTTCTATGAATCTGTCTGCTTCTTGCTGGAGCTATAGGGTGTGTTTTCAAAGATTGCGGTCTGCAGGGTTTATGTTCAGAGTCTTTATGTCACGTTTACATACATCTATAAATCGGAGTTTTGGGCGTCCCCAAGTTCTTTTGCCATTTGCTAGTTGTCCATAAAGTATATATTTTGTTATGCTGCCATCTCCATAACTATAATATTAATTAAGTACTATGCCTGCCGGCGTTAGTGATTACGTCTTTTCAAATTTTTTAGGGGGGGGGGGGCGCTCTATAGTTTCTTATTTTTCTTTTTATCAGTTCTGCTGTATACTCCCTACGAAACCATTCCTTAAAAACTTTAACCTAGAACCGACGCCCCATGTCGCTCACAAATATGATGTCGATATATCGATGTTATGTCTCAGTAACAATATTTCTATTGTGTGCTATGTTCTACTGCTAATTCGACTCATACTTTGACAAACGTATTAACTAGGAACCAGAGCTCTACAGAAGTTTCAACCTGATGACATTAGGCGGAACTTCAACATTTCAGGCGTATGTAATTCTGCTCAAATATTCAAACTAATTCTGGAGTTAAAGAGTTAAACTGGCATGTATCTTTTCTCATTGTTTCAATCTATCTCTTGTGCCCTCAATGTTTCCAGCCATCACAATCCAATTGTTCACTTTGCATTTTCATGACTTCTCGTTACTCAACCTTATTTCTTCTAAAAGAAACATACCCCATTGATCGTAAAATATATAACTCTAAAAACACAAAAACGTCATCTAAACTTTTACTAAGGATTGCGAGCCGCAAGGGAACTCCCGGAATGACCCAAAGTTTGTGACGTCGTCAGATATGCGAGCTGCAGACCACAGACGTAATTTTAGTCACAACAGCACCTGCAGGCAAATCTGAAAACGTTACCAACATTCCTTTCAGCCAGCAGGTGATATTAACTCTTTCCGTACGTTTAAACACACTTTAAAAAAAAGAGTAAAGTACCCCCGTCACGCCAAGTGGCGTATAAGGAATATGGTGTTAGTGACCATAAATTTTACAGACCTTCGGCACATCATTTTTGGGGTAATGTGGTCCGTATTACGCCCGTGACGCTTCACTTTCCCAGAAAAAAATCCGGTACCCATTAAAGGCTGGGTGAACCCGGAAGCCGTCGGTTGGGATCGAACCCTACCCCTTGTCCTTTGTAGTCCAGTTCACTAATCACTGAGTTATCACGGCTTCCTTCAACACACTATGCGCCATGCCAATTTCGATCATGTACGTTTAACCGTACAGTACAGTGCATCACTCTCAAAATGATTAATGTAAATTGTCATTAAGCCATTTTTTTTTCTAGATCTTGTATCATTTTGGTATTGGTGAAATCTAATTCCTTGTTTCATTATCTAAAAAAATTCAGATATATATTAAGTGCTAGAGAATCTAAACATGTAGATTGATATTTAAAACCATGAAAAATTGTGTCTCTGAAACCTCTACTGCTGGATTGATAAAAACCTTCCGTGCTGAAAGAGTTAATAGAATATATGGCTATGATCAAACTGAGGTCAGTATGTTGAAGAAGTATTGTGTCAGCTAAGGCGCAGGTCTGGGAGGGAAGTCAAGAAACACGCTAACGCGAGAGTTAACCAAGTAACGGATTCATGTTATGTGGTGTCGTTCCCATCCACATTATGGCAACAGAGCAGCAGATACAATTTGTGTGATCAAAAGTTCAGGAGTCAGTAGAAAAAAAGGGAAAGGATGCATTTTAATTGTTACTTCTTTAACGAGATTGAAACTACCCTGCTCTCAAGTTTTTTTATTGAGAAAAAAATGGAAAAGAAATATATAAAAAAAGGGCTGGGGAGGAGGGTGTATGGTTACAGCCTTACGTAGGTGAGGGAAAAAAACAAAACCAAAACGACGTTGCGGCACAGTTTGCCTTCAGCTTGGTTTTGGTTATGTTTTGTGGAGGGAGATATTAAAATAAACATATTATGACGGTACTGATCCTATGTTTTCTAAATGGAGTTAGTCGACACGTAAGTTTGGGAGGGGAGGGGGGGGGAAGAGAGGGGAGAGAGAGAGAGAGAAAGAGAGAAAAGAGGCTCTAGAAAAAAAAGCTTAATCAGTACATCGTTGATGTACAGTATGGAGTTTTCTTATTCCATCTCAGAATTAATAATATAATTAAATGCAATTACTTATCCTACCAGGAATCGAACTGCGCTCTCCCGTTTGATAAACGACAGGTTCTATCTACTACACCACCCAATCCCTAAAAGAGATGCCCAAAATCTCAGCTAAACTGGAAACATTATTCTGATGTGTATACATGCACATGTGTATCTAACGGTGTTATCTATAACATTAGAAGCTGCTCAAAAACCACACAAGAAGATAAAATGTTACAAAATATGTCTCTCGCAAAATCCCTGCAATTAATGACCTATGCCTACAATCGACCCACTTCCATTCTAATCTATTCGTGATGACCACTCCTTCTCTGTACGTTTCCGCACAGCCCATCTGTTTCTCTCCCTTGAGTATCTATCACTTCTCTCTCTCCGTCTCCGGCTCTCGAAACGTCTCATCAACGACAGCATGATTTCAACAATGCCGTTGCAGTTGAGAGAGCCTACGCTGACACGTGTTGTTTAAGTGGTTCCTGCTAAACCGAGTATTTAAACAAAGCAAAGATCATTTTACTAACACAAGTCATACATTAAGAAGTATGGCATTATCGAACGGAAAAACTGAGGTTAGAAAACAAAGAATATAAGTAAAGTAATAAATAATTCATCACTTCTTTATTTCCGGATATTTTGTTGGTTTGGTAAGAATTATTTTTTCAGTTGTGCAGAATCAAATGCCAGTTCTTAATTTCCTTTCATTTCTCCTTCTACTCGTAGTTCGATTTTTTTTTTATTGTTGTTTTTTTTTTATATATTTTAAATACATATTTGTGTGTGTGTGTGTTGTATGTTTATTGCTGTTGAAAGTCTATAGCGCTGGAACGTCGTTCTAGTTTGTGTTATCTGCTTGTTTCGTGAAGCTTTAACCAGACCATTTTTTTCTATTTGTTTCTATATATATCTATATTGTTTCCATTTCTTCTTTCTATCAAATGTCAAGCAGTTAAAATTCTTTCTAAATGTTTTTTCTGAATTAAATTTGTGAAAATACAAATACAATACAAATAAGCGGAACAAAAAAACCTGTATGTCATAATCCCATTTCTGGGGTCTGCCGTGAGGGGGTGGGCGGCGCGGTTATAGGAAAATAATGTTCGTTAATTGGGAAAAGAAGAAAACCAAAAATAGTAATAATACATGAATACTATTACGACCAGAACCTTCCAGTCGACAGATTAACGAATAATTTAGGGGGACCGGGAAGGGGGGGGCGGTGCCACATGTTTAAAACACTCGGAAAAATTCACCTACCCACATGTTGCTTAGTTGGAGGTGTGCTGAAATGCAGGTAACCACCCCTGATCTCAGCAGCGAGACCCGGATTGAAACGTCAATTACTCATCGACGGAAAAAAATATGAGTACGTCCGAAGTCGGAGTTATCTGCCTGTGCGGCGAGGGAGCCATGTGCACACGACTGCCTTGGAAAAATGGATTAACACGCAAAATTCCGTTCCTAGTCTCTAGGGACTTCGTCAAAGGTAAAAGCTGGCGAACGAAAAAAAAATGCAGATTTGTAGTAGTAAGTAGCGGTGTTGAAGACATAGTTTAAATCCTGCTTCAGGTTATTTTTCTGTCTGTTGTTTATTTGTGGATATTTCCTAGCGTTGTAAACATGTCCATCAAAATTATTGGTAATTACAGAAATAAAATAATAAAGAAACTAAAGGCAGTCTCATAGCAATGGATGCCGTTAGTGAGTTAACTTTTAACCAACAATACTTAACTGTACCATTCGAAGATTAGAAAGGCCAGTGCTCAAGCACTAATTGTGTCAACCATATACCCATTTTTGACAGATGAATCTAGTGATATGTGGTCTTTCATATTCATTTGTTTTTTGGGTTTTTTTTTAACTTGTATTATTATTTTAAAGCAATTGTGTCACGGTTTACTTTGTGATCTGAATTTGATGTTATGTGATAAAAGGAAGGGTTAAAGGGCACCAAACCTTACATGGGTACCGGATTTTTTCTGGGAAAGTAAAGCGGCACGGGCGTAGTAAACGACCACATTACCCCAAAGATTATGTGCCGAAGGTCTATAAAAATTGTGGTCACTAACACCATGTTCCCTATACTCCACTTGGCGTGACGGAGCTCTTTACTTACACTTTTTTTTTAATAACAGGAAATGTTAGTCTCATCATCATGCCGTTTAGTCGCCTTCTGTTAAACATTCTTCTTAGCTTGATTCTTACTCTAGGTTCACCGTGTTAAACCAGACATTACTACTAGTGTCAGACCAACGTAAACTACTTGGCATCGGAAAATGGACATTCTGCCCAATTTGTGGTACAATTGTCATAACTGTCACGTGATATGAACCCACCACTCACCCCTGCCGCCTCTCCACCACTCATTCAGTATGTCCTGACTACGGCCCATAAACATAATAAGCCCGTAACTGATTTGCATTGGATAGTACATACCGCAACTCCTCGGGACAACTAGCTCATCCCACAAGGCTACGTAATTGCCAGTCGTATTATGCTACATCATCGTCAATAGCATCAGGGCAACTTTTAGAAACATGTTCTACTTTAACAGTGACATTCGTATGTATATCTACTTACTTATACACTATAATATTACCAGTAATTATTATAATATTATTACCCATAGTTACAGTTTCTGCATTAAAAGTGACTTTCATCATTATCATCATTTAGTGCCGTCTCCGCATCGAAGGTTGGCTACCATGGAGCGCCGTTCCACTCTGTCTCTTGCTTTGATAGTGCAGATTGTCATAGTTTGACTTGTCCATCTTTTGATGCTACTCGTCCATATTAGTCTTGGTCTGCCTCTTTTACCTTGCATTTTCCCTTCCAATATTACTTTTATTAGGCTGTTGTGTCTTTTAACATGCCCCAAAAATTTCATTTGTCTTATTCTAATTGTGTTTAGTTTTCTCTCCATGGCTTTCTTTGGAATGTTACGTGATGATGTTGCAAGCTCTTACACGGTGGTCTCCATATTCGTCTTTCGTTCTGAATATGTCTCATGTGTACCACACAGTTTGCTGTTTTCGCTTTCTAGGCCGTTGATCATTTCTGATTCTTCCGCCCCATCCACCGTCACAGACTTTGCACATTCGGGTTGAACATACCGGCCGGCGCCATCGTTGTCGAACTATGTGTTTGCCTGTCGAACAGCGAACACACGACACAAAGAAGAATAAATCATACTCCACTTAAATATCGGTAAAGTTAAAAAAAAAGAAGTGCCTTTACGAAATGTTTATTAACTGAGCAGGCTATTTGCGTATCGTGGTTGTGCCTGTGAGGTCAAGTGCTCTCTCTCTCTCTCTCTTCAAGATCAAAGACCTTTCGTTCATACCCAACGTAAAGCGGTTGAACTTTTCTCCAATAAACCATGATCAGGACATGTGAAATTGGGGTCATATCGCTGATGGAAGATGCCGTGTCCAAAGTTCGCAAATTAAAACAAAATGAAATTTAAAATGGAATCGATCACAATAAACTTCCCTGCTAGAGCAAATGTCAGAGGCACTACAAATTGAGAGATCACCTTTTTTTTTTTAATTCAGCAACTTGAAAAAGCTATAATCATAAACAAAGATAATACTCAAAAAAACCTACAAGTGAATATGAAAGTGTGGAAGGAATAGACCTGGAAAGAGTTCAAAGCTACGACTACCTTGGACATACTATAACCAGTGAAGTATAATGTAAAACTGAAATAAACAAAAGAATAAGAATGGCAAAAAGTAATTTTAATGACTTGAAAAATATACTAACATTAAAACAAATAGCACCAGGGCTAAAACTAAAAATAGCAAAATGTTATATCTTCTCAACATTCCTGTATGGTGCAGGAAACTTGGACATTAGGCAAGAAAACAGAACAGAAAATTGAAGCCTATGAAATGTGGATTTACAGAAGAATAGGAAGAATCGGATGGAAAGAAAAGAAAACAAACGACGAAGTCTTAAAACAACTAAAAATGAAAATAGAACTACAAAACACAATTCAAACAAGATAAATGAGATTTTTGGGCCATGTTAAAAGACACAACAGCCTACTAAAAGTAATCTTGGAAGGGAAAATATCAGGTAAAAGAGGCAGAGGCAGACCAAGACTAACATGGACGAGTAACATCCAAAGATGGAAAAGTCAGCCTATGACAACTTGCACCATCAAAGCAAGAGACAGATTAGAATGGAACTTCATGGTAGCCAACCTTCAATGATGGCAATGAGCTTTCAGATATACCAGTTAGCTACTTAATTGGTCGGTTAATTAGTTAGCTATGTAGATTGGTGGATATCTGTTAACTGCAGAACAACGTGCGAGACGCCCTTTTCAACAGCAAATGACAATGAAAAAAAAAACACCTAAATGCTGCAACATTTTATAGAGCAACTAATGTCTTATGACCCAAGTGTTTCATATATGATTTACATTAGATTGTACTTCTTATTTTATTTTGCAATTTGCAATACAGGGGTCATAAATAACCAAAAATACGCAGGTATTGAATTAGTTCTCGGAAAAACCCTGTCTATTTATGTATTATTTATGTCTGTCTAGACTGGAAATTTCCCCATTATTTATGTATTTACTTTACAAGAGTCATAAATAATAGACACAGAAATTAAGTTTACTGACGAAAGAAAAAGTGTGCCTTGATAGCTCTTTTATTTATTATTTACTTATTTGGATCTAGACGTTTTCCAATTATATATTTACTATACTAGAAACGATAATGAGAATGTACTAATATCTTGGATATATAACAAATGATGGAAAATGTCAGACAGAAATAAACAAAAGAATAGGAATGGCAAAAAGCAATTTTAACAATATTAAAAACGTACTGACATTAAAGAAAATAACAAAAGAATAGGAATGGCAAAAAACAATTTTAACAACATTAAATACGTAGTGACATCAAAGAAAATAACATCAGAACTAAAACTGCCGATACCAAAATTCTATATTTACTCAACATTAGAAACATGGACATTAAATAAGAAAACAGAGCAGAAAATTGAAACCTTTGAAATGTGGGTCTAAGGAAAAATGGGGAGAATTGGGCGGAAGGAAAAGAAGACAAAAAAAGAAGTTTTGAATCAGCTGAAAATTTAAAAAAAAAACTACTTAACATAATTCCAAAAAGATAACTGAAAATTTTTTAATTGGGGGGGGGGGGGGGGAGAGAAATAGGAAGAGACGTAATACCCTTCTAAAAATCATCTTGGAAAGGATGGTGCAAATTAGACGAAGCTGAAGCAGACCAAGACTAAAGAAAACTAATAACATCAAAAGTACCATCAAGAGAAGAGACAGAGCGTAAATGCTGTAACATTGTGCTCCATGGCAGCCAGTGAATGAATGGCGCTCCATGGCAGCCAACCCTCGATGTGTAGACGGCATCCAGTGAATGAATGGCGCTCCATGGCAGCCAACCCTCGATGTGTAGACGGCACCCAGTGAATGAATGGCGCTCCATGGCAGCCAACCCTCCATGTGTAGACGGCACCCAATGAATGAATGGCGCTCCATGGCAACCAACCCTCGATGTGTAGACGGCACCTAATGAATGAATGGCGCTCCATGGCAGCCAACACTCCATGTGGTAGACGGCACCCCATGGCAGCCAACCCTCGATGTGTAGACGGCACCCAATGAATGAATGGCGCTCCATGGCAACCAACCCTCGATGTGTAGACGGCACCCAATGAATGAATGGCGCTCCATGGCAGCTAACCCTCGATGTGTAGACGGGGCAACCATGTAGGGAAGGGGGGGGGGGGGGGGTTTAACTGTGATCGGTATTACGCCCGTGCCGCTTTACTTTCCCAGAAAAGATCCGGTACCCATTTAAGGTTGGATGAACCCGGAAGCCGTCGGTTGGGATCGAACCAGACCTCTTGTCCGTTGTAGTCCAGTTCACTAACCACTGAGCTATCGCGGCTCACATATCATCATCAGCGAGTGCCATCTCCGCAACGAAGGTTGGCTACCATGGAGCGCCATTCTGCCATGTCTCTTGCTTTGATGGTGCAGGTTGTCATAGGCTGGTTTGTCCATCTTTTGATGTTACTCGTCCATGTTAGTCTTGGTCTGCCTCTGCCTCTTTTACCTTGTATTTTCCCCTCCATGATTACTTTTAGTAGGCTGTTGTGTCTTTTAACATGGCCCAAAAATCGCATTTGCGCGCACGCACGCACGCACAACACATACACACACATATGTTCACTTCACTCCTGGACCAAGTAATGGGAAAAGGATAGATAGTATATACTGTGACAACTGGAACATCTGGACAATATTATCAATATTATGTTAGTGCCTTTTTTTTACTACCAATACATGTAAGGATGATGTGCACATGAATACACGGAGAAGAGAAGTCATAGAATTCCAAGAACATTAGTCTAGACCGGACAGCAGTAGAGATGTCCAAGAGCAGAAATTGGTGTACAGACCTTATTCGTAATCTATGCTCCAAAAAGGGGTCTTTGAGGGCTTTGATTTTGCTGAGTGATGCTTTGATCAGTACTACGTCGGGCCGCCCTACTTTAACAAATAAAATCCCCAGTGCTTATTTTCAAAGGCTATGTTGACTATCGTGCCGACTCTTGTCAGAAAATAACGCCACATTAAAGAATTTATTCGGGATCCATCTGGTCTGTAGAACCCACTTCTCTACCAAGGCGTCCATGGGAAGAAGATGCATATAGAAAAATAGAGAAAATAAACCCAACATCCTAATATAATGGAACGGTAAGGTTGCAACAACTGAAAGGAAAACAGCAGTGGATATCACAAAAAAAAGGTGTCGAGAAAAATGATCACCTACGCCAGCCGGCAGAGTATTTGAACAAGAGAAGAAATCACGATTGAAAGAGCACACGAACAACTTGAAGCAGGCTGCTAGCAGCGGGAAATAGCTCCTCTGGAATGGTTATCGGTCCTTAGAGGTCGGCCAGAGTTACCAGAAGAAAGGAGTAACAGAATGATGCTTTCACAGATAAGATGTTGGCTCTCAATTCAATTGCCATTAAGGATGAGATGACCACATGATGGACGCGTTCACATATTTACCGCAGGGAAAACAGACACCATCCAATAATTATACACAAACTATGCAGCCTCGGGAGCCGCGATAGCTCAGTGGTTAGTGTACTGGACTACAAAGGACAAGAGGTAGGGTTCGATTCCAACCGACGGCTTCCGGGTTCACTCAGCCTTTAATGGGTACCGGATTTTTTTCTGGGAAAGTAAAGTGGCACGGGCGTAATACCGACCACATTACCCCAAAAATCATGTGCCGAAGGTCTGTAAAATGTATAGTCACTAACACCATATTCCCTATACGCCACTTGGCGTGACGGGGGTACTTTACTTTTTTTTTTTCTTTACTATGCAGCCTCACAAGGCCCTTATATGGAGACCAGAAGGTTAAAAGGAAAAGAGGAAGACCGAAAGAAACTGCGTAGAACCATCATCAAAGAGAGCGCAGCTATGGGTCTCAGAATCAACCAAGACCTAAAACAGATTGCGGCAGACCATCAGACAAGGAAGACTATAACTTCTACCCCATAAGTGTCGTTATTCGGCCCAAAAGGATAATCAATCAAATGCAGAATGGTAGGCTAAAATGTCTTCATTTTGTTATTTGGGACGGATCAAAAGTACTTGATTTCTCTTTGATCGTTAATTGTTTTGTTTTTTATTTCCTCTTTTGTCACGTTTCTTATCTTTTCAGCATGAGGCTGAAATTGTCTAGTCTTCCATCGTTATTAACTACAGTAACCTGCCTATGTGTAAATGACAGTTATACAATTAGTTGTATACATGTTTTTGTATTTTGGACTATCATCATTTTCTTCATTATACAATGTCCATTAAGTATTCCAATCTCTTTCCATATAACACAGGGGATCCCAGTATAACGCACAAACTCCGTAACACCGGCGAGGGCCTACATGATAATTTCAGAAAGTTGGTTAATTATTTTTTTTTAATGTGGGATAATTTTACTTTTCCATTTTGTTTTATTTGGACCAGACAACGGCATACGGTTAACTCTTTTAAATGGTTTCCTGCTAAGATTTCTTATACATGCTTGAACACGGGACCTCCATTTTATCGTAATTCCTACAAGACTAGGTACTAGATCTTCCTGTCTTTAGATAAAGAGTACCTGTGAAAGAAAGAAGAAGAGATTGATTGATCGCAATGTGGTTTGAACCAATTTGAGGCTGAGTCCAACAATTACCCCAACCGTTCATCGATCAATATGTGCCACAGAAATATGAGACTAAAACATTTCACACTAGTACTCGAATATAACTGCTGCATGCATCTAATGATAACTACAAGCCGGAAATAAATCATAACTATAATTGTGTAATAGGTCATGGAGAACCACAAACATGACAGTCACCAATATATAAACTTTCATTAATTGGATGGATGCTTGCGCAAAATAAAAGGATGGAAATGTCAGGACAAAATTACTAACGTAGAATTATGGGGAAATACCAGTCAAATACTTGTGGATAAAGAGACTCGACAAAGACGATGGAGCTGGATAGGACACACGCTGCAGAACTCAAATGAGAGTATTATTCGACAAGCCTATTTTGGGGGGGGGGGGAAATCCATGGAAAGATACAAGGGGGGGGGGGATTAAAATATATTTGGAGAAGACATGTGGAAGCAGAGATGAAGAGGATTGGGAAGACATGGAGCGATAATAGAATGGCAGGAAACAAGAGGTCGCGGAAAGAGCTTGTTGAAGACATATTTACTCCACAGTGAGTTCAAAGGAAGAATAGTTCATGCAATGTTATATCATTATTCCGGGCAGCAAGCTCCTGAGCCTAGTCGATGCAATAGCTTTCTTCACTTCCAGACTCACAATGAAGAGGTTGCAGCTTGTCCATTTTAGCCAGCAGCTATCTCTATATCGTAGTTTAGGTCTGCCGATTTGTCTTTTTCCGTACTAGGTCTTCTATATCAGCAGGCCTCCACACTGTAATGACACTTCCGTTTTCAGATATTGGACAGTAAGTATTATCAATTTTACAAAAACTTTCATTTGAAACTCATAAATGCCGTGTTATATGTGCCAACTTCTGTTCGAAATGACAATAGAATAGAATAGAATAGAATAGAATAGAATAGAATAGAATAGAATAGAATAGAATAGAATAGAATAGAATAGAATAAAATAGTGTGCGCAAAAAAAATATATTTTTCTTCTGTTAAGGTCTGGGTTTAGGTCCAATAAGGAAGCTCCTTTTTAATCGAAGCAAAAAGCATGGGGGGGAGAGAGAAGGAGAGAGAGAAGAGGGGGGGGGGGGAGAGAAGAGAAAGTCATTTTAAAAATTTGCAATGCCTCTGGGCAAGACATCATTACTGATACTGTCGTGCTGCGGTGATAATATCGGTTAGGTTCCGGGCTATCACTGTTAAAGGGAAGTTGTTTGGAGAGATAATTGTTCTATTACACTAGTCTTGCCACAAATACGTTTTACATTATATATGGCCCTTTTCATCTTGTCAGACGGTCTAGCGGAGGATATTGTGTATTTTTGGGGGGTTTTGTTTTTGTCAAACAGCTTCTCTCGTGGCTAATTCTACTAATGTTTGACAAACACACGCGGTCACAGAATGAACAAGTCAGGCTCACTGATCCACAGGGTTTTACATCCTTTTTCGTGAGTCTTTTCTCTTCTAAGTTTTGCCTTAGCACAGTCTCAAATGATGTTATACCGTTCCTTATACATGCTCTCCATGATGTGCGATTACTTTCCAGATGTTCCCAGTCATTTTCACATATGGAGAAGTGTTTCAGAGATGATTTACAGATATTTCTATATCATAGTTTAGGTCTGCCGATTTGTCTTTTTCCGTGTATTAGTTCACCATATAGTATATGCCTAGGAATGCGATTTTCTTCCATTCGCTGGACATGCCCCAGTCATCTTAGTCTTCGACTTCTGAGCATCGTCATGATTGTTGGGGTCTTAGCACGTTGCAGGACAGTTAAGTTGGTTATTTTGTCCTGCCATTTGATGTGCATTATTTTGCGGAGACATCGCATGTGGAAGACATTTAGTATTTTTTCCTGGTTTGAGTATGTTGTCCAGGTGTCAGATCCATATAATAGTGTGCTAAGCACACAAGTTTGATATATTAAGAGTTTAGTCTTCAGTGTTAGTTTAGTGTTGTTCCAGGCCCTTTCTGTGAGTTTGCCGAAGGTCATAGCTGCCTTACCAATTCGACAGTTTATTTCTTCATCAAGAGAGATGGTTTGCGTAATTGTGGATCCAAGATATGTAAATTTCTGAACTGATTCGAGTGGACAATCTTTTAGAGTAATTAGTAGAGGTTTGATGTCACCTTGACTTAGTATTACTGTCTTCTGAACATTAATTGACAGTGAAAAAAGGTCGCATGCTTTAATTAATAATTATTATTATGTAGAAAAACATTGTTATATTAAACTGACGAAGAAGGGACCGATAACATAAACGCTGTACTGTACATTATACAGAAATTGAGTTAAAGAAACACCCGTGAGGCTACCAGAGCTCCCACAGCGAGGGGAGGCACTGTTGCGTGCGACGCGTGTCGTAAGAGGAGACTAAAGAGGTTTGCAATCGACGCAGGAGCAGCGAGTAAGACGCGCACGGAGGGACCTTGTCAACGGGATTTAGGGGAATGCTGTGGCACGTGTGCAACGGATATGGGGTATTGTTGACTGCAATGATATTGGTTCTATGGATAGAATAGAACAGGATGAGTAAAAGAAAGGCAGTAAAATTAAAATTACAGATGTCATATATATCTTCCCTATAGCAACAAATGGTTGTGAATCATGGACAATCTCGCAAACAGAAAAGAAGACGATTCATTCAAAACAAAATGTTACAGAAAAATCCTTAAAATACCTTGAATAATGAAAAAGAGCACAGAAGACATGCTAAAAGATTTAAACATTAAAAAGAATTGGCTTCTAAACACCATCCTACAGAGGAAATTAAAGTACTATGGCCAGGTCAAAATACACAGCGGGCAGGAAAGAACAATAATGGAAAGCATCAGGGGCAAACCAAGAAGAAGGTGGTTTCAAGACATCAAGGAGACCATGAACATGAGAACAGAAGAAATGTGAGATCTGACTAGAGACAGATTCTTTAAGACGGGCTATGGTGAATGCAACGTTCTGTAAAGGATGTGCGACCTGATGATAACGATGAAAAGAAAGGAAATTCACCATTAGGAGCACGGAGAAAAACGAATGACTCTTATCTAAATAACCACACACGAAGCCATCTACAACCATTCCAAAAAGGGAAACAAGCAATTGATGACCTTCACACTCAGAAGCAGCCACAGCAGATAAGACAACACGTGTTCCAGACATTCACAATTGGAGATATGTATGCTCCTGGTGAGTCTCAAGTAAATGCAGAAGAAAGCCTAGCAGTCTGTACAAGCCAGTCATCTCATCATCAAGTGCTGTCTCCGCATCGAAGGTTGGCTACCATGGAGCGCCATTTCGCTCTGTCTCTTTCTTTGATTGTGCAGGTTTCAAATGCTGTCTTGTCCATCTTTTGATGTTACTCGTCCATGTTAGTATTGGTCTGCCTCTGCCACCATTATTCTGTATTTCCCTTCCTATATTACTTTTAGTAGGCTGTTGTGTCTTTTAACATGAAAATTAATTGACAGCGTACAAACCAGTACAAGAAAAATACTGGTGAACGGAGACAGGTTTGAGAAACAAGATTTTGAACAATCTGGCAGAATTTATGAACACAGTTTCCGGAAGGTTTGGTCCAGAGAAGCAAGTGTGCTCAACAAATTATTATCTATGGGGAACCAGAAACGATCTCAGGCGCACTGACCTGGAGGAAATATTTGCTCGCCCACTTCAGCAGCAAAAGTAGATTGTGGAAGAAGAATTAATTAGAGTGGGAAGCAGAGATGATAAAGAAGAAAAAATGAAGATGAATGCGGAAGAAGAAAAAGAAGAAAGAGAAGATAAAATAAAGAAGGTGGAACATGAGGGGGAAGAAAAAAGAAGAAGAGGAAGAAGTAGACGGTGGATAGATTAGGAACAGGAGAGGTAAGAAGAAGGTGGAGAAAGTGAGAAGGAAGAAGAAGACGAAGAAGAAGAAGAAGAGAACAAGCAAAAAGAGAAAGAATGTGGAAAAGGATTTAGAAACAGAGAAGAAGAAAAAAGTAAAGGAGGAGGAAGAGGAGTAGGAGGAAGAAGAAGAGATGGGGAAGAATAAATTGCAGCAGGTGAAGAAAGAAAGATAGTAATAAAAAGAGGAGGAGGACAAGAAGGGGCAGAAGAAGAAAAAAATAGAATGTGAGGGAAGAGTAAAGAAAAAAATAAAAGAAGAAGAATAGGAAGAGGAGAGGAGAAGAGAAGGCAGAAGAGTAAATAGAAGGTGAAGAAATAAAGAAGCAGAAGAGAAAAAGAACGTGGTTATGTGAGAGAGGAAGATAAAAAAAGCAGAAGAAAAAAAAACACTAGTTTGATATTCATGAAAAAAAGGCATCGGTGTTTGAAATCACCCAACAGGAAAATGAAGAAAGCTTCAATAAAAATAATGACTGTCAACAACAATATTTTAAATTATAGCAACATAGAATATCGACCGGGAGGGGAGATAGAAACAAATTATGTGACGTCATGTCGAGAAAAGTGCCATATGAGCGGATCAGTTGTTAGACAGCTAGTTCCAATATAAAAGGGCCATATGCAAACGGAGTATTGGGATGTAAATGAAATACAAGATTGACGGATCGGTGTTAGGTCGCAGGTCTCCTCACAGGACAGCCTGGTCCACAGAACCGATTTATTGATGACTCATTGCCTGGAATATCATATAAATCTTGTTAGTCTCCGAGGTCGGCCATTATCTAACATCAACGTGGCATCGCCCGCTGACAACGATCGACAGACCATCATTGCACTCTCAATGTCTGCCTGCCAATGGTGTGTTGTTTTTTTCCCCTGTTTGTTTTGTTCTGTTTGGCATTACGAGAGGGTGGGCGGTACGATAGCGTCAAGCAACTGTTGTTGCTGTTTCCGTCCATCTACAACCAGAAGTATGTGATATTAATTATTACAATTTGAGGCTATTAAATAATCAATATTTTACTTCCTTTGTAACTGTTAGGTATAGTGTATAAGTAAGGTAAAGTACCCCCGTCACGCCAAGTGGCGTATACGGAATATGGTGTTCTTCTTCTTCTTCTTTTCTCTTTTCACTGATACTTAAAAGGTGTCGTGGTTTATATCATTTGTCGTTCTTGAGCTGCTCGAATTGTCTGAATTAGTGATTCTCCTTTGTTGTTACATGTCTCTGTCACTGCATCTATCCATCTTCTGCTGGGTCTTCCTCTTGGTCTTTTTCCATGCATTCTCGAGAAGAACGCCCTTGATGGTGATTGGTAAGGATTCATTCTGACCAGGTGGCCAAAACCATTTAAATTGTTGTTGTTCTATATATTCTTGGCAGGGTTTTGTTCCTACTATTTTTCTTATGGTTTCATTTGGTATTCTATCTCTTCTTGTGTTGTTCTTCCGGTGTGTGACAGTGCTGGCAACACGACACAATTTTCGATGGGAGTCAAATTTAAGTTATAAGTGAATTTCAATGCCCGTAGAAAAAGAAATTCAAGTGTTCTTGTGCTATTTCAAATGGATTTTTTGTGTGTGATTTATTCTTATAGTTTGTGCGAATAAGTAGAATTACCATACATCATTGGCTATTACGATATTACGATCACGAACGAAAATGTCAAAAAGCGGAAATATGGTGTTAGTGACCATAAATTTTATAGACTTTCGGCACATGATTTTTGGGTTAATGTGGTCGGTATTACGCCCGTGCCGCTTTACTTTCCCAGAAATAAATCCGGTACCCATTAAAGACTTGGTGAACCGGAAGCCGTCGGTTGGATCGAACCCTACCTCTTGTCCTTTGTAGTCCAGTTCACTAACCACTGAGCTACCGCGGCTCCCCCAGGTATAATGTATACTGTTTGTTTATTCAACTTTTCAGTTCAGACTACAATTCCTTCACAAACTTCGAATTTACACACAACGCACATCTTCGAATTGACGCACTACTATAACTTCGACTTTATCCCTTCCTTTCACAACCTTGATTTTTTTTCTTTGAGTCCAAAACCTCGACTTCTTCACACTTTCATAACCTCAGCATTACTACACTTTCCGTAGCCTCGACTGTATCTATTACTTCCACGGTATTGATTTTATCTATCTCGCTCTACTCACTTCCCCTGAAATCCTTTCAGGTCTCTTGGGTTTATAGTTCTTGCTCTTTTGGCAGCCTCAACCGCTGTCAATTAATGTTGTTGTAGCGTTTCTCGGATGTTGTCAGTCCATCTTACTCTGGGTCTTCTACGATTTGATCTATTCTTTCCATAAATTCAACTTTACCCATTCCTTCTATATCGCCTCGGCATTACCTACGCCTTCCATACAGCCTCGGCATTATCCACGTCTTTCACGACTTCGAAACTCCCAGCTCCTTCCTGTAACCAATACAACTTCTGCTCTCGCCAATAACATCAACCATATTAAATCTTTATTATATCCTTAAACATTACCCTATCTAGACTGTCATCATCATCATGTTGCGTGTCCTTTACAGAATATTGTATTCATCACAGGCCGTCTGAAAGAATATCTGCCTCTAGCAAGATCTCCTATTTCTTTTGTTGTCATGTTCTAGGACTTATTGATGTCTCGAAGCCACCTTCTTCTTGGTCTGTCCCAATCTCCTTTTCATGAAACCATGCATTCCATTACTGTACTTTCCAACCTCCCCTATGTGCCTATTAATGTGACCGTTGTATTTTAAGTTCCTCTGTATGATGTTTATAAGCCAGTTCTAAACGTTAACGTTTCTGCTCAGTGTAAATCAACTCCATACAGTTACACATCCATTCTCATCAAATAATGTTACCAACATTCCGTATCTCTACTAGTCTATCCGAAGAGAAAACAACACAACTCTGTGTTTTATTAAAGATAATGTGTTATCATGCTGATTATTTACCGGCGTTTTGCACGTTGGCATGAGGTACAGAGAAGCAGAATGAAACACATACTTGATGTAAAATATATCTATGTTGTTTTAAAACAAATATTAAACTAGTTTTGTAGTTGAATATATAAGAATATATGCTATTTTAGTATTTTAGAGCGTAAAGAAACAAGACTATATGTAGCACTGGCGTATAATTTTACAAATAAAAATACACATCTTTAAATAAAAGTAGGAAAAAAAACATGTTCAAATTATTTTATTTTTAAAAATACGCAAATCTTGCAGTAAAAAAAAAAAAATTCACCTTGTCTTGACTTGAATCAGAGGAAAAAAAACTCCATGTCTTGATATAAAATAAATGTTTTTAAAAAAGACTTGCGAAGCCTTGAAGTAAAATTAATATTTTTTGTTTAATTTCATGATATTTTGAACTACAATAAATTTCATAGAAAAGCTTCATATCGTGAAATAAAAATAAATATTATTCTGAAACAAAATTCATTTTTTCTGTCATGTCGTGCTAGAAAGAAGCAATGGAATCAATTATGTGTGTCACGAGCACGGGAGTGTGTGTGAGTATGTGTGTGTGCGCGAGAGAGAGAGAGAGAGAGAGAGAGAGAGAGAGAGAGTAGATACTCTCTTCATCGCTAAGAACGAACAAAACCCAAATAAAATTTCTGCTACGAAAAGGCATAATTCAGATCAGTGTTGTTACAGTACAGATGAGACTGCTGCTTACAGTATATTTATTGGCTTACTATTCGCCCAATACAACTCTGATTAAATAGACTTTCTACATCCAGGAACCACACACGTAAGTGCAGTTTATACAAATATGAACTCTCTCAACTGTAGACGATCTCGCAAACAATGAAGGACATTGACTCATTCGAAACAAAATACTATAAAATAATCCTTAGGATACCTTGGGTAATTCAAAATATCAATCAAGACATATTAAAGTATCTAAACATTGAAAATCGTAGTGCTTTTATATTAATATCTTCCAGAAGAAGTTAACACACAAAAAAAAACAATTGCCACATCAAAAGATACAGTGGGTTGGAAAGAACAATAATGGGAAGAATGATTTCAGAAAGTGAAGACATGAGCAAACCAAGAAAAAGATAGTTCCAAGATATAATAGAGACCTTAAGAACAATAACACAAATAAGCACAACTGAGATAAAATGTGTTAGAGGAATTACATGAAACAGACTGAGAGTTAAAATCAGGAATGAAGAACTGAGAAAAAACTAGGGATAATTTCCACCATAGGGTACATAAGAAACAACAGATAAAATGGTTTGGCCACATGACAAGGCAGAAGATCAAAAGACAACAGAACGAGCCTTCAATAAACGTTGAGAGAATACCAGACTCAAAGACCAACAACGAAAAAGATGGATTGATGGTGTATTAGAAACACTAGGAAACAACAGCAAGTGAGGTTAAAAGAAGAGCAAAAGACTGCAAAATATATCTTCCCTCGACGCTGAAATGCAAATGGGAAAGAGAAGAAGAAGAAGAAGAAGAAGAAGAAGAAGAAGAAGAAGAAGAAGAAGAAGAAGAAGATATAGGCCTTGAGTGTGACAAAAGGGGAAGTGAATGATCAGGAAATAAGAGAGAATATTTCCGAAGGCTGTGATGACAGAAAGGTCCTGCAAAGGACACACAAACCGATGATGAACTCTGAATGATCGCTTCCTAAACATATTACAGCCACGATACAACGTTATAAACCGACAAAAAATGCAGTATCCATTCGCCATTATTTAACTCTCACAATTTGAAATGAGAGGATTATTTCCCGACGCCGGTTCAAATCTCGTACTCTACTTTACCTTATATCCTTTCGTGTCTTCACAGACGGTTGGAAACAGTCTACAACAGTGATTGCGTTTAGTCGAGGAGCAACTGCTCTCATGGCTGATCTTACCTATATCGGAATACCTGCCTGCAGAACGAAGAAGGCAATGTTATGTTCAAGGATCTATCCTCCTTCCTCCTCATCCTGCGTCGTTTTTCTTCTATTATTACATTTCATTTTTAAATGTTGCTGCGCATATCCTGCGTCGTTTTTCATCTATTATTACATTTCATTTTTAAATGTTGCTGCGCATATCCTGCGTCGTTTTCTTCTATTATTACATTTCATTTTTAAATGTTGCTGCGCATATCCTGCGTCGTTTTCTTCTATTATTACATTTCATTTTAAATGTTGCTGCGCATATCCTGCGTCGTTTTTCTTCTATTATTACATTTCATTTTTAAATGTTGCTGCGCATATCCTGCGTCGTTTTTCTTCTATTATTACATTTCATTTTTAAATGTGCTGCGCATATCCTGCGTCGTTTTCTTCTATTATTACATTTCATTTTTAAATGTTGCTGCGCATATACTTTCTCCATATTCTATGATCACCTGCAAACTTGTGCACCAGTCTTTTTTCACTAATGGATAATTCAGACAGGGACCCGTGCAGACACATTTCCATCTCAAAATTGGTCTGCTCACAGGTCGCTTCCCATCTGTAATCTCCCAATACAATACTTGCTTGGAGATGAGATTGTTGTCCATTCTTCTAAAATGTCCCAGCCACTTTAATATATTCGACACCTGAGCGTTGTCATAACGGCCGGAAGCCTAGAATGTTGCAGAGCGTCTACCTTTGTTACTCTTCCTGCCACTTAATGTTTATTATTTTCATGAGGTAACGTACAAACTATTTAGTATTTTCTAGTACCTTAAACAGATCGTCCAATAATAATATTCGTCTATCACTAAAAGGACGAAACTTAACAAGAACACGCGTCGAGCTTTGTAAGAAGGAGTTGGAAATATATCGATCATGTGCTGACAATGAGTAAAGAAATAATTCCCCTTCAGGCATTCATTTGGAAACAAGTTGGTAAAAGAAAACAAGGGAGACAAATTACCAGGGAAGGCTCGACACTGGTACTAAGAAGTAACCAAGACCTACAAGAATTAGCAGCAAGTCGTCAATCGTGGAGAACTATTACTTCCGCCCTATGTACACTCTTTCGCCCGAGGCGAAAAAGAAAAACATGAATCACTAAAGACGATGACAGCCACAGTCGTGTGTACGTGCACCTCTCTCTCACCCATTGGGGGCAACTGTGAAGTCCAATTCTGTTACCAAATCCTATAAAGACAAAAGCTATTACGTTTCAGCTTTGCGAGCAACGCAAAAACCAATCAATTAACCAGTGTTTCGACCAAAAGGTTTTCAATTGAGACGAAAACAAACAAACTAAAACACGAGTCCTTAGAAATCAAAGGAAACTAAAGACTAAACAGCGGCCAAAGTATAGTAACGCTATCTTATAGGTGCACACAAAATGAGGTGTCATTCAACAACAGAAGACAATAGAAGAGCGGTTTTAAAACCGTGTTTAGATAAGACGCGTGCACGAGCAAATAAAATGAAAAAAAAGAAACTTGAAGTATAGTTAAATAAATTAACAGAGTTAACCCACATTGGTTTAAAGAACCAAGGTGAGCTATGAGGCGATACTCCAAAGCGAACCGACTGCGTTCATTTGAAAATACTACCGATCATGCCTGTAACAGAGATGTCGTCAGCGCCAAATGGTGCGGAGTTTTGAAAAAAGACTGTCGCAGGAGTACCAGAATTAAGTGAGGTGTCGCAGAGGTATATAAAATCCCTTGCCACACAGTAGGGCATGAATGATTAGAAGCTTACCTGCCACGTTGATTGCGCAGCCACTTTCGACAATTCTCGTTAATTCATCGTTTCTCGTTCAGACGGGTTCAGACCTGTAGTAATATTATAGCACCATAATAGGCGGTCCTGCGTACATTTTTCCTCAGGAAGTAACATCAATGCCTACGTTTCTACGAGACACCTTGAGATAATGATTCAAGTATCTAATATACATATTAACCATTCATTTCTCTGTAAGCCCAAACCTCTCATTAATTGTGAACCTCCTAGCCACCCTTGTCTAGGACAGCAGATTAACACTTACAACGAAACAATTCACTGTGAACATATTCATACACTGGCTTGTGAGTAAAGAGCGATAATTTAGCCCAGTCCCATTCTGTGTGGCAGTGGTTAATGATGATTGATTTCTGCCGGAAATCATTAACATATCTTTGAGCAAGGCAAGATCAGAGAGCAGAATAATTTATTTCCTCCTATGCAAATCACAGAACGAAAAACCAGTTAAGTGAGGACTTTTTTCTCTCTCTCTCATGTTAATAATAATAATAAATATACCCAGATAGTGAAATACTGAATGAAGTCATCGACCTCGTCGCACTCAGGGCAGACTCATAGTTGATTAGTCCTTCGTAATAGACGACGACTAGTATGCTCACTGGTATGATAAATTATGCTGTTTGCTGATTATACACAATGACGATTCGTATCTGGTACATCGCGTCATGATGACTTGCACCTGGCATGACTCCCGATGATCAGTCTTATAACTGCACCCTAATTAATCGTCTTGCCACTCTGTAATGAACGATCTTAGACTTCAGCGCTATTTTCTTAACTTGCAGCGTACGGATCCTGACATAAAGTGCTCGGCTTCTACCATATGCAATGAGATAAGCGCATACATCAAATACACAAAATAGTAAATACTATCAGGGGCCGAGAGTATAGCCGCAGAAAACATTTTTAAAACTGTAAATAGCATTGAGCAGCTAGACTAACAGAAAGACAAGATAAGCTACAACGTTTCCGCAAAAGCCTTAATCAGTTATATCAAACAAAGTACAAATTAATCAATCCTATTCAGAAAATCTAGTGGTTATGGTTATGTTAAAAGACACAATAGCCTACTGAGGGTAAAGTTGGAAGGGGAAATACAAGGTAAAAGAGGCAGAGGCAGACCAAGACTAACATGAACGAGTAACATCAAAAGAAGGACAAGTCAATCTATTACAACCTGCACCACCAAAGCAAGAAACAGAGTGGAATAGCGATCCATGGTAGCCAACTTTCGTTGCGGAGACGGCACTCGATGATGATAATAGTTATCGTTAGTCGAAGGCACCGGTATCACTGCAAACGAATATGCACAAGTGCTCAACCGCCCATGCCAGTGGAATCATCCGAATTAAAAACTCATCTCATCGAAAGATCCAAACGAACAAAGGCAGTTGCAGTCCCCATCAAAGCAGCTAAAAGCACACGCCAAAAGGCATAAGGCCAAGCAGCACCGAAAGTGAACGCAACTGAACTGTCCTTTGTCGTACGATACAACATTCATGATAAGCAATCGAAAAATCGAAACACGATTCGATGAAGTACACAGCTCACGGTATGCACAGAGCACTAAACTCAGTAGCTTCGGCAGCTCTAAAGAAATGGCGGAGAAAGAATGGCGGTTAAGCCAGTGTCCAGGATTTACGTGGAGTTTGACTAAAAGATTAATAGACAATTCTACCAGTTGCAGTCCCCAGCTGTATCGGTGACTCGGTCTCCGGCTGTATGCATTATGTTTCGTAAGCGTATCACTGGAGGCAGTTAAATAAACAATTATCAGTTATCTGGAACGGATTAATCTAATTCTCATGTTTGTATAGAGGTACTTGATTCGGCAACCGTACAAATTGTATTTCTATAGCTTTTCTGGAGCTGTGTACGAATGGCGGTGGTACACTATGTATATGTGTGTGCTTGTGTAGTACAGCAAACAAAACAAAACAGATGCATTAAAATTTAATTGGCGTCGCATTGAAGTAAAAAAAAAAAAAATCCGCCAAACCACAAATACTGGGTTAAAGCAATGGACGTTTTAAAGCCAGGAAATAGTTTCATTTAGTCAACAGATCCTCATCATTGCATAACAGGCAACTGTGCCCTGATCCCCATCTCAGCTTGTTCCCCAGTATGGAGCATGCCAGCTACACACATGAAAACGCAATCAAGACAGTTTCAGCTGAGATACATGAACTCTCGAAACACCAGCAACGATTTTGACCCACAACCTCCTTAGTCGCATCTTTCAATACGCCTGGCAAATGACAGTGGTTCTATTCTTCTTTCTTCTCGGGAATCAGTATGAATCTGTATTATTTTCATTTTTTTCCTAAGTTGACACATACGTCGACACAAATTAGTGATAACAGGTTCTGTTTAGTCAGTAAATTTTTTACCATTTTCAGAGTTGTGACACACTAGTCTTCTGGGACTTTCACCGAGTTAGACCAATAAAGAGACTCGCGTCTGACAGATGTCGCCAAGACTAATTACGACTTTTCTAATACGACTTCTCGTCGACCACCTGCACCAGTCAGAGTTCAGAGAGGGAGGTATCAAGAATATTATAATATGGGCTTCCGGGTACGCGTCTCAATAGGGGACTGTATACGATTCTATTTATGTGGGTGTTTTGAAAGCGTGCGGGGCGGGGTATTCTATACACAAATAATATAAATATTTTTTTTAATTGGGTGACGGGGGGCCAGATTGGTCTGGAGGCAAGATGCCGGTCTCGAGCAGAGAGGTTCCGAGTTCAAATCCCGGCTGCGCCAGTTGGAATTTTTATTTATAATTCTGCGGCAACCACCCCATGTCTCAGCAGCAAGGCCCGGCTTCGAACGTTCAGTTACTCATCGACGGAAAAAATATGAGTACCTGCGAAGTCGGACTTATCTGCCTGTGCGGCGAGGGACCCTTGAGCATACGACTGCTAGGCGGAAAAACAGATTAACACGCAAACTTCAGTTCCTAGATTCTAGGGACATGGCTAGAGGCGACAGCTGGTGAACGAAAAAAATATATATATTTGAGTGACTGAGGGTTGCAAGAATATGCTAGTTCATAAAAGTAGGGTTTTTTTTAATTAAATTATTGTTCCACAGCTCAATTTGTCTACAACATCCTAATATTTACATATGCCGTTTTGTTTATAGTAAACATGAATTCATATAATTAATCATGAGTTAAGATACCGGACTTCGTTGAACTTGGAGAAGTCCCAGCAGTGCAGTTCCTCGGTTACATATATAACAGATCATAGGTATACATTTAAAAAAAACTAATGCAATTCATTTTAATGATGTCACATATAGAGAAGGACAGGGTGTACAGCAATCTATGATCACGGGAGCTTCACCTTATCTGCTACAGAAATAGTACTCAGCCAACAAAGAACACAACATAATCATATTATTTGCTAAAGACAGCACCACTACTTGTATCAGGATTAGCGGCAATAATAGCTGATAAAGGTCCTACAACACCACCCAGTGGTGCCTCTAGAAACAGACTAATCAGTCTGGCGCAATGAGTAGGGATAATGAGGTAAGAGAACTCTGTACTAAAGATATGATGCCGAAGACAGAGGTATCGAAGTCGCAGATATCGCGCTTATGCCGATAAGCGGAGACACAACGCATCTACACCTAGTTAACGTCATTTTAAGTGCCAACGATGAAGAGACATAGATGTCGAGTAAGTGCAGAAGCGCATTTTAAGGGCGAGAGATCATTGCGTAAGAGATCTTAAAATGGACAGAGATGACATGCGGGGTCTTTTAGAGAATACCTCTCACAGAAAGGTGACAACAAAGTGGAGGATAACTCGCATGTCAAGGAAATGGTGGAACGAACGGTGGAAGCAGGGAAAGCATCCTCGGCGAAAAAAAACAAAATACACAAGACGGTCATTGAATGTAGGGCATGGACAATCAGTGGACGAACACTTCGGTTCGTTGGAAGATGATGGTTGCTGGGACGGGCAGCAGGACAGATATGGGAATGCCCCGGCTGCAGTGACCATCATCATCATCAGGTACCGTGCCTGCTAGGGTAGGTGATCATGTCTCGCCACAACTTTCGATTTCGACAGTTATCATTTCTGCTTTTGCCTTTCTACTGAGCCATTCTCGTAAACTGTCTGGCATCTTTTCTCTTTACTTCCCTTTATCTCGTCGTCCCTCAATTTATTTTCCCAGTTGCCACAATATATTCCCTTCTCATTACATGGCCAAAAAATGATGATTGTTTCTTCCTAATATTGAAAATTAGCTCTCTTCTTTGCTCCGGCCTCCATCAGAACGCTTTCATTACTCTTCTTGCCTGTCCATGGTATTCTCAACAATCTAAAGAAGCACACAGTATATAATGAATAAGACTCAGGTGACTATCCCCAGTGTTGATCTACAGCAATCTGTACAGAAATTTAAGTAACCTTTAGCAACAAATAGAAATAATTGTACAGTTATATAAGTAACCTTTGGCAACAAATAGAAATAATTGTACAGTTATATAAGTAACCTTCGGCAAAACATAGAAATAATTGTACAGTTATATAAGTAACCTTTGGCAACAAATAGAAATAATTGTACAGTTATATAAGTAACCTTCGGCAAAACATAGAAATAATTGTACAGTTATATAAGTAACCTTTGGCAACAAATAGAAATAATTGTACAGTTATATAAGTAACCTTTGGCAACAAATAGAAATAATTGTACAGTTATATAAGTAACCTTCGGCAACAAATAGAAATATTTGTACAGTTTTTTAAGTGACCTTTGGCAACAAATAGAAATAACTTACAAGACCGAGTTTGATGTTTGCATACAATGACCGAGCAACTGGAACCATTAATGTGCATACACTTCATTATACGTTGGAAAGGACTATGCACCTACGGGTTTACCCAGTGTGTTGGGATTAACTCTAACAACGATAAATAAGAGACAATGACTATTTTTTCAATATGTGAACAAGATGGTTCACATCATTTGACCATCAGATTCAAAGTGACACTTATAGAGAACTCTACGGGCACACTACAATAAAATCTTCAACCCACAAAATTCAGCTCAACGTAGTAGTTACTACCAATGCCAGTCCTGGACCCTAGAAGCAAGAACAATAAGAAAAATAACCTCTACTGTGAGGAAATGTGTTAGATGAATGATAGGAAACAGCACGAGAGATAAGATTAGAAATTAGGAAGTGAGAAAAAAAGCTAGGAATAATCCCCACTATAGAATATATAAAGAAACAACAGATAAAATTGTTTGGCCATGTGACAAGGCAATCAAGCACCCAGTATATCCAAGCACAGAGTACTACCCTGGTGCCCATTTTTGCCTGCGGCTGGGTCGACCGCGAAGTTTTTTTTCCCAACCAGGAAAAATTCACACTCCTTCCAGCGGGAATCGAACATGGGTTATCCGAACGTCGGTAGTCCAGTCGGGTAGTTTTCCCAACTAGGCTACCGAGGCCCCCCAAAAAATGAAGGTTTGTGGGACAAAATAAGGGCCAGTCGAATAACAGATTATGAACAGAAATAGAGACGGATTAGGCACACCAACAAAACCTGAGGGGATACAGCAGAAGAGAAATTCAGCAAGGCACGGTAATGCATGGGGAAGGGAAAGCATGGACATCCTCAAGAATTTTGGCCTAGACTGGAAAAAAAGTAAATAAGATGTCCAAGATTGAAGACAGTTGGGGAGACCTTACCGTGAACAATACAACAAAGCTGGGTTTAAAAGGCTTTGATTGATTGATGATGATTGATGATTGATTGATTGATTGATTGATTGATTGATTGATTGATTGATTGAAAGAAATAAAGCCCCCAAGTACAAGGAGAATGAAAGGGCACTGCTAAGAAGAGTTGATTTTCCTCGACACAAAATGATGTATAACAATGAGAAGAGAAAATGAGCAAAGGTTAACATCCAAAAGGGCAGACGCAAGAAAAGCATGACAGTCAGCAGCAACAGCCTATAATCAATCAACTCTACGGGTAATCCAATGAAGTCTGAATATTGCCTTCTCTAACAATATTTCTGATAATATTTGGTTCTTTGGTTATGGAAGGCTCCGGCATCACTGCAAACGCATGAAAATCCATAATTGCTCAACCGCCCGTGCCAGTGGACTCATCCGAATTACTAACTCATCTCCCAAACAAAGAAAGGTAGCTGTAGTCCCCATCATAGCAGTCTCAGCACACGCCAAAAGAAATAAGGCGAAACCGCACAGAAAGTGAACACAGCCAACTGTTCCCTGCCATACGATATCATCATTCATTGTAAACAACTAGAATATCGAAACATGATCAAAACGGATGAAACACACAGCTCACGGTGTACACAGAGCACCTAACTCAGTAGCTCCTGCAACAAGTCGAACCTGGAATATGAGGAAACTGCAAAAGGAACACTTTCATACATAGCTTTAAAAAAATATGACCATATTTACAAAATGTAAGTAGAAGAAACTCAAAGCTATTATGATATACACATTTTTTAACAATTTGCCCGTGCACGTGCGCTGGCGATAGCCTGGTCTTTGCCCGGGATTTCCCGCTGTCAGTGACCTCAGTCACAATTCCCATTTTCTGCAGTTCTGTCTAGCCTACACCATTGCTCCTTGCCATTAATTTCGTATCCATATATTACCTTTTCGGCAAAGAATGTAATAACCTCCTACATATACCGCATGCCAGACAATCTCATTTACTCGACAATTCTGTTGATTCATTCTTTTCTCCGTTCTTGTTTCAAATACAAATTTGTGGATCACTATGCGTCCTATTTGTATAATTTGTTTCACTTCCTATTTGTATTATTCGCTCTTTGTCCTATTTGTATAATTCAATGTCTGCTAAGTTTCTATTTATAGTTTATACATGCTTGTATCTTCAGACAGCTGCAGATTCTTGTTGTTAATTAATATAATAGAACAGTATTTCGTTTCTGAAGTTTACATGGCAAAACATGGTGTGTGGAAAAGAGAAAGAGAAAAGGGGGGGGGGGGGCGCGTGCAGAAGAGTTAGAATTAAAAGGCCGCAAACTAAGTACATGCGTACACAGTATAATCAGCGGTTTGTTGTTTAAACTTTATTACATATTTCAAGAACAAGAAAACTCTTCATACTGCTGTAGAATCGTCTCTTCGTTCACGAGACTGCTTAAACTACACAACTTCAATCAAACAAGACACAATGCATGAGAATATTTTCTCTGAGTAATTGTTGCCAACTGAATTAGATGAGCAACAATTTGGATTTAGGAAAAACAGTGGGACAAAAGAAGCCATATTTAGCATGAGAACATTGATTGAAAAGTACACAGAAGTAAACAAACCAATATAAGCCTGCTTTATAGGCTACACCAACGCTTTCGATAGAATACACCATAACCAACTTATAGACTGTCTAAAGGATATAAGTCTAGACGACACAGACATACGACTAATATGTAATTTGTACTGGGAGCAAACAGCAATAATAAAATATAACAAGGAGAACTCAACACCCATGGACATAAAAAGAGGAGTAAGACAAGGATGCATCCTATCACCAAGCTTGTTCAATCTATACACTGAGCAAATCTTTAAAAACATAGAGATGCCAGGCCTAAACATTAATGGAAAGGTAATCAATAACCTGAGATATGCTGATGATACTGTTCTACTAGCAGAAAATCCTAAAAACCTACAACAATTGCTTAATGTAATAAACATAACAAGCAAAAAATATGGACTAGAAATGAATATCAAAAAGACTAAAACTATGATCATAAACAAAGAAAATTCTCAAGACCTACAATTAAATATCACAGTTGAGGGAATACATCTGGAGACAGTCCAGAGCTATAACTACCTAGGACATACTATAACCAATGATGGAAAATGTAAAATTGAAATAAACAAAAGAATAGGTATGGCAAAAAGTAATTTTAATGCCATGAAAAATATACTAACAACAAAACAAATATCAGCAGGGCTGAAACTAAGAATGGCAAAATGTTACATCTTCTCAATATTCCTGTATGGTGCAGAAACATGGACATTAGACAAGAAAACAGAACAGAAAATTGAAGCCTTTGAAATGTGGATTTATAGAAGAAAAGATAACAAACGATGAAGTTTTAAAACAACTGAAAATAAAAAGAGAACTACTAAATACAATTAAGACAAGACAAATGAAATTGTTGAGGCATGTTAAAAGACACAACAGCCTACTAAAAGTAATATTGGAAGGGAAAATACAAGGTAAAAGAGGCAGACCAAGACTAACATGGACGAGTAACATCAAAAGATGGACAAGTCAATTTATGACAGCCTGCACCATCAAAGCAAGAAACAGAGTAGAATAGCGATCCATGGTAGCCAACCTTCGTTGCGGAGAAGGCACTCAATGATGAATGAATTGTTGCTAGAAAGAAGGCAACATTTCACTCGTTGTTTAATAAATAACTTAACGATCGTTACCCCATTTTACATATGTACACCACAGACGTTCTCCAATAGTTTTATTTATCAGGAAATATTTGTAAATTATTTCCAATTTCATATAAAATATATGTTTGTGTTTCATTCCTTAAGAGAAGAGGAGAAATGGTGTGACAATGATGTATAAATTGAAAGACTGATGAGTCTAATGTTGGAAAAGGAGAATGGTCGCTCCAGAGTGCTTCGAGAGAAATATAGATGTATCTACAATCAACACCTAGCATGAACAATCAGCCTGCTTACGTTTCAACAAATGCTGGGACTGGCGGTGGAGCGGGTATACGGACATGCCCTGACTACATTAAAACTGATTAATTGAATCATCATCATCGGGTGCCATCTCCGCAACGAAGGTTGGCTACCATGGAGCGCCATTCTGCCCTTTCTCTTGCTTTGATGGTGCAGATTGTCATATGCTGATTTGTCCATCTTTTGATGTTACTCGTCCATGTTAGTCTTGGTCTGCCTCTGCTTCTTTTACCTTGTATTTTCCCCTCCAGGATTACTTTTAGTAGGCTGTTGTGTCTTTTAACATGGCCCAAAAATCTCATTTGTGTTGCTTGAATTGTGTTTAGTAGTTCTCTTTTCATTTTTAGTTGTTTTAAGACTTCATTTGTTTTCTTTTCTTTTCATCCAATTCTACCTATTCTTCTATATATCCACAACTCAAAGGCTTCAATTCTCTGTTCTGTTTTCTTGTCTAATGCCAATGTTTCTGCACCATATAGAAATATTGAGAAGATGTGACATTTTGCTATTCTTAGTTTTAGCTGTGGTGTTATTTGTGACTCGGGCAGATGGTGCTCGTAAACCTGGGAGGGCCGACCATCTAAGGGCAGAATCCCCCTACAGAAAAGATCACCTGCTGCCTTGCAGGAAGATTGGGGACAATCAAAGGCTAGGGAAAGCAAACCTGAATAAAATGTTGGCTGAAATCGGATGCACTGGGCCACTGGCGCAGAACACAGTGCAACGTTTTTAACGGGTGTTCAATCAGAGTGGATCTGGCAGACTCTAATTGTGATGTTCTGTTTTGTAACACACCTAACCTGACAGCTGAGTTCATGTGAGGAGCTGGAATCCTACACTGATTGGGTCCTGATCGCAGAGAGAGAGAGATTTGTTTTGATGTTAGTATATTTTTCAAGTAATTAAAATTACCTTTTGCCATTGTTATTCTTTTGTTTATTTCAATTGTACATTTTCCATCACTGGTTATAGTATGTCCAAAGTAGTTGTATTACTGAACTGTTTCCAGGTCTATTCCTTCAATTTTGATATCCACTTGTGAAATTTGTGTATTTTCTTTGTTTATGATCATAGTTTTAGCCTTTTTATATCCATATCTAATCCATATTTTTTGCTTGTCGTGTTTATTTCATTAAGTAATTGTTGTAGAATAGAATAGCTAATTAAAAAAGAGATAAAAAGAAAGCTAATAATAATGGCGCCAAGGTACGTACGACAGACCGGGGCGAAGATGTCAGACAGAGCCGTGGCTGAAAGTGATCAGGAACTTGTAGCTGACTACATGAATCCTAATCCATCAACCGGTGATCATCGTGTTACCACTTCCACTTACGGTTAGCCTGTAAAAAGTCAACCCAGTTTGGCCAAGCGAGAAAAGGATCGAAAGGGAAGGAAATTGTTATCCAAAAATACCATGCCGAAGTCGGATTCGTTGGGCGGAAAGGCGTAGTCATGGCAGTCTACTGTAGACCATAATGCATCTATCCCCAATTAATGCTCCGTTAATGGGAGACTATGAGAGAATATAAATCGGTGGGTGAATGCAAGCAAAACTTTGGCAGAACAATTAATGTTCTCTCTCTAACTCGTTGGTTGCAAACGCACTCCCCAATCGCACCTTCATTACTCCCTTCTACTGATATCCAAACTTCCTATTCCATATCTGCCTTTCTCATCAATCATATACTTTAATTCAATTATGTGAAGTTAATTATTAATTTAATGGAGGCTGGGTGGTCTAGAGGTAAGACGTCGGCCTCTGGACAAGATGGTCTTGGCTTCGGTTCCCACCACAGACGGAGGTTATTTTTTTATGTAATAAATTCGAATCAGTGGATCCTGCTGTGGTCTATGGGTAGTGAGATCCGATATCTAGCGCCATCGAAAAACGGCAAAAAACATGAGGTTCTGTGTGCATTCTGCGCACGTTAAAGAACCCTAGGCAGTTGGGAACTGAAAAGAGTAGGCCAAAAATGGTCGTGCCCATGCAAAATAAATATGAAAAATCTCTCCAAAACATTAAACCTCTAGACGATAAAAAAAATGAGAGTATCTCTGAAGTTGGAGGATGTATGCCAATATGGCGGGGGACACCTGAGCACGCGGCTGCCGGTGTGAACAATAGTAAAAAGTTATATTCACACAAAATTCAGTTCCTCTGGAATTCACTGGAGTTATAAAGCTGGTGAACGCAAACAAAACACATTAATTTAATTACCGATATAATCTTCCTCAACAGATCATTCCTAGTGGGTCACACCTGTAGACAGCAATAGATGGATGGGTCCCTCGATAATCGTATAACATCAATTGTTGTATATGTAGCTTCGCACAGATCTTCCCTCGGAGCTACGTGCGAAGACAATAGGCATATGTCGTAGGAGTACAAAATGCATGCAACCTTACAATGACACGTTTATATTGTTGTTGTTGTTGTTGTTGTTGTTGTTGTTGTTGTTGTTGTTGTTGTTGTTGTTTGCGTTCGCCAGCTTTCAGTTATGACGAAGTCCCTAGAGACTAGGAACTGAATTTTGCGTGTTAATCCATTTTTCATATAAATGTGTTTATATATTTAACAGTAATCATTCCATGATACAACGTTGTGCTACCGTTGCCAGACCTGGATGATAGACCCAAGAAAAATAAGCACCGTGAAATGAAATGTGGTAGATGCATGATAAGAAACATCCTTAAAAATATGATCAGAAGTAAAGAAATAAGAAACAATCTAGAAATAACTCTCATCAATGAACAAGTAAAGAAACAACTCAAATGGTTTGGTTACGTCATACGACCGAGAAATCAAATAACGAAACAGCAAACCTTCAAGACACAAACGACGATATTGGGGGAAAAAATGGATTGGTGGGATATAAGAAACACTGGGAAACATATGGTTATGGTTAGTCGAAGGCCCCGGCATCACTACAAACAAATTAAAATCCATAATTGCTGAAACCGTCCGTGCCAGTGGAATCATCCGAATTAAAACTCATCTCATTAGAGGAACCAAACAAAGAAAGACAGCTGCAGTTCCCAGTTCTCATCATAGCAGCTTCAGCACACGCCGAAAGATATAGGGCAGAGCGGCACCTAAGTGAATGCAGCTGAACTGTCCTTCGTCATACGATATCATCATTCATCGTAAGCAATCGAAACACTATCCAGATGAAAACAGTAACACTGAATTGAAGAATTGAAATCTCAGTAGCATTGGCAACAAGCCGGATTTGTAATATTAGGAAACTGCAACAAAGAACACTTCAGACTGAGCCTTTCAAGGTTCCTGACACCTATCCGCCACATTGACCGAAAGTTCATCTGGTAAACATAACAGCAGGATAGGCCGAGAGAAGAGCAAAGGACTCCAAACAATATCTCCCCTCGACGGTAAAAATGGAAAATTTGAAAGAAAAGAAGAAGATATATTTTAAAGTGAGACTGTTCATACTCCTGTCCATGATTTATAACCTTATAAGTCATGTGTAAAGTTACAACTAGCTTTCCTGCACTGAGAGTTCACATAACTACATCCTGGCACAATTCCAATATTAGACATCAATAACGCGTATCTGGTGGGCCATGGTACAATATTAAGGCAGCGAGTGAGACACGTACCACTCAATAAACATGTACAAAGTATGACCAAACAGACCATATTCGCGCTACAAAATCTGCTCGCTGTATGCTTGTATAGCGGATGGAGCTGTCAGGAAGATAGATGGATGAAAGAAGAGGTAGAGAGAGAGAGGTAGAGAGAGAGATAAGAGGAAGGGAGGGAGCAGGATCCGCGTTAAACAATCTTCAATATGAATACACAACTTTAAAAAAAAAAAACATATTATAAGAGACCTCAAGAGGATTGATTTTATGTTTGGCATCTGACTGACCGACGATCTAATGACTAATTGATTGCGTCAATCAGATAATTCCGAGCCGATAGAGAAAGACAGCATGGTCCTCATCGACAACATAAGAGCGAAGTAAAACATCGAGGGGAAGAGAAAATAATGTTTCCAAGAATCAGACCTGAATAATATTATCATCATGTGCCATATTTATTGGCATAATAAGCGATCATATCTTTCCACATATCTCTATCCACTGTACATCATATTAATTATGTTGTTGATTGTTTACCGTGCCACATCAAGCTATCTAGTATCTTCTCTCTGTCGTATTCGATCTCTCCTTCCCTGTATTTTGCTAATGTTATCCAAGTATTCCATCTTTTTCATTTCTCATGATGTGCTAGAAAAATGTCGATTGCTTCTTTCTAATGTTTTTAATAGCTACATTTTTGTGTTGGCCTCTGAAAATTTGCTCATTCGTTTTTTTTACTGTCCAGAGAACTCTCAACTTTCTTCTGAGAAATCCCATATCTGTAACCTCTATTCGTCTTTTCATGTGTTTGTCCACAGCCCACGATTCGCTTCTATAGATCAGAATTGGCTCTATCTGCAAAATATGCATTTGCCTTAAAGTTGTATGATATTTTTCTGGTTTTATATATACTGCCACACACACACAGAGAAACTCGTATCCCACACCTCCAACTACAAAAGTAAAGTACCCCCGACACCACGTAGCGTATAGTGAATATGGTGTTAGTGACCATAATTATTACAGACGTTCGGCACATGATTTTTGGGGTATTATGGTCGGTATTACGCCCATGCCGCTTTACTTTCCCATAAAAAGTCCGGTACCCATTTAAAGCTGGTTGGACCCGGAAGCCGTCGATCAGGATCTAACCCCACTCTTGTCCTTTGTAGTCCAGCTCACTAAGCAATGGCGACTGTCCTCCAACTACAACACCTACGACAATATGTACGTCATATGCTATCTAACTGTAATGATTCGGTCTCTCGGTTATACGTTATTTACACCAACCTTTGGCTGTAGAACAGCAGACATGGATAATAAGAGAGCACCGTTAAGATCATGTCAATATGATCCACATCTTTAGAAGGATGACAAGATGTTGCTACTATCCTGTACAGTGTCTGTCCTCATTTTACCTTCTTCTGCCTTTCAGCTCCAAGTGGAGCATAGATCTTCAACTACAACTTGTCAAGCTGTCCTGTTTCTTGCCACTCTTTAATGATCGTTCCATGTCTTCCCCTATCCTCATTATCTCATCATTTTACATTACTTGGCATTAAATGTCTTCAAATTTGAAAGGTAAAGGTAGTCCAGTGCAATTACCGCTGGGTAATGAAGTGTTAGGGACTTCACAAAGCTAAGTCTAAGTTTCATAAGGCCAGTTCTCGTCCTCGTTGTCTTTCCTTCCATGAGAATATTTTTCTTGTACCCATTTTAAGAGGCTGTTATTGAGTTATTAGCAAGTCATTATCATTGCACTCCGAACATGTCCATAGGTGCTCAGATCCCCTCCTCAGCAAGTCTCAAAGTGTCCAGCAACTGACGACTCCAGTTCTGTGTTGGTTGATAAGTCTTCTTACACGCCCACTAAGTTTCTCATTTCTGACTGTCTCCATCTTAACTCCCATCTCTTTCATCCGAAGGAGTGACGTGGACTCATGGTTGTCGAAGTCCTGTGTCCTTCCAACTTCCCGGAAGGCACTGATGATGTCCGCCCGATCCATTGGTTTACCGTCCTCAACAATAGCGCAGCTAGCCAACCTGTCCGCTCGATCCATTGATTGACCGTCCTGAAAATAGCGCAGCTTAGCCAACCTGTCCGCCCGATCCATTTGCTGACCGTCCTCAACGATAACACAGCTAGCCAACCTGTACGCCCGATCCATTGGTTGACCGTCCTCAACGATAGCACAGCTAGCCAACCTGCCCGCCCTGTGAACAAAGAGAGCCTTTTAGGCAGGGACAAAAATGTGCCTCAATTGGCATTCCAAACCCGAAGCTTCAGGTCGGCAGGCGAGTGCACTAACCACAACGCTGTTACTTTAATTTCAGAAAAGTTATAATCCCACAGGAACAATACAAGCATTTTATTCCGTCCAACTCATTTTTAACATTTTAAACTCTAACATTTTCTCCGATTCTCTCTCACATTTTATGCTTTCGATAATAAAAGGCAGGATTGATTCTCGTAGAAAAACGCAGCCTCATTCTTTTATTCATACTATAAACCTTTCACCCATTCTATTTCAGATTTAACGCCTATTATAAATGTCTCCTGTATTTCTGATGTGCGCATCTAAAACTGTAGCCATTTCTCCAAAGATTGTATTTGCTGGATATCAGAGTTTCGCTAAATTAGCCACCCACATTTTTATTTTAAAGCTTCCCTTGAATCATTCTCTGTCAGTATCCCATAAACTTTAATTCATTCTACATTTTAATGAATGTCTATCGATGATACAATTATCCGTTAAAAACATAAACCATATATGAGAGCATTTTGCACATTGCTCTGGATGGATCTTAAACTAAAACAAGAATTATTTATTTTAGGTAACCGATCATCACCATTCCACAACAGATATATGTATCTATCTATCTATTGTCCTTTCGAGCTGAAGACGGCACATAGGGCAGAACCACAATCCCAAAAACAGAAACCTTGCGTGCCAAAATGGGACATATTGCAGAGATCACTGCTTCTAAAATCTATGGCGCTGTTTCCAATAACAATACTTTTTACAATGACAGCTTGTCAAGCCATCGATCAATCTCCTTAGTCGCCTCTTACGACATGCCTGGAAGGTCACAGTGTCACTATTCTTTACCACCCTCATAATGAGGCCCCGGTAACACACTGGTGTATGTATATATAGTGGAACATTATTAAAACAGGTTAATTAATTCAAATATCTGGGAACATTGTTAACTTAAGATGGTAGATGTACAACAGAGTTGAGATGCAGAATTATTCAGGCAAAAGCAGCTATCCAAATAAATGAGGAAGATACTATACATTCAATCTTTTTTTACAACAGAAACAAGAAAACGAGTTCTTAAATGCTATGTACAGCCAGTCTTAAAATATGGATGTGAATCATGGACAATAGGACAACAGACAAGAAAATCACAAAATAGAACTGTGGTTTTACAGAAGTATGTTTAGAATACCATGGACAGCTAAGAAGAGTAATGAAAACGTTCTGAAAGAGGTCAAAGCCAACAAAAATAAAGCTAATTTCAAATATTAGGAAGAAACCATCACAATTTGTTGGCCATGCAATGAGAAGGGAACAGCTGGAGTATATTGTGACAACTGGGAAAATTGAGGTACAAAGAGATAGAGGAAAGCAAAGAGAAAAGATACTTGACAACTTAAGAGAATGGCTTGGTAGAAGGTCAACAACAGAAATGATAGAAATAACTGTCAAGATCGAGAGTTGAGGAGAGACATGATCACCTACACCAGCAGGCATGGTGCTTGATGATGACGATGACGAAGATATATATATATATATATATATATATATATATATATATATATATATATATATATATATATATATATATATATATATATATATATATATATATATATATCAAAAAAGCTGTTCTGTTGTAACATACAAAATAAACTTAAAATTATTTAAAGCAGCTAAACCTATAGAGAGGCAAGACACGTTACGACGTTTCGGCAAAAGACTTCATCCAGTACAAGACAACAAATATTTATATTTTATATAAAATCACGAATGGGAGAGTTCTACTCTAAAACAAATATAAATACAAAGTCAAATACTGGTCGTATGATTCAAAATGGAGGAATAGGAACAGTGGCCAGGTGCTGACGTGCTTGTACGCCACATTATAGATAGCCAGGGCAGATAGTATCTCGCGGATCGAAAAGGAGCCAAACAGTGAAGAATTAGAAATGGTCTATTGATGTTGAATGAAAGAAGAGAGTGGAAGAGAAGAGAAGGCCTGTGATTAAAGAATAGAGTAATGAGAGTTTAAACCTCTCGATTGTAGAGTGCCAAAATAGGCTATGAAGCCGGTTCTCCAAAGCGAACCTACTGTGAGTGTTAGAGGAGCAATGTGGTAAACTGTTACTACTATTCAACCAAATTAGTAAATGAAAACCACGCGGTCACTGTCCTCTTTTGGAGTAGGTTTCGATATGGCTGATATAAGGCAATACGAACAATAACAATTAATAAACAAATTGGGTAACAACGCCAAGTCGAGATAGGAACATAAATTACACATGAACATAACAACCGTGGCCATATGTAATATACTGATCATAAAGCATTGGTTTGCCGTTTAGGACGAGCCGCGATGGCTCAGTGGTTAGTGGACTGGACTACAAAGGACAAGAGGTAGGGTTCGATCCCAACCGACGACTTCCGGGTTCACCCAGCCTTTATTGGGTACCGGATTTTTTTTCTGGGAAAGTAGAGCGGCACGGGCGTAATACCGACCATATTACCCACCCCTAAAATCATGTGCCGAAGGTCTGTAAAATTTATGGTCACTAACACCATATTCCCTATAAGCCTCTTGGCGTGACGGGGGTACTTTACTTTACTTTTACTTTTTTTGCCGTTGAGAGGATGACGCTGAGATTAGTCGACCAGGTTAGATATGATTGGAAGAACGGTTTAGGGTAGATAGATACAATAGAAATCTGAGAGAAAATAAAACAAGGGTAAATCGAACAACATTATGAAGAGAAAATTTAGATGGATTTGATGCACACTAAGAAAACCTGATGTAAACAAAACAAGACAAGCACTATCATGGATGGAATCCACAGAAAAAGAGAAAGCTTGAAAGTCCCAGGAATACACGGAGAAGAGCGGTGATGGAAACCATTAAAAGCATTGGCCTGTAGAGGAGAGAAATAAAGAAAATTTTCAAGACTAAGGATGCATGGAGAGACCTTGTCCGTGGTCTAGACTAGAGAGAGGTAAAGAAAATTCCCAAGAAAATGGATGGAAGGAGAAAACTTGTCCGTGGCCTATGCTCCAATAAGGTGTCTAAGGGGATTTGATTATTGATGGATTTAGACGCAATGGAAAAGAGGGGAGGGAGGTGAGGGAAGGAAATGCTAAACGCTTCTTAGCGCTCGTTGCACGAAAACATCAATGGACAATGTCCGACCATGCGACATGAAAACTAATAACAGAAGCTAGCAAACAAAAATAAATAAATCAATAAAACGTCACAATAATAAGTACGCAGTAAACAATTTAAATATATTAACTCTATGAGGAGAGCGGGTGACCGATGCGATAACTTGTCGGGCTCCAAACCAGAAGAATTCCGGCAGGGTCAATCTTTTTTTCTATCGGGGGTGAAATTAAAACTCAGACCCGAACACCTCGTGGTGCCTGCACTGGACAAGCGGCCTTTATTTTCCGGTCCTACAAGGGCCCCCCCCCCCCCCACTAATTGGAAAATGCTGTAAAAATAGCTTTTCTGTTTTGTTTTAACTCTACTGGATAACAGTTAGAAGCGAGGCAACGGATGAGAAATAATTCACTCCAAACCCGTGACCTGACTGGTTTCTACTTTCAGCCATTTCTCAACTTGTTTACTGTACGTGTTTTCCCATTTCTTATTAAAATATTCCTGTATTTGTAATATTCATAAAGCAGAAATATTCCCTGAGCACAATTCTATATCAACAAGACGTGCCCTGGACACGGTGGAGAGAAAACCATGGACTCTTACAATAATTTAAGCAACTCTAGACTGGTGCGGTCCATGGACCCCTAGGGCAACCATTACTGAAGTCACTTCACGATGGAGCAAACGTGACTGTCGACCGGATTAGTTCTCTTGTCTTCATTTTAGTTAGCCCGTGGTCTTATTAGTGAAATAATTTGGGAGAGAGGCAAGAAAGGCTGAGAAAGAGAATTATTGGAATTGTTTAACTTAAGTGGAAAAGGAAGAGGCGATGGGTGGGAGAATATTTGGTGAAATTTGGGCAGAAAAATATGGAAGATGTGATTACATGAATGAAATAAATAAGAGTAAAGACACAATGACCGTGTCTCGTCATCATCATGTGCCATACCGGTTGGCGTAGACGATCAGATCCTTCCACAATCTTCTATCTACAGTGCACCGTATCAGTTCTGTTGTTAATTGTTTTCCATGCCATGACACCAAGCTATCTAGTATCTTCTCTCTTTGTCGCCCGCGATCTCTCTTTCCCTGTATTTTGCCAGTTGTAACTAAATATTCCAACTTTCCTCTTCTCATGATGTGCTCGAAAAATGTTCATTGTTTCTTTCTGATGTTTTTCAAGAGCTCCCTTTTTGTGTTGTCCTCTTTGAGAATTTCCTCTTTGTTCTTTCTGATCGTCTTTTTAATTGTTTTCTGTTCATGATTCGCTTCCGTAGGTCAGAATCGGCTCTATATAGCACCAATGAACTATCAGTCTTACTTCTCAAACTGAAATACGACAACATAGTTTTAACAAACGTAATCTGGAACTCAGTAACTGTTATGCAGTGCTTGGCGAACTCGACGAGAAGAACTAGACGAGAAGAACTAGTAGAGAAGAACATTGATGAAATGTGCAAGTTCCACAGTGCAACTTTAACTATATCGGCAGAAGCAAGTGCTGAACTCGAGAAAAAAAGAGCTTGGATTGTTGAAATACATCCAAGAGAGGCGAGAAGCAGAGACAGATATGGTGAATGAGAAGCCAGATTTTGGAGACAAAAATCCTGGCAAAAGCAACATGCAAATATCTAGACAGCAAAGTAAAAAGGCTAGGCCAGAAGAGACAAAAGAACTGACATTGATAAACTAACAATAAAATCAGAAACAGCAGTAATAACAGGAGACAGTACAACTCCTTTAATGTACAAAAGCTGCTGACGAATACTTTTACATTTTGGGGGGCACCTGATATGAACAAACATCATCATCGTCATCATCAAGTACCGGGCCTGCTGGCGTAGGTGATCATGTCTCTCCACAATTTTCGATCTCGACAGTTATTTATCATTTCTGTTGTTGACCTTCTGCCAAGCCATTTTCTTAAGCTGTCTGGTATATTTTCTCTTTGCTTCCCTCTATCTCTTCGTCCCTCAATTTTCCCAGTTGTTACAATATATTCCAGCTGTTCTCTTCTCATTACATGGCCAAAAAATGATGATTATTTCTTTCTAATATTGGAAATTAGCTCTCTTTTTGCTTTGGCCTCTTTCAGAAGGTTTTCATTACTTTTCTTGGCTGTCCATGGTATTCTCAACATTCTTCTGCAAAACCACATTTCTACAGACTCCAGTGATTTTCTATGAACACACATAGAACAATATTAATATCAAATGAAGACATAAAGTCACAATGGGTCGAAGAATTTAAATAAATCCTAACTGTCCACTACCAAAACATGTAATCGATTGTACAGCCGAGACGTCAGCCTGACAGCTTGGCATAATTCAGACTTCACTCGAATGAAGTAGAGACATCTATAAGGTTATCAAGGCCGCGGCGGGGGAAGTATATAAGGTGTCAGAGATTTTAACAGAAACTGACAACCAGGAATGTAGAAAAGGTGTCTACAAAGTGGAAAAGAGTTATCATTTTCAAAAATCAAAGGAAGGGAAATGTCAAGGATTACAGCGACTGCAGAGGCGTGAATATTCTATCAGTTGCCTCTAGAGTATTCTGTAAGATCACCATGACCAGAATCAAAGAAACTGTTTGGCGCGAAGAAAAAGGAGGATTTAGAAAAAGAAAAAGCTTCCGTGATCATTTATTCACCCAAAGAATTATATTACAAGAAAATATAGAACATCATAACCAATTTCGTCTAAACTTGATTGGCTTCAAATAGACTTTCCGCTGTATATACAGAGACGCACTGAGACAATAAGAATACCACAAAACACATCATCAACATTATAAATGATCTGGTCGACGGCTTCTCATGTGCAGCTCTCACAGAGGTAGGACTGAGTGGATAGTTCCAGACTGAAACACGATTGTATTTTATCTCCCCTGCTATTTGGAACTGACATCGACGTCATTATGCAGAAATGCTGTGCTAGTAACAAAGGCATTGCATAAACACGAGGGTCTCAATTAGAGGACCTTGATTTGCATTTGCATAGTTGTCACCATTAACAATGTAAACATGATGCCAGAAAAAAACAAATGCCCTGTCATCAGCTGCTAGTAAAATACCACTAGATTAACCAAGAAAAAACAAATGCCCTGTCATCAGCTGCTAGTAAAATACCACTAGATTAACCAAGAAAAAACAAATGCCCTGTCATCAACTGCTAGTAAAATACCACTAGATTAACCAAAAAAAAACAAGTGCCCTGTCATCAACTGCTAGTAAAATACCACTAGATTAACCAAGAAAAAACAAATGCCCTGTCATCAACTGCTAGTAAAATACCACTAGATTAACCAAGAAAAAACAAATGCCCTGTCATCAACTGCTAGTAAAATACCACTAGATTAACCAAGAAAAAACAAATGCCCTGTCATCAACTGCTAGTAAAATACCACTAGATTAACCAAGAAAAAAAAATGCCCTGTCATCAACTGCTAGTAAAATACCACTAGATTAACCAAGAAAAAAACAAATGCCCTGTCATCAACTGCTAGTAAAATACCACTAGATTAACCAAGAAAAAACAAATGCCCTGTCATCAACTGCTAGTAAAATACCACTAGATTAACCAAGAAAAAACAAATGCCCTGTCATCAACTGCTAGTAAAATACCACTAGATTAACCAAGAAAAATGAAAATAATTGTTTAAAAAACTAGATTCGCCCAGAATCAAAATAAATTAATTAGAAACGAAAATCAGTGGAAGAGCTAGATAATTGTGTATAACTTGAAAGTTCATAGATCAAGGAGACACAAAGAAAGAAATTAGAATCAGACTAGCAAAGGCAGCAATGACTTTCAGAAACCTTGATAAAAACGAATATCAAAATAGCTAAGTTCAAATGCTAAGCTCAGGATTTTCATATCAAATGCAATAACCAGCCTTACTTATGCATGCGAGAGCTGGAAAACTGAAACAATAGAAAATAAGTTATATTTATTCGGGAAAAAGTGCCTTACCAGTGCATATGCAAGAGAAATGGCCAGTCATCCAACATAAGATGGACATATGTCCGTTATGTGATGAAAAGAGACGGCAAGAGAATCAAAGAATGCCTCCAAATGAGAATCAGAGGGCGAAAGAAAAAGAGGTAGACCTAAGCAACGACAAACACGAACACAGGCGAATATGCAACAACTGCGGGCATCAACTCCCTTGCCAAAATTGAGAGTCTGAAATTCCTGCCTTATATGCCGTCTTCAGTTCGAAAGGACTGCAGATTAATAGATTATACAAGAAGGCTGAAAGTTATTGTGCATATGGCCTGTGGCGTCTTGACAGGCTGTTGGTAGCAAGCGATCATGATTAGTCAGTAGTTTGATCAAATATTAGGTTCTTATACTGGATGCAGTTTTACTGTACAGCTTTGACCCTGGTTGAATTTGTCGATATTGGATAGCAGAATGAGTACGATATATATGTGTGCTGCCTGGCCTCGTCTCCTTTCTCCTGCGCCTTTTGTCATCTGATTTTGAAATAAGCAAGTAGGAATGGAAGAGAAAGTGACAACTGATACACACACAAAAATGCATGTCTGAAGTCGGACATGTTGGGTTCTTCTTCTACTTCTATCCTTCCTCTGCTGCCGTTGGCGTCGAGGGGAGATACAATCTGCGATTATTTGCTCTTCTGTTGGCCTCTTCTGATGTTATTCCTCCTAGTGACTCTAGTATTCCCTTTATCCATCTCTTTCTCGGTCTTGAAAGACTAAAACATCGCGGTTTGCTGTAAACGACAACACAACGCATCTAAGCATATTTAACGTCCTGTAAGGGCGGACGACTATAGAGAGTGGTAGTTATCTGGCGAATTCAGAAGAAGAGACGACAAGGCCACATTTAGAAAAATCGATCATTTTTCAGTTAACGTTTTCTACAAGAAATAATCATAACATGTCTATCAACTAATAATTGACAATGCCACCGACCCTCCTACAAACCGTCAAAGTCTGCGGCGTCTGTGCACTAAAAAGATCTTAAATCGATGTAGCTCTCCTAAATGCACAACACTCTATAAATCAATACATGCACTTCAAATTCGCCTGGTCTGTCTCATAAATCTTTCAGAAATTCGTGAAACACTATCTATAAGTGACTGCAACTTTGATTTCTAATTCTGTACTTGTACAATTTTACTGCCGGTAGACAATACTTGTGACTGTGTCATTTACAATGAACTAACCTGGCTAATTTACACATTCATACGTCTGAGATCGTCGATTAATAAATGTGGAGTCAAGTGGAATTGATAATGAGATATTATTTCACATATTATCAATATACTTAATGATTCATATAATCAAATGATACCGGTTTCCGCTGCTGCACGAGAGTTTCAACAAGTTTTACTGGAGTAGTTTTTTTTTTTTTTTTCTGAGTGACTCGACAAGCTTGCTCAGGAAAATGGGAAAATGCTGGGCTCGAAGGCGGTGGTTGTAGTCACTAAAGATCGCAGGACTGACTGGGTAGAATCTGTTTAATTTTCGTGCCTGAAGACTCGGGCGTGAACGGAAACGAATGAACTGACTCCCTTGCTAGACATACTACCGTGGATGGCCAACGAGCAATGGGCCGGGATGCATTCTGAATGCCATCAGGAAGGCAAGGCGATCTAATGATTCAAATAATGAGTATTAATCTATAGCCATGTCCAGACTGCACGAGTATATGGTCAAAGCTGGAGAAACTAAAAAACGAGCGCTGTGCAGGGAGACACAGGAGAACAGGAAATCAAACACATAACTGGAGTCGTCAACCTCGACACAAAGAGGAGCACACGTGGGAGGAGATATGAGCACTTATGAACGTATCCTACGTGCACTGAGGATGATCTGTTGAATAAAGTAAGACTAAAAGTGAGTTACAGACTCGCGCTTTCTTCAACCTTTCAGCTCCTTGTGGAGCATAGGTCTTCAACAAACACTTTCCAAGCGGTTATGTCTCTTGCCATTCTTTTAAGATCACTCCATGTCTTCCCCATCATCTTTATCCATGCTTCCATCTGTATTCTCCAGGAATATTTTGGTCTTCCTCTTTGTCTTTTTCCTTGGGGATTCCAGAAAAGGGCATGTTGTGTAATACTCTCAGTTGGCTTCCGCAGTGTGTGTCCTATCCAACGCCAGGGTCTTCGCTGTATTTCTTTACCCACAGGTATTTTACTGGTACATTTCCATAATTCTACGTTAGTGATTTGTCCTGCCATTTCCATCCTGTTATTTTTCGTAAACATCCAGTTACGCATCTGCGTAGACTCCCGCCTTGGCAGTTTAATATATCCTGGAGTCGTTATTTTTCATCTCCTGACTGAATACGGATATAAAAGAACAAGTAGAGAGCACCGTCACGCCAGTGGCGTAAAGGGTATATGGTGTTAGCGACCATAATTTTTATAGACCTTCAACACATTAATTTTGGGGTAATGTGGTCGTTATTACGCCCGTGTCGCTTTACTTTCACAGAAAAAAATCCGGTACCCGTTTAAGGCTGGGTGAACTCGGAAGCCGTCGATCAGGATCGAACCGGACCTCTTGTCATTTGTAGTCCAGTTCACTGAGCTATCGCGGCTCCCTCATACTGATATACTCACTAGATTATCTAGACTTGAGTTGCATCCATGTATGTGTAGGCCGCAGAACGTCCTCAAAAGTGTCCAGTCAAATGTCTTTATTGGGGTCAAATTCTGGTTCTTGGAGTCTGTGCAAATCATATGTTTGCGGGACAGGTACTGGAGTATGCAGGCACGCCTGAAGCGTAAACTGCGGGGATCATGGTCACCTTTAGACCAGAGAGAAGCATTCAGTCTGCAGTGTCCTGTTAAGGGCTGCAAAAAATTGCTCTCTTGTCCTATCTTCAGGTTCAGATCGTGATCTTAAGAGAAAATCTACGGTCTATCTTGGTCTCAAGACATTTCTGTACTTTTCATTCATAACAAATATTTAAGTTCATTCATACCTAGTGACATATAGGGAACATGATATTAGTTTCAATATTGTTTTGTGAAACACGTTTGGCTAATGTGGGCAGCACTATTCCAGTGCCGTATTTTTTTTCTCAGAAAAATCCGGTAACTAGTTACGGCTGGAAGAACCCAGAAGCCGTCAATCGAGATTGAACCCGTCTTGTTCTTGGTTGACCAGTACACTGCCCTACCTCGTCGTCCCCGTTTCCCCCTCCCCCCCCCCTTTTTTTAATTAGGGATTTTAATGATGTCATTGATATTGTGTGGAGGAATTATTCTTGCACACTAAGCTCCTCAACTAAAAAAGTAAGTAAAGTAAAGTACCCCGTCCCGCCAAGTGGCGTATAGGGAAATATGGTGTTAGTGACCCTATATTTTATAGACCTTCAGCACATGATTTTTGGTGTAATGTGGTCGGTATTACACCCGTGCTGTTTTTACTTTCCCAGAAAAAAATCCGGTACCCATTTAAGGCTGGGTGAACCCGGAAGCCGTCGATTGGGATCGAACCCTACCCCTTGTCCTTTGTAGTCCAGTTCACTAACCACTGAGCTATCGAAGCTAAAATTATTTCATACCTACTTTCCTTATATTGTGTAAACTAACAAATGTCATCATCTTTATAAAAGTAGCCTCAGTGGCTGAATAGTTAGTATGCTTCCTTTCTGATCTTCTGGGCCGGGTTTGATTCCCAGAAGGGACGCTTTTTTTTTTTTTCTGACTGACCCTGGGGTTGACCCAGCCTCTAAAAATGGGTACCAGAGATTGTTTCTTGGAAGTAACGGCAGCCTGGCGTGATACCGACCATATGACCAAATAATGTACACGGTCGTAGAAAAATATTGTCACCAACACAAATTTCCCATACGTTTAGCAAGACGTATTAGGAATATTAATTGTAAACTTTTACCATCCATAAGTAGTTCATATCCTCTCTAACAACTCTAGCATTTCCGACATTTTCGTTCACTTCTTAATACGACACTCATATATAAATTATTTGTATTTCTATATTTTATATTCAAGGGGGACTGGTTGGTCTCGAGGCAAGACGCCGGCCTCGAGACAGAGAAGTTGTGGGTTCAAATCCCTGCTACACCGGGTGGGATTTTTATTTATAATTTCTCGACAACCACCCCTGGTCTCAGCAGCGAGGCCCGGCTTGCGTCAATTACTCATCGACGGAAAAATATGAGTACCTCCGAAGTCGGAGTTATCTGTCTGTGTGGCGGAGGACCCCTGTGCACGACGGCTGCCGGGGGAAAATGGATTAACACGCAAAATTCAGTTCCTAATCTCTAGGGACTTCATCAGAGGTAAAAGCTGGCGAACGAATATTTTAAAAAAATATATAGATCTAACATTCTGCTATAAGTTCAGAGTCTATAACTGTCAATTGAAAATAGACACAATTAATTGAAAAAGTGTATCATTTGTAATGAGATAAGCGGACTTGATGTAAACTACAGACCGGGGTTGCTTGATTATCAATTATAATGTCTGATTGATTCCTAATAAAGTGGTACAAAGTCCCGTTATTTTTGACGGATAACTGCTTGTCGTATTGATCAGGTAGTAGCAATCATGATCCATGTATAAGTAGGAGAGCTTTCTAAGCTCAGACGAAACTGAAATCTATTGATTTTAAAAAGCGTCTTTTCTTCCTCATTTGCCTTTCAGAGTCGAGTGGAGATATATATAGTTTGCAGTCTTAAGCTATTCTGTTGCTCTCTTCTGCTGTTATGTTTCCTAGTGTGTCTTATATTCCATCAATCCATCTTTTTCTTGATCAACTTTTGGTCTAGATTTTTTTATCTTTCTGTTTTACCACGAGGCAAAACCATTGTATGTGTTTCTGTGTGTATTCAATGGCGGGATTTATTTCATCCTTTTTTTCAGTTCTTCATTTCTGATCTTATCTCTCAGACTGTTTTCTGTCATTCGTCTAAAACATTTCATTTCGTTTGTGTATATATTTATCACTGTTCTTGAGTCTAGCGTCCAGGTCTGGCTTTGATAACGCTACATAAACAAAGTGTAATAATAAAAATATGAAACAGAACTATATATTTGTGTAAAAAACGTAAAAAAAGAAAACTTTGTTGTGGTGTCCTACAGCGTGTAGTATGAAGTATTGCAGAGAGGGGTATATTATCTTTCTGGACATTTTGAGTTGTCATATTGACTTAATGCAAGAACAAAAAGAAAATTAACTCTACTGAGATGAAATATGTTAGACGAATGACATGAAACAGTCTGAGAGATAAGATCAGAAATGAAGAACTGAGAAAAAGCTAGAAATAATTATCCCAAAGAATATATATATAAAGAAACAACAGATAAAATGGTTTGGCCAAGTGACAAGGCAGAAAGATCAAAACACAACGAGCCTTCAATAAACTTTGCGAGAATACCAGACCCAGGGGCCGACCAAGAAAAATATGGATTGTCGGAATATTATAAATACTAGGAAACATAACAGCAGCAGAGGCAGACAGAAGAGCAAAAGACCGCAAATTATATCTTCCCTCGACGCTGAAAGGCAAATGGGGAAGGAAAGAAGAATAAGAATATTGACTGTATCGAGTGATTCTATAACTTGTTTCTATCCGTAGCCTGACACTTTTTATGTTCGTGGAGCAGGGTTTTAGATTTCATTCTGGTCAACACTATTATAAGTCGGGTTGCATGACCTTAGTAGAACGGTGGAAGCACGACAGCCGGTCGGAAAAAGTCTCTAGCTAGAAATGATATCTTCCACTTCGGATGTTGCAATGCTCAGAGTCTCTTTGATGTCTTGGAACCAGCTTGTACTTGGTCTGCCCCTCTCTCGTCTTCCTGGAACCATGCCTTCCGTTATTGTCCTTCCCAGTCCACCGTGTCTATTGATGCGACAGTTGTATTTTAAATGTCCACGTAAGATATTGTTTATGAGTAAGTTGAATTCTCGTCCGACGTCCAAAGCATGTAACTCTCAGATACACGATATGAACATTCACTGGAGTTCTCCCTACAACCCCTGGGGTAGGGGTGTCTATTCCTCGTTGTTCTATTTGTAGCATTTTACACTGGTATAGGTCCCTTTCCGCATGACGTAATTTCACTGGTGTGTCTTTGAAGAGTTGTCCATCCCTGGTGAAATGTCTCAAGAACAAAATAGAATATGGATACATTTAAATGTCTCAAGAACAAAATAGAATATGGATACATTTAAATGTCTCAAGAACAAAATAGAATATGGATACATTTAAATGTCTCAAGAACAAAATAGAATATGGATACATTTAAATGTCTCAAGAACAAAATAGAATATGGATACATTTAATTGTCTCAAGAACAAATAGAATATGGATACATTTAAATGTCTCAAGAACAAAATAGAATATGGATACATTTAAATGTCTCAAGAACAAAATAGAATATGGATACATTTAAATGTCTCAAGAACAAAATAGAATATGGATACACTTAAATGTCTCAAGAACAAATAGAATATGGATACATTTAAATGTCTCAAGAACAAAATAGAATATGGATACATTTAAATGTCTCAAGAACAAAATAGAATATGGATACATTTAAATGTCTCATGAATATGTATATATGCTGTCTATATTTGGTTCTTTTGTTTCATCAAGAAAAGCCACCCATAAAATGGTTTTCAACAACAAGCAAAAAGGGAGTGCACATTTTCTCAATTTCCAAATATACGTTATGTTTATGGGACTACCTTACTTTCCTCTTCTCCAATAACACCTTTGGTTGCCGGGGTGACATACATCGCTGCAACCAGCCTCCGCCATTTCTTTCCGTGGCTACTGCTCGTTGACAAAATGCTGAAATTAAGACTTGTCCAATCGTTGGTAATGTCTTTGCCACTCCCTGGTTGAGAGTTTCTAAAATGTCATATTGGCGTTTGGCCAAGGTTTATTGTAAACCACATGAGTTTGCCTTTCTTCGTGGCGGCTAGGTCTCCACAGGAACATGTCTTCGTTTCAATACTCTGTTGAACATTACAACTACCCCATCCAATATATTCTTCTTCTCCGTTAGTCCCACAACTCTTCTTCATCGTCCACCTTTAAAAAGGACCGCAGGTAAACGTAAAACTTTAAACATTGTGTTGTTTTCAGCAAGCTGTAATATCTGTGTCTTTCGACCCACTATATCCGACTTCTGGAGCCGCGATAGCTCAGTGGTTAGTGAAATGGACTACAAAGGACAAGGGGTAGGGTTCGATCCCAACCGACGACTTCCGGGTTCATCCAGCCTTAAATGGGTACCGGAATTTTCTTGGAAAGTAAAACAGCACGGGCGTAATACCGACCACATTACCCCAAAAATCATGTGCTGAAGGTCTGTAAAATATAGGGTCACTAACACCATATTCTCTATACGCCACTTGGCGTGACGGGGTACTTTACTTTTTTTCTTTTTTTACCAACATCAATTAATATAAACTTATTACTTTGTCATGTTCATCTTTAATTTCAAAAACGATTTTCACCGCGTAGTTATAAAGAATGATTGTACATCAACAAAAGGTCAAATACGAGACTTGAATCGGCGTCTTAGCACGCGAGTTTTCACCCATATATGTTCGGCCGCCTATCCAGAAGTGTTCGGAGACTTCAGGATAGTGTCGCTGCAGGCATCGATACTCACGGTGCGAGGCGGCATTCCTCACCTTCTCAGAGTAATAGTTTGGGTACCCATTTCTGCCTGCGGCTGGGTCGATTGTACATCGACTTTGCTACAGCTTGTGAACGAGTCATCAAACATTTCATGTCCCTTATAGAGTATACCAGAATTGTTGTAGCATGACTGACACCACTTGCGTGTTTCCAGCAAATGTATCGTCGGTTGTAATTAATAATGCAGGCATTACATAACAGAATGTGGAAGTAGTGTTATGTTAAGCACGCCCACATGACGGTTCAAAGAAATTTGTTTCATTCCCAGCTGCGCTTTCTCTAGCTGATCACGGCGCAAAGAAAAGGTCTACTTAGCTCACAATGTTGGCAAAGATAACAGGAATTAATTACATGGAGAGAGGGCATTGGTCTCACCATCTCCAAACGTCCCGGCTTTGTGATGCGAAAGTTAAAACCGCTACGATGATTATCACGTGAGTATTTAATAAACCTACTATTTTTAATTACAAAATACTATTTAGAATATATAATTATTTAGTAGTAGTAATAGTAGTGAACCAAAAACATCAACTTTCATTGCATTGCCTAACAAGAAAGATGCAGTTGAATGCAGTGATTTTATAGAACAATAAGCCTAATGAGCCATGTAATAAACATCTTGCTAACAGTTACACAAGGAAGGATTCAGAAAAAAATCAATATTGAATTAGATAGAAAAACAATTTGGATTGAGGAAAAATATTGGGACAAAAGAACTCATATTCTGAATGACCACATTAATAGAAAAGTACACAGAAGTAAACAAAACAATATATGTCTGCTTCATAGACTACACCAACGCTTTTTGATAGAATACAACATAAACAACTTACAGACTGTCTGAAAGATATACATCTAGATGACACATACATATGACTAATATGTAATTTATATTGGGAGCAAACAGCAATAACAACTATAGTATAGAACTCTATACCTATTGATATAAAAAGAGGAGTAAGACAGTGGTGCATCCTATCACCAAGCTTGTTCAATCTATACACTGAGCAAATCTTTAAAAACATCTCAGAGATGCCAGCCCTAAACATTAATTGAAAGATAATCAATAACCTAAGATAATCAATAACCTAAGATGTGCTGATGATACTGTACTACTAGCAGAAAATCCTAAAGATCTACAACAATTATTTAATGAAATAAACATGACAAGCAAAAAATATAGATTAGATATGAATATCAAAAATGCCAAACATATGATCATAAACAAAGATAATACTCAAAACCTACAAGTGGATATCAAAGTTGAAGGAATATACCTGGAGACAGTTGAGTAACCTTGGACATACTATAACCAGTGATGGAAAATGTAGACCAAAATAACAAAATGTATAGGAATGGCAAAAAGTAATTTTAATGCCATGAAAAATATACTAACATCAAAACAAATAAAACCAGGGCTAAAACTAAGAATAGCAAAATGTTATATCTTCTCAACATTCCTCTATGGTGCAGAAACACGAAAATTAGACAAGAAAACAACAGAAAATTGAAGCATTTGAAATGTGGATTTATAGAAGAATAGGAAGACTCGGATGGAAAGAAAAGAAAACAAACGATGAAGTCTTAAAACTCAACTAAAAATAAAAAGAGTTGTACTAAACACAATTTAAACAAAAACAAATGAGATTTTTTGGGGCATATTAAAAGACACAGAAGCCTACTAAAAGTAATCTTGGAAGGGAAAATACAAGGTAAAAGAGACAGAGACAGACCAAGACTAACACGTACGAGTAACATCAAAAGATGGACTAGTCAGACTATGACAACCTGCATTATCAAAGCAAGAGACAGAGCGGAATAGCGCTCCGTGGTAGTAAATCTTCGATGCGGAGACGGCACACAATGATGATGAGTTGTAGTAGCCTCCGTCAGTCATAGTTGACTATAGACTAGCTTCCCAGGCTGCATGGTTTATGTTCAGTGTCTTCGTGTCACGTTTACATACGTTTAGAAATCGGAGTTTTGGGCACCCCATAGTTTTTTCACCATCTGATAGTTGTCCATATCGTATATGTGTTGAGGCCTGTGTGAGTGAGGACCTCCACGTTTGTCACTTTGTCCTTAGCATTATTTATAATGTACAATAATACTAACAATGAATACATACAAAGTATAAATCAAATAAATTAAGCGGCAACTGCAGACAGACGTTTTGTTACAACTATTCAGATATATATTTTTTTTTTCGTTCGCCAGCTTTTACCTCTGACGATGTCCCTAGAGACTAGCAACTGAATTTTGCGTGTTTATCTATTTTTCTCTGGCAGCCGTGTGCATAGGGGTCTCACGCCGCACATGCAGATAACTCCGACTTCGGAGGTACTCATATTTTTTCCGTCGATGAGTAATTGACGTTTCAAGCCGGGCCTCGCTGCTGAGACCAGGGGTGGTTGCCACAGAGAGAAAATCATAAATAAAACTGTGTAGCCGGGATATGAACCCACAACCTCTCTGTCCCAGACCAACCAATCCCCCTAATCAGACATGCAACGTGCATTTAGATGATTTTAGTACCGGTTCATTAGCGATGTCCTTGAATAACGCTACAAGCAGTTACACTTTATGAGTATAGTTGTTGTCAAACGTAAACTGGGCGTTTGTAGACGGGTTTGTGGCTAAGGCATAAAACAGCAGGTATTCATCGTTTAATGAGAGACAGAAATGTGGTAAAAACTAAAGTCGAGTTACCAATAAACGATACGGTCCAAGAGGCCTACCAAGATAAAGGTGGATACACGGAATACTAGAGACACTGGCAGGTATGTGTCAGCAGAAGACCAGGCAACCGCGAACCATATCTCCCGTCGATGCCAAAAGGCAAATGAAGAAGAAAGAAAGAAAGAAAGAAAGAAAGAAAGAAAGAATTGTCGTCTGCGCTTCCTTGTATCCTTTTATCTCTTCCACTACCCTCGTATAGTCAGGTGGTGTGATTGGTACACTCACCTGTCAACCTGACGATTCAGAATTCAAACGCCAGTATAGACACACATAAAAACTGTCCGATATAAATGGTTATCGCGCGGTCCACCCTGCCCATTGTAAATGGGTACATTCTCTGTGAAGGAAAAGGGACTGGCTATGCTACATCATGAAGCTTAGTTATAATGAAGTCACCAATACGGTCATTGCTATGTACTTACCTCTAACTTTAACCCCGATTTCTTACTGCCTGTACCGGCAACTGCTAGACATAATGGTAGAAAAAATAACAAGAAAGGTCTCAGTCTGAATTGTAAGAAAACAGAAGTAATGGTCATATCGAAGAAACAATCATTACCGTCATGCAGCATAAAAATAAACAGGACAAATCTGAAACAAGTGCAACGCGTCAAATACTTGGACACAATAATAACATCAGATGGAAGATGCACCACATAAATAAAAAGCAGAATAGCTCAGGCCAAAATAGCATTTCAGAAAATGAAAAATATCTTATGCAACAAATCTATGTCAATAGAAGTGAGAAAGAGAGTTCACTGGTGCTATATAGAGCCAATTCTAACCAATAGAAGCTAACCATGGACAATAAACAAACAAATAAAAAGACGATTAGAGGCCACAGAGATGGGATTTCTCAGAAGAATGTTGAAATTCGCTCCTGGACAGCGAAAAAGACCAACGAGGAAATTCTCAAAGAAGCCAACACAAAACGGGAGCTCCAAAGAAACAATCAACATTTTTCGGGCACATCATGAGAAGAGGAAAGTTGGAATACTTGGTTACAACTGGCAAAATATGGGGAAAGAGGTATCGAGGACGACAAAGAGAGAAAAAAACTGGAAAGCTTAGAGTCATGGCATGGAAAACAGTTAACAACAGAACTGATAGGTTGCACTGTAGATAGAAGATTGTGGAAGGACATGATCGCCTACGCCAACCGGTATGACACATGCTGATGATGTAACCGCAACATCCCCATAATTGTGCCGTGGTCATGAAACAAAAATATGGTCACTAACATGATATTGCCCAAACGCCTAGCAGGGCATGGAGGGAACCTTTACTCACCTTTTACTTGACTGCTCTCCAGACACAGCAGAAAGTAGATAACGTTTTTTATCTTCCTGTTCCTCAATGCCATGTGGCTTAACGGGGTTCTCTCTTTCTTTTCTTATATTTTGCTGCCATATTTAATGGGGAGGGGGGGGGGTTTAATGTATTTGTAGTTAAAAAAAAAAACACTATCTTACAGCATTTTCCCATTTCCGTGTTCTGCCGGGGGTAATTATTAGTCTATCCAAAATTGGCAAATTCAGCCACGAGAGAAGATGTTCAGTAAAGCAGCAGCCAGTACGAGACACTAATGCTTTACCAAACTACTGACTTATCAAGATTGCTTGCTACCAACCGTCTGTCAAGACGCTAAAGGCCGTATATACTTATAGGATCGGAGAATACAGACCACTTGTCCAGTGCAGTCGCCACGAGGTGTTTGGGTGTGAGTTTTTTTTATTTGTGCGTTGCCGTATAGGGGATAGTTGCCCCAATGTTGATTTGTCTTGTTGCATCAGATGCCTATTTCTTTTATTAATGTTGTCATCTTCAGAGAATTATATTCCCAGCTATTTGCAGTTGATCCCATACCCCCCAGTTCAACTCATACGTCTGGCAATGCGTGGAGGGAACCTTTACTTACCTTTTATTTTACTGCCTGCACCTGGAGGTACAGCAGAAAGTAGATATCGTTTTATCTTCCTGGACGATGCTATTGTGTAGCTTCAGCTGCTGTTATCGCTCGTTTCTTTTTTCACTTTATCCATTTTTTTTTTCGTTTTGTCTGCCTTCTACGTTATTTTATGCACGTGCTGAAGGCAGGTCGGTTTTCGTTGTAATCACATGTCCATACTATTTAAATCTCTCATGTTCGATAGGACTATTTACTCTCGTATGTTTTTGTTTTTTTTACCTCGCATTATAATTGTTAACTCTCTCTCTCTCTCTCTATTTGGTTGTGTTTGCAGCAAACAAAAACAACACACGCAAACAGTCTCAGTAAGAATCAATTCAGAAAATATTGAGAACTATTTTATAAATGCATTGTATATGTATGTATAGCAGCTTTCCCAAAAATGAAGAAGATACTATGCAATCCATTTATTACAATAGAAACAAGAAAAGGAGTTGTTAAATGTTATGTAGAGCCAGTCTTAACTTATGGATGTGAATCATGGACAACAGACAAGAAAATCACTGGAGTCTGTAGAAATGTGGTTTTACAGAAGAATGTTGAGAATACCTTGGACAGCTAAGAAAAGTAATTAAAACGTTCTGAAAGAGGCCAAAGCAAAAAGAGAGCTAATTTTCAATATTAGGAAGAAACAATCATCATTTTTTGGCCATGTAATGAGAAGAGAACAGCTGGAATATATTGTAACAACTGGGAAAATTAGCAAAGAGAAAATATACCAGACAGCTTAAGAAAATGGCTTGGCAGAAGGTCAACAACAGAAATGATAAATAGCTGTCGTGATCGAAAGTTGTGGAGAGACATGATCACCTACGCCAGCAGGCCCGGTACTTGATGATGATGATATTTATTTATATATACTTGTTTTAATTGCCAAAATAGCAATGCTTGACACGGAACATAATGATGATATGAATATACTGAGCTCGCTTGGTTCGAGCCTTTGAACGGCGGCAGGCGGTATCTCGCAGTTCTGTTGCATTTGAAGAATTGTGTATACATGCTGTTAAAGAACAGATGATTAAGAAGACATCCGGTATAGGTAAAGTTTATCTAAACAACTGTGTATACATGCTGTTAAAGAACAGATGATTAAGAAGACATCCGGTATAGGTAAAGTTTATCTAAACAACTGTGTATACATGCTGTTAAAGAACAGTTGATTAAGAAGACATCCGGTATAGGTAAAGTTTATCTAAACAACTGTGTATACATGCTGTTAAAGAACAGTTGATTAAGAAGACATCCGGTATAGGTAAAGTTTATCTAAACAACTGTGTATACATGCTGTTAAAGAACAGTTGATTAAGAAGACATCCGGTATAGGTAAAGTTTATCTAAACAACTGTGTATACATGCTGTTAAAGAACAGTTGATTAAGAAGACATCCGGTATAGGTAAAGTTTATCTAAACAACAACAAAAAAATATCGGTCTTGGACAAATGCAAGCAATTATGATGCTTTGAGAATCGGGAGTCAAGCTTGGCAGATATATGATATAAGAAGCTTTGAGCAAACATGATGGTAAAATGAAGAAATGGAGAATGATGACAACTCAACGGCTGAAGAGGAATAGTCAGCACACGCACACAAATAAAATTATCAGCTTGGATTTAAATAAGAGCACTAATGCGAATATCTACCAAAGAAAGGAAGTTTACAGGAGTGCACAAATTATAGGTGAATTATGCTACTATCAGTGCCAGGAAAAATATTAAGCAGAATCATTATGGAGAGACTAAAAGAGGCTATAGAGAAACATTTGAGAGATGAACAAGCAGGTTTTAGGGAGAACAGATCATGTGCTGATCAAATAACTACTCAACGTACAATATCTGAACAAAGTTTAGAACTAAAATCCCCAATTTATATTGGATTCATAGTTACGAAAAGGCATTTGATAGTTTAGACAGAAGAATGCTTTGGAAGTTGCTGAGTCATTACGGAATCCCCATAAAGTTTATTAACCTGATATAAACAATGTATGAAGGAACGAAATGTAGTGTGGTGCATGAAGGACAGCTTACAGAAGCATTTGAAATAAAAACAGGAGTAAGGCAGGGACGCCTTCTGTCTCCATTTCTCTTTCTACTGGCCATAAATTGGATTATGAAAATAACTCAAAACAACAGAAATGGGATCCAGTGGTCATTGACCAAACAACTTGATGATTTAAACTTTGCTGATGACATAGCTCTCCTATCACACAGCCATCAACAGATGTAGGATAAAATGAGCATACTTGATGAGAGATCACAACAGCTAGAACTGAAGATTTATAGAGATAAGACCAACATTATGAGAATTAATACAGTTGGCAATAACCAAATAAAACTAGGAGAAATACATCTACTAGACGTACAATCTTACATTGGCTATTATTATTGTTATTGGCTATGGAAGGCCTCGGTCTCACAGCAAACGAATTAAAATCCATAATTGCTCAACCGCCCGTGCCAGTTGAATCATCCGAATTACCAACTCATCTCCCAAACAAAGAAAGGTAACTGTAGTCCCCATCGCAGCAGTCTCAGCACACGCCAAAAGACATAAGGCGAAACCGCGCAGAAAGTGAACACAGCCAACTGTTCCCCGTCATACGATATCATCATTCATCGTAAACAAGCGGGATATCGAAGCAGGATCAAAACGGATGAGACACACAGCTCACGGTGTGCACAGAGCACTTAACTCAGTAGCTCCTGCAACAAGCCGGACTTGGAATATGAGGAAACTGCAAGAAGGAACACTTTTCAGACATAGCCCTCAATGGTTCCCGCCGCCTATCCACCATACACCATGGGAGTTTACGTCCTCCCGAAAACGATGATCGTCGTAGCACCTGATGATGTTAGGCCATCATTGATGACTCCAATTCCAAACATATAGACACACAGTGGTGGCAAGTTATCATTTCCAATCCAACAGAAGCCACATGACCTGTAGTTAGTAAAAACACAATTGATGATGTTCTCCGCTCCCTTCTTGTAGCTGCCGCCACACAATTCTGATGTCTCATTATCTTGGACATCATTCAAGAACAATGTCAGATGAATATTCCATAGATATGGCTTTGCTGATGAAGTGCTTGGTGCAACAGTTGTATCAATCATACTGGAGGCTCCTGGTCTGTGGTCATTAATATCACAGAAGGCACATGATGTTGTTATATTCAGAATTTCTTTCTGTGGTGTAAATATGTGGCACACACATGGAGCGTGTAATTTGTGGTCACAGTAATCCCCATTAAAGGCAATTCTATGGGTTTACATCATGCGAATCATAGCATCGGGGATATCTTCATTGACCAGGTAAAAAGCACATATGCTTTTGAGTTAAACACAAAATGAGCCCACTTCATAGATTTAAAATGATCCTTGCCACCAATGTCATCCGTTTGCACAATTTAGCAACCGTCACAAATTAAGCTATCAATTTAACGACTTTATCTACAGCGAAGGTTAACGAACTGTGAACAAACATTTATGTTCAAACCCCTGAATACATTTTCAAAAATCTGCCAACTCGCCGCAATAATATATATCGTGGTATTCAAATTAAACATTGCTTAGTCCATATATCTTATACAATCTTACATATATCTGGGCAGTAATATAGATAAAGAGGGAGGAACAGAAAATGATACCAAAATAAGGATATCAAAAGCAAGAGGAGCGTTCATTGCACTGGGAGTAGTATAGGTGGCTGTGAACTCACCCCAAAAGTGGAATAACATGCACCGAAAGACAATAGATTTGGCACCGACTTTGCACGAAACATGCACCAAAACCCGTGCCAAAGTCCGATAATCGGCTTATTATCTCGGTGGTCGTGATCGGTAATCGGCTTATCTCGGTGGTGTGCGTTGGTGCGTGACGGCGCGTCGTGGTGTGTGCGTGGCGGCTTATCTCGTGATGTGTGCGCGTCGCTAGCTCGCCGGTTATCTCGGGGGGTTCTAAAACTTGTGTATCAGCGGTTCCGGGCGACAGCGGTTCTAAAAGGGGGATGGCGCGCGGGTCGGATGGCGGGTCGTTGCGTGCGGGTGGGGAAAGGTGCCTTTATTGGTTATCATCATGTGCCTCAACACTATCAGCATGTGCCTCAACACTATCATCATGTGCACCCTCATATAGCGATTTTTTTTCTCTCTTATCTCTCACTCTAATACATATCCAAGCTAACTCAAGTCAAATAAAAATCATCACCAAGCCACACAAAGTGACACATCATCATCATCATGTGCCTCAACATCATCATCATGTGCCACCCTCATCATCACCCTCAACACTATCATCATGTGCCACCCTCATCATCAACCTTCATATCATCATCATCAGCATGTGCCTCAACATCATCATTATGTGCCACCCTCATCATCACCCTCAACATCATCATCATGTGCCACCCTCATCATCAACCTTCATATCATCATCATGTGCCTCATCATCATCCCTTAATATTCTATCATCAAGCCACACAAAGTATCAACCATCTCTCTCTCTCTCTCTCTCACACACATTCATGGTAAACCAAAACAAAATTCGTTCTATATTTCTCACAGCTTTATTATTAATACAACAAATATACGACACATATATATTACTGTCCGGTTGTTGATAATTTTAAGCGTCTGGACGGGCCCCTCGAAGCCGAAGTAGACACGGGGCGAGCAAACGATAAATGATACGGTCGTTTACGTGCTGTCTCGATGAAAAAGGCATGAGAATTCTGTTAAGTTTTGCGCCACGACACTTAAGAAGTATATAATAAACACAATATAGACCGCACGTGTTGCTAAACAAATCTTGCAACACCCGCGGGTTGTAGACGAATGGAACGTGTGAGTTTTGCTCTATAAAGTTTAAAATATCCACGTGTCTGGGAGGCAAACCGTAGGAATCGAAATACTCACATTCGCCGAGTCCGTTGTAAAATAGGGCCACCCAATGCTCTCCGGGTTCGTGGGCAGGGTCGGTGTTTATGACAAAGGCCGCAGTCGCCGATGGGTCGATGCTTGGCGGTAAGTGGTTTCGTGGAATGACACTAACAAGGGAACAACGTCGAACGAAAATATCCGACATCAAAAGGTTGTAAATCTCCCTCGTGTTCATATTCTTCTTTTTTCTCTCTCAAACGGCGGTCTGTTAGAATCTGCCTTGTTTTGGACACCTCGAGCACCGAGTCCAACTCGGCGTAGACGATAACTTGTAGGGGAGTAGTGGTGGGAGCGGCAAACTTGAGTTCTATCGACAAGGGTCCGCTTGTGGCTAGCTCAAAATGGGAGCCGTCCAGTAGGCTGGACGAGAGGTCAAAACCAAATAGGCAGTATCCGTCCTTGAATTCTCTATAATCAACGTTATTCCCAGCGTCTTTACCAATCAGACCCATGGCCAGATTTGTGCCGAAGAAAGCTCTCGCGTATTGATTTCGTTCAAAGTCCATAGTTAGAGGCTTTCCCGAGATACATTTCCCGTCGACCGTCAGGTTCATATAAATCAGACCAAAGTGTTGAAAATTGAACGGGTTAGCTGTGTAAACACCATTAAAAGCACTGGCCGTAATCAGACCTATCACTATACGGGTCGGTGTTTGAGACAAAAATAAATTGTCTTGACTGTGGGAAAGCATCCCACTAGCGATGGAAAATGTCTTGATGGTAACCCTCTTGATCGGGTACCGCGCATTCCCGCTTAAGAGAGCCTTTTCGTGGGCCAGAGAAATCGCGGGGTTTAGCTTAGCTTTCCTGACCACGAGCGCGGCGTAGGTGATAACACTCTTATAACCCACAGAGCTATCGTGTGCCGCGAGGCTGAACACATCCTTCGAGGGGGTGAGTTTTATCTTTACATCGACTCTGTTTAACATGTAACGATCCTGCACAAAGACATCAGAGTGCAAACGACCTATCATTTCAACCTCTTTACTACCCGAAGTCAAATCGCGCCGTGTTTTAAAACTCTCATTTTCTTTCAAATCGTCATGGTGGCCAGCTGTGTCTTTGTAGAACAGAGCGGCCGTCAAATATCCCGTTTTCGCATCCTCTCCGTAATTTAGCGTGGCCTCAAACACCGCTCTAAAAGGATAGGTATTCTCCGACGGTGTAACCAACGTGTCGTTTAGCGATACGTCGACTTGTGAAAATAGACTGTGAAGATAATTGTTGACCGGTCCTACCTCAGCATCGACTGGTACACTATCACCATTCGGGAGGGTGATCTTGACCCGCAGATGTAAAAACGTGTTGAAAAGATCTAGATACTCCTCGCTGTTTCCAGAAATGAAAAACTCTATCGGTGCGCTATGCGACAAAGCTGCGATCGGACGAATTTCAATAAACTGGCCAGAGTCTAGAGATGTCTGTGTGGGTGGAACGCTAAATAAATCCAAACCAGAGTGAAGACATTCGCACGATTTGGGGTGAATGAGGGACATTATTAGTCGAAAATATCCTTTGCCAGCCTCGTCTTCTTCCCTCTGTTGTGCACCGAATGAAGGGGGAACCGTCCAGCTGTCGGTTTTATCCTCTTCGTAACGGGTTCTCCTGGTGGAGGTAGCTTCATAAGTCGCTTTCTGCTTTGACGTAAACCACTTCCTGATTGGTTGTTATCACGCAGGTGGTCTACGGCCCCGTGTAGCAACCGCTGACCGGCCTCCTTAGCTCGTTCTTTGAAAGCTTCACCGACATTTTTCCCGGCCAATGCGTCCTGTGCGACCTGCAGACCGGTCCCCAAGCCTTCTCTGAGCAAGGCCTTACCGCCGGTTTTTAACCAGGGTAAAATAGCCCTCCCGATTCCACCAAAGAAACTACCGATTCCTCGACCGCTCTGACTTCGACCTCCTATAAACACGGGCATCCCATCGCCCGCCTGACAACAGTAAAAGTCTTCGTATAACTCAACATCTCTATGAAGGGGAGTGTGTTTCACCATTATACCAGCTCGAGATGCTTCTTGACTCGAAAGTGTACCGTTAGCACCGACGTCCCGCTGGTGAATGGAATGGTTTTTCCGTGTTCGTTGGCTAAAAGGATCTCGACGGTATCGAAGGAAAATCTACTCAGGGGTAGGTAGTGAGGCTTATCGTAGATCTGAAACACCGAGGTGTGATTTCTATTGAGAACAGGCACGCTCCTGAGGAGAGGCACCATCACATCCCCGACCGGTCTGGGGGAAACGAGATCGCAGTAGACGTAGACATTCTTCGCAACACTTTCCAAGTCCATTACACCCACGCTGAAGATATCGGGAGCCGTGTCTGATATTGTGGTCGTGGGGAAGGCTAACATGTTATTCAAAGTGTCGCTTATGGTAACACTGACTCCTTTCTCGTAAAGTTTCAAGATGGCTTTATTCACCTCTTTTGCGTAAATGAATCTCATTTTTTTCCCTTTCTCTCCCCTGTACGACTCATCCTCCGCTTTTACGATCGACGCGTTCAACGCGCCGATGAACGCATCGGGTTTCGTGTATAACCCAGGTTCCAATGTCACGTTGAAATAAAATCTGGCGTCGCAAATATCGTCGTTATCGAGAGATTCGTAGCGAATCCAGACATCACCCTCTATTACATTGAAATAATTTAGCGGAAACTGTATCTCCACCAGTGCGATCTCATACTGCGTCGAAATGTCAATGGTCTGAGGAAGTTTAACGAAAAAGTGGCCTGGGTTATTGTCCTTAAAAAGTTCCATAGATGCATTGCTGGGCAGGGTGACATAAAACTCATTTTTTTTACTCGTTTCGCCGTCGCCTCTCCAAGTTTGGATTCGGTAGCATGTAACCCAAACAGCTGCTCAGTAGGGCTACCCACAGTTTTCCCTCCTTCGCGTCTGGCTTTTCGGTGGTCAGATTGAACAGCGAGACCGCTACAACTGTATATATAACTACCACTTGACAAATAAAGACAAGTTCTAAGTAGGGGGATAGTTTCCCAAACATCGACCCCCACCAGCGTGGTTCGCCGTCTCTCCCGACTCCCGAGTTTACGGCTCGCAAATCGGGCTCTCCACCAAAAGTTACCACTTCTTCTTCTTCTCGCATCTCTAGTTTTTGTATCTGACAATGTCCTTGGACGGTATCCAAGTGTTAAATGAGGAATCGTACCCAAACCATTTGACTAAACACTCCTTTCGCCCAAAGGATGTGCGACGCTCGGTTATGACACTCTCGATTCTGTACTCGTGTTTGTCTCCAACTTTTTGAATTTCCGGTGTGTAGAATGACCCCTCTATCTCATCGCCCTTATCGTCTTTCAACACATATGTAACGGGGTTTGTTTCATTTACTCGACTGATGGAAAACAGTTCCTCCGTCCAAGCCGGGGCATAACCCTTTTTAAAATTGGCTCTGCCCAGGACCAGTCTAACTCGATCACCGGGCTTGTACAGGGGTCTTTCAAATTTAAAGTTGCGTTTGCTATTATACAACGTGTTCCATACCTGTTCTTGATTGTCTGCGTTGACGTCGACCGGTGCCATTTTTATACTTCTGTGATACGAATGGTTATAACTTCGAAGTAGGGCGGGGAGGACTCGGACATAAGACAACTTATTGGATTTCGTGAAATATCGCCACATCCGTTGTTTTAGAGTCCTATTAAAGCGTTCCACCACGGCGGCCTTAATATCTTCGTTCTGCGTAGTGAAAAAGTGAACGTTGTTGTCAGCGAGGAATTTCTGAAATGTTCTGTTCAGAAACTCGGACCCCTTATCGGTTTGAAAACTCGCGGGTTTCCCATCGAGAAATATCTTACCGACGGCTTCCACTAAGGATTTCCCCGTTTTGGTTCGTATCGGTACAGACCACGCGAATTTACTGAAAACGTCCACGCAAGAAACCAAATAGGAATATCCATCGTTGTGTTTTTTCAAATGCCTCAAATCGATTAGGTCTGCCTGATATTGCTGTTGGGGGCCACTTGTTATAATGGGACGCCTTTCAAATCTGCGACGAATTGGTTTATGAAGGGTATAGGTATCCTGATGACTCAGCCATTGTTTGATCTTTGCGAGTCCCAGTTTGGTGTTACGTTGCAGGGCCGTTGCACCACTATACGCCCCTGGTCGACTAGGGTCAAAGTAACGACGTCTCAATATTTTCTCCACCGTTCCCATTTTGGTGTTGGGATTCCGCTCTTTCTTTTTTTAGGTCTCAGTTTATACGTGGCTACGGGCGGAGTGGTTTCATTACCTACATAGGGGTTTCCGCTGGTGGTGGTGGTGGTGTCTTGGTATGATCTGGTGATACCTCGAATGATGGTGTTGGTGGGGAAGGTGTTTTTTTCTGTTGCCGTGTTGTGTTGAATGAGATCGACCGAGCCCAATGAGCGTCGTTTATACTGCTCCAATCTAGTTAAATATTGATGCAGGGCACGTTGGTACACTCTGGCCTTATCGGCGGGTGCTAAATCATCGCGGAATAGGATACGTTGCATTTCATCATCTAAATCTTTCAAGTTGTCACCGATCGCCTCGGGTGGGCTATAGGACGTGGTAGTAGTCTGTTTAAGACCCTCGAGGAATCGAGGATCCACCAAAATCATTTTTTTGGCCATTGTTACGCACCTAGTACTCCACCGAGAATACTTAATATAGGACGGAGCAAAGCACCTATAAACCCACCGGTTTGTAGAATCTCTTTCCGCCGCTTAAGACTCGGTTTCTTTTTAGTGAGAAGTCTCAACTTGTTCTTGTGTCGACGTAGCTCGCACTTCTGTCGCTGAGTGAGTCTAACATTACCTTTTAATATGTTATGACAACACTCGCACAAAAAGTTAATGAGTTTGGGAGAGGCTGTTTTTAATATGGCTCTTAAACCGCTCGGCGAGGCGGCGCGCATACATTTCAACATTTCACCATGCCGTCTAAGTGCTTCATCACACATGATTCTCTACTTTGGCACGTAGACGATTTGTCTCTCCCCCGGGAATATTTTTGTTCTCAACCTAAGATTATCAGGTGTGTCCTGACGAAGATCGACCAGCAAATAACCGTGAGGAGTCGCTGTCGCGTCCTTAAAACTATCTTGGAGGTACCCCACCTGACCCGGGTACATTTGTTTACCCAGATTCATAATTTGACTCCCGTCTCTCGGGTTCTTGAAAAGGACTAAATAGTGCGTATTGAGACTTATGGTTCGATGTTCTTTATTTTTTCCGAAAAGATTTTGAACAATGTACATCACACTAATATCTCTGTGATGACTACCTTTGGTGAATAATTTTGTTACCCGCTCGTCCGTTTCAGACATCAAGTCATCGATGACGATCAGTCTTCTCTTCTTACCACCTTCCAATTTATCGACGTCTGGTAGAACCTCGATAAATCTCACTGACCCCATAGTCTCGTATATCGGCTGCCATTCCCCATAACACCATATAACTTCCTCCGGTACGGGGACAGCTAGTTCGTGAAGGTTCTGTATAAACTTTTGCACAAATACCGTTTTCCCACACCCGGTAGGACCGGCTATCAGAGCTGTGAAGGGATGATTCCATCGGGGATCCATCCTCACAAGTGCTACTAACTTTAGTGATTACGCCCCCCGACGAAAATAACAACGAGTGATTTTAGGTCAGCGCGCGAGGTTTCCCCCTCTTCAACTAACACCTATTTTTAAAATCCACAACCTATATAAACACTACAGGGGGGAGGAGGAGTTTCCTAGTCTCAAGCCGCATTACCTGAGACCGAATTGTTACACGCATCATATTTCCCCACACATCACCCCCCTATTGGGTCAGTTCAAGAGGTCACTGAACATGTCGCAACACGACTGATTACCACGCCTGATAACGTATTGCGTTAGCTGCTATAAATAGACGGTCCTCGACCCGATAAACGGGTATAAAAACCCCCCAGTCGAGCAGTGTACACGCACACACATAACCAACGTCTGTTGCCAGGTGGTTTGTTTTTCTTTGAATATGGAGTCGTGTAGCTTGAATACGCCAATTTCGTTTGATCTCAGTGATCAGCGCATATTTATGTCACGTGGAAATGAGACTGTAGTTCCATTGTCTAAAGATGGCGTTAAGGCAGTCTCGGTTTGTCTTTTTCGTAACAGACCATTGATAAATATAAGGACATATAGCGGTGATAGTTTTTTGAAGTTTCCTACCAGAACTGGGATAACACTATCGAGAGAGGAATTTATCACGTTAGTCGAGATGCGAGAGGAAATTTTAACCGCTTATGCTAACCTCAACTACACACCGCCTGTTGTTAACCAGATCAGCTACACGCCACCTCTCGTTAACCAGATCAACTACACGCCACCTCTCGTTAATCAGATCAACTACACGCCGCCTGTCGTTAACCACCAAAACTACATACCATCTCTTGTTAACACGAATCTCATCGACTACACGCCCCCCTTTGTTAATCAAGGGAATCTCGCTCTTGTTAATCAGACGACAGATCCGGCACCCAATATGAATGCCGCGGGTGTTTCAGCAGAGTCACCAATTACCTATTCCAGCTTTGATCAAGGTTTTGTCAAAATGGAGGGCGGTTGTGTTTTGAAGGCTAATGAAACTTCCTATGCACCCGTGTTTGATAGACATTTATCAAACACTACCACTAAAACAGGAGGGAGGAAACCCAGACGCTTAAAATTATCAACAACCGGACAGTAATATATATGTGTCGTATATTTGTTGTATTAATAATAAAGCTGTGAGAAATATAGAACGAATTTTGTTTTGGTTTACCATGAATGTGTGTGAGAGAGAGAGAGATGGTTGATACTTTGTGTGGCTTGATGATAGAATATTAAGGGATGATGATGAGGCACATGATGATGATATGAAGGTTGATGATGAGGGTGGCACATGATGATGATGTTGAGGGTGATGATGAGGGTGGCACATGATGATGATGTTGAGGCACATGCTGATGATATGAAGGTTGATGATGAGGGTGGCACATGATGATAGTGTTGAGGGTGATGATGAGGGTGGCACATGATGATGATGTTGAGGCACATGATGATGATGATGTGTCACTTTGTGTGGCTTGGTGATGATTTTTATTTGACTTGAGTTAGCTTGGATATGTATTAGAGTGAGAGATAAGAGAGAAAAAAAATCGCTATATGAGGGTGCACATGATGATAGTGTTGAGGCACATGCTGATAGTGTTGAGGCACATGATGATAACCAATAAAGGCACCTTTCCCCACCCGCACGCAACGACCCGCCATCCGACCCGCGCGCCATCCCCATTTTAGAACCGCTGTCGCCCGGAACCGCTGATACACAAGTTTTAGAACCCCCCGAGATAACCGGCGAGCTAGCGACGCGCACACACCACGAGATAAGCCGCCACGCACACACCACGACGCGCCGTCACGCACCAACGCACACCACCGAGATAAGCCGATTACCGATCACGACCACCGAGATAATAAGCCGATTATCGGACTTTGGCACGGGTTTTGGTGCATGTTTCGTGCAAAGTCGGTGCCAAATCTATTGTCTTTCGGTGCATGTTATTCCACTTTTGGGGTGAGTTCACAGCCACCTATACTACTACTGGGAAACATATGGAAATCCAAAGAAATTAGGTTAAATACAAAAATAAAAATGTTCAACTCAAATGTTAAGTCGGTCCTATTATATGGGTGTGAAAAATGGAGAACAACAAAATTGACAATCACGAAGATACAGACTTTCATTAATGGATGCTTACGCAGAATAAAAGGAAGGAAATGGCAGGACAAAATCACTAACATAGAATTATGGAAATGTACTAGTCAAATACCAGTGGATAACGAGATACAGCGAAGACGATGGCGCTGGATAGGACACACTACGGAAGCCAACTGAGAGCATTACACAACAGGCCATTTTTTGGAATCCCCAGGGGAAAAGAGAAAGTGGAAGACCAAGGAATTCTTGGAGAAGACAGATAGAAGCAGAGATGAAGATGATGGGGAAGATATGGAATGATCTTAAAAGAATGGCAAAAAAACAGAACGACTTGGAAAGTGTTTGTTGAAGACCTATGCTCCACATGGAGCTGAAAGTGTTTGTTGAAGACTTATGCTCCACTGGGAGCTAAAAAGGTAGAAGAAGAAGTAGAATGAGAATCTGAGATGTGGGAGTTAAAATAAGTACAAGTAGTATGTGTAAAACTGGTGGGAGTTAAGATAACCACAATTAATATGTGTAAAACTGGTGGGAGTTAAGATAACCACAATTAGTATGTGTAAAACTGAGAGGAATACTCAGAGGTGTAGAAACTAGCAGAATGTTTCGTATTATTTTAGGAAGACCTAAATACCTATGAGCCTGCCCTGATGCGGTGAGGTCGATTATTTAACCCGGAGATATGTAAAAGCAATTTCTCATTCATCATCATCAAGAGTTGTTTATATTCACTTGGTACAAATTTCGTCCCCTATGATGAGTCAGCGGACCACAGCACTTCGACATCCAGGTGAACTCTCCAGTAACAGTCTCCGTCAAAACAGATGGCCAATGTCAGGGTCGCTGTAGCCCCCGAGTTATGATTGGATCAATGTTATAGAAGTCCTAAAGACAACGGTCAGAACCAGAGCTGGAAGCGGCCAGTGACTCAAAGGTGGTTGTTTGCGCCAGGATCGGTGAAGCAAAGCTATCCAGATCATACTCGCCCTCTGCGAAGCCTCAAGAAACAGACGAACTAGTCTTGTCGGGTGAGTAGGGATCCAGAGGAAAAGCTAGACCGGGTACTCAAAAACGTCAAGCTGAAGTCGGATGTTTTGGGCCGAAAAGCAAAAATATCACAACTTTGCTGCACGATTCAAAACAAATCACCTGCGCGCATTTAACGTCCTTTTAATGGAGAGTGAAGAAGATTGATTATTCATTCCTGTAGTAATCGTCGGGTGAATGCAAGAAAGGAAAAAGATGACCTAGAACTTGAGACCCCTATGGAGACAAGATAACAACTTCTCCAAGAGAACCCGGAAAACCAAGAAACATATTGCAACCCGCCATATTACCTTTCTGGGCCTAACAGCTCGCGCAATGAGTGTGGCCTTACTCTGGACATCACCAAACGTGTTCTTCTTGGAGAGTGGGTTGGGCAAGGATGTGTATATTGAGAGACTGATGAGTCTAAATGTGGAAAACAATCTGTTCCATTTGGAGTGCTTTAATGAAAAACCCGATGTATTTTTAATCGAACTACAAGAAATGATAGGCATAATAGTAGAAGAAAGCAACAAGAAAGGTCTCAGTCTGAATAGTGAGAAAACAGAAGTAATGGTTATATCGAAGAAACAATCATCACCATCATGCAGCATAAAAATAAACAAGACAAACCTGAAACAAGTACAACGTTTCAAATACTTGGGCACAATAATAACATCAGGTGGGAGATGCACCACAGAAATAAAAAGCAGAATAGCTCAGGCCAAAATAGCATTTCAGAAAATGAAAAATATCTTATGCAACAAATCCATGTCAATAGAAATGAGAAAGAGAGTTCATCGGTGCTATATAGAACCAATTCTGACCTATGAAAGCGAATCATGGACAGTAGACAAACAAATGAAAAGACGATTAGAGGCCACAGAGATGGGATTTCTCAGAAGAATGTTGAAAGTTCCCTGGACAGATAAAAAGGCCAATGAGGAAGTTCTCAAAGAGGCCAACACAAAAATGGAGCTCTTAAAAAACATCAGAAAGAAGCAATCAACATTTTTCGGGCACATCATGAGAAGAGGAAAGTTGGAATACTTGGTTACAACTGGCAAAATAAAAGGAAAGAGAGATCGCGGACGACAAAGAGAGAAAATACTAGATAGCTTGGTGTCATGGCATGGAAAACAGTCAACAACAGAACTGATACGATGCACTGTAGATAGAAGATTGTGGAGGGACATGATCGCCTACGCCAAACGGCAGGGTACATGATGATGATTTTTAATCAACAAATTACAAGAACAGCGTGTTTGCAAACGTTTCGAGAAATCCTACGACGGGTGGTGGAGGGGATATGGGGATGTCTCGACTGCAATGAAATTCCAAGAATAGAATAGAATAGAATAGAATAGAATAGAAAGAGATCGCGCCGATTCCGTGGTACTCAGAGAATAGTCCAGAAAAGTTGCTGGCGTATATTTCCTAAGATATATGGTTAGCTAGCCCTAAACCAATGTTCGTAGTCATCTGTTATAAAAGACATACTAGAGAATAAGAAATAGTTGCCGCCATGCAACACGCATTCTAATATCCTTCATAACTACACAATATTAACTTCCGACAGAGCTCTTCAGCTTGCACTTTCACGATCAATATTGTCTGGTAATAAAACAAGTCAAAAACAATCACCCATGTTCTTGAAGATATAACGGAATAAATTTATCACGCAAGTTTGCTCGTTTGTTCTGTTCTTGATAACGGTCTGTTGGGTAAAGTGTTTTGGCAATGTCTTTATATTAAATTGTTTAACACTTCATATGTTTCTTTTTTAATAATTTTTTTATTATTATTCTATGTACTGTTGTAAGCAGCTTTCCAAAAAAATGAGTAAGATACTGTGCAATCTATTTTTGACAACAGAAACAAGAAAAAGAGTTTTTTATATGTTACGAAGAACTAGTCTTAACATATGAATGTGAATTGAGAAAGAGAGAGATTTTAGAGATGTATATGAAACACTTGGGGGGCTGAAGACGCCATTCAATAAGTCAGCTGAAAGCGGTCAACGACTCATAACAAAGGAACAGGCAAATAATTGCATTGCTGAGGTAAAGCTGGTAGCAGGAGCAAGTAGTGGGGTTAACGTTCACTCCTACAAGGTATGGGTGACAGCCTTACAAAAAAGGAACACAACAAAATACTGATGTTTCGGCCTACATGCGGCCCTCATCAGAAATCGAGAACAACACAAACGAACGACGAAATAAAGATAAACTCTACTACATCTAGGATGAGCGGAACATATATATATCAAGGAAAAATAAACAGAAGGATAAGAGAAAAAGTGATGAAACGAAAGAAATGTGTACTACATATATGATAACTCATAAGAGAGTTAGGATAAATAAACCAGAAATGATCTACATTTTATTTCAACCCTATTTCCCGCCGCCGCCCCCCCCCCCCCCCCCCCCCCGTTCAACCTCCTTAGCACTACAAAAACAAACTAAACAGTCTGGCCAAGCGTGAAGTGAGTAAGGATCGAAGACAAAAGAAAAATCCGGCACTCAAACACACGCCGTGCTGAACTCAGACGAGCTGGTCTAAAACATGCAAATATCAAAGCCAGGACACGGTGCCATTGAGCCCATACCATCCTTTAACGGCGAACGAGTAAAATAAGTTATCATGAAACAACTAAGAAGAAATAAGCACATCGTTTCCACTTTCTCCCTCCTCTACCTGATCTAATGAAACTATTCTATCAACACACGAGGCATATTTAACAACCAACAGTCACATTTATTATACATTGTTATGTTGTAACTTGATATTCTTCCTTTTCCACCATGCCCATAACTATTCTATCAACACACGAGGCATATTTAACAACCAACAGTCACATTTATTATACATTGTTATGTTGTAACTTGATATTCTTCCTTTTCCACCATGCCCATAATTTGTGCCTTTACTCTAAATGAAGCAGCGTCTAAACATCAGAATGAAGACAAAGCTTCCATACATGTTATTTTTCTTCTTCTTTTCTTTCTACGGCGCTGAAGTGTTACATCAGCCTCCGGCCTCCATAATGACATGAAGAGCAACACCTCAGTCTCTCCTGATGCCCATAAATGTAAGATTATACCGCCACAGAATGCTCTCCTCCTACTCTCCAATCAATACCTGGCGAGTGGAGCATTGGCATTATCGTCCGGGCAATGGTTCTCAACTATTTATTGATGTAGGCCACTTCTCAACTGCATTTATCTTCCACACACACACACACACACCCGACCCAAAATGACAATCACCATTCTCCACAACTTTCATCATCATGTGCCATACGGGCAAGGATAAGCGATCATGTCCAACAATTCTCTGTGCAACGAATCAATTATGTTCTTGGCTGCTTACCGTGCCACAACAAAAAACAAAGCTATCTATAGTTGTACTATTAGGGCCTGCGGGCTGATGGGGAAATACAGGAATCACCCAAAGTTTGTGACATATTCAGCTATGAGATCTATAGACAGTTGACGTCATTTCACCACAACCGCCTCTAATCGTTAAGCTGAGGACATCACAAACTTTAGGTGATTTATTTCAGCCCGCGAACCTTATAGAAACACTATAGACGGCTGTGCACAATGCTATCTGATATCTTTTCTCCTTGTCGCTCGCGGTCTCTCATTCCTTGCGTTTTGCCACTTGTAAATAAGTACTCCAACTGTACTATTATCGTGATGTGCCAGAAAAATGTCGATTGTTAGTTCATTTTTTTTTTAATGAGCTCTCGTTTTGTGTTTGCCCAGTTTATCTTTTTGGTTGTCCAGAGAACTCTCAGCATACTTCTGAGGAATTCCATCTCTACAACTTTAACATACTTATAGCGCCGTTTACATCAGTGAAGTGGAGTTGCCGTCAGTTCATTAAACCTTTAACTTAGATTCATTTTTTCTTCTAGTCTCACGAATTTTTCACACAAAATTGATTCCCGCAAATGTTTGCACAATTTTATTTTTATACTATCTGGAATAGCCATATATAGAACTAAGACCAGCGGACAGAGCGGGACATCCTAGAAAATCCTCACAATCAGCACATGCTCAACTATACCAGCTATAGACAACTGACATAAATCAACAATAAATCTACCTACAACTGTCCCTTCAGGCAAAGCTGAAAACGTCACAAAAATGGTTCAATTCCTTTCTGCTCTCTGGCCATACTACTATAAATGACTGTGGGTTGACTTCTCAAGTGTAATTTCTGCTCCTTTATTTCTCTCAAAACTCATCAAATGTCCAAAGCCTACAACTGCTGTTCACTAATCTGAAATAATTATTTATTTATTATATGTATATAGTGTGTGTGTGTGCGCGCGCGCGTATGAAATAAAGAGTCTACTATATTTGAAATCTACTTTACTCTGTGGTTAAAAGTGTTTATCTTGGCTATTATATTGGATTTTCAGTGCACGTTTCAGATAATTCTAAATGGGTTTCTGAAACATGAGTGCAAGGATTATATTGAGACAAAATTCTACTGAACATTGCGGATCAGGTGGGGTGTATACTATGGGAGAGGGAACCACACTCCACTAAATAATTGTTACACAGCTAATCTATCTTTCGTTCGCCCGAAGTATTGTCTATATCTGCAATGTCGTTTCCTGTAGTGGTTGGGCCCTTTCGAGGCTGCCCTCAGCCATTGCAGATACAGAAACTACATAGATAGAGATAACACAGATAATGAAACTATATTCGTGAGGCGCCATACATTTCACCAGCGTTAATGTCAAAAGAAACGGAAGCATCAAGACTGTTATTTCATACTATCTGCAAAAGAGAGAGATGGGATTTCTCAGAAGAATGTTGAAAATTCCCTGGACAACTAAAAAGACCAAGGAGGAAATTCTCAAAGAGGCCAATACAAAAAGGGGGCTCCTAAGAAACATCAGAAAGAAACAATCAACATTTTTCGGGCATATCATGAGAAGAGGAAAGTTGCAGTACTTGGTTACAACTGGCAAAATACAAGGAAAGAGAGATCGCGGACGACAAAGAGAGAAGATATTAGATAGCTTGGTGTCATGGCATGGAAAACAGTCAACAACAGAACTGATACAGTGTGCTGTTTATAGAAAATTGTGGAAGAACATGATCGCCTCTGTCACCCGGTATGACACATGATGATGATCTGCAAAATACTTAGTTTGGCTTAAAAAACATAATTATTTGACAGGTACTGCTGATGAGGTTCAACAAAGACACGTTACAGACAATAATAACATGATGGAAGGAGATCCAGACACAAGCTCAAGAATTGTCAGGCAATGGACTCCAGTGAGAAGTCGCAAGAGGTGTAGACAAAGAACAAGGATAGAAACGGTAACAACAGAGATGAACAAGGCTGGTCTAAGTTGAAATTGTCATAAATGTCTTTGAAAATATAAATTACAATTAATTTTTTTTTAATTCAAAAGTAAATAATCATTCTAAACACAAATCACTCCACTTAATACATGCAACTAACTGTTACCACTGAGAATAGAGCTTTATAAGCGACACCCTGATCTACAAAAGCAATAACACAATACAGAGATGTTTAACTTCACTCCCCTATAACATTACATACTATAGTATATGATATAACATTACATACTGTAGTATATGATATAACATTACACACTATAGTATATGATATAGCATTACATACTATAGTATATGATATAACACTACACACTATAGTATATGATATATCATTACACACTATAGTATATGATATAACATTACATACTACAGTATATGATATAACATATTAACATTACACATATACAGAAACGCTCGAAAGAAAGAAACTCTGAAAAGTGTAAAATCTATAACATGACATATCATATAGGACACTCTTTACTATATCGTGAAGTAACTGTGGGTCTAATCGATTCTGGGCTGTCTACAAAATCCAATGACGGGTTTCGTTCCAGCCAATTCAGTAGTAACACAATTATTACTGCATAGATAGAGGTAACAACAGCAAGAAACAATGCTGTCAAATAGCAAGGTTTTATACTTTGTGTGCTAGATATTTCACACCCAAATACTATTGTCTGCCAGAAATCCAACCTGGCACCTTATAACGTATAACTTTGTATCAGACGAATGCTAACATTGTTTAAACTCTTTTTTGTGCACTTAATTAATGTGTATATTTGGTTTCAACAGTTTTATAAATTAATCTGGGGGTTAGGGGGAGGAAGGACTGGTTGGTCTCGAGGCAAGACGCCGGCCTCGAGACAGAGAGGTTGTGGGTTCAAATCCCTGCTACACCGGGTGGGATTTTTATTCATGATTTCTCTCTGCGGCAACCACCCCTGGTCTCAACAGCGAGACCCGGCTTGAAACGTCAATTACTCATCGACGGAAAAAATATGAGTACCTCCGAAGTCGGAGTTATCTGCCAGGGACCCCTGTGCACACGGCTGCCAGGAAAAAATGGATTAACACGCAAAATTCAGTTCCTAGTCTCTAGGGACTTCGTCAGAGATAAAAGCTGGCGTACGAAAAAAAAAATTAATCTGGCAAAAAATAGCAAAGAAAGACACCTTCTAGACAACAATGAAGTCTTTTTAAAAAAGATATAAGAGCGCTGGAACATAGCTGCATAGAAAGAGTTGGCTAGAGAGAGATCAAGCTAGAGATACCAGTAAATGCTAAATAGCAGACATCTGAACTGATTTTGAGAAAATGTATCCGCTCTAGAAGAATGCAAAGAAGATAAAGAAACCTCCGACAAGAACTTTATAGTGGTACTAAATCTATTGTATCTCGAAACTGCCAGCTGCTACCATCAAAATGTACAAATTAATCTCTACTTTTACCTCTATGGGGCGTACACAAACCAAAATTCCATGCGTCTACTCCAGCCCATATCTTTTCCCATTTCATTTTTCATTCATTGCCATAATGTATTATGCCTGCATTCCACTGATATCACCGCGCCTCACAGTTTCCCACAATAATAGATGTGTGTTTATTGGTTACTGTTGTGTTCCCTTGATAATAAGTTGAGAACCAGCGTTCTAGGATATGAAAATGCTTGTCTTTGTTTGTGGAAAGTGAGAAGTCTTGCCATGGTGTTGCTTTCTATAGAACGGATGTTTCTGTATGCAGCTGTCTGTTTATCAGCTCCATATTGTTCCTAGTTTTATAGTGGTGTTTAGCATGAGAAGACAGATAGACGAGTTTCTTGTTTAAATAAATAATAATAATAATAGAGGACAATAATCTCAGTTGTACTTAAATAGGAAAAGAGCATAATAACAATATACATGTCAGCCTAATTTTAAGTTGTCTTCTTTAACTTGTTCCACAAATAGCAACTTAACATGATATTTGTATGTCCCGTCCAAGTTAAATAGAAGTCTGTGTTTAATTATATTTTCTGCACAAGAAAGTGGCAAGCTGTACTCTTTTTAAGAATATTGCTTTATAATCAATGAGTAATCATTAATTTATTTTAAGGGAAACAAAATCTAAATTAACGATAATATTCACTTTATCTTATAATGTCACAAATTAGAATCACTCCCACCAAATAACATTCAGAAGAATGAGGGGAATGTTTCAGATTCCAGACATTTTCACATCAAAAGGTAAAATATTTATGTGTTGGACTTCTTCTTCTTCTTTCCTTCCTCATTTGCCTTTCAGCGTCGAGGGGAGATACAATTTGCATTCTTTTGCTCTTCTGTTCGCCTCTGCTGCTGTTATGTTTCCTAGTGCTTATAATATTCCATCGATCCATCTTTTTCGTGGTCGACCCTTTGGTCTGATGCTCTCACAACGTTTGTTGAAGGCTCGTTGTGTTGTGTTTTGAGTTTTCTGCCTTGTCATGTGGCCAAACCATTTTATCTGTTGTTTCTTTATATATTCTATGGCGAGGGCTATTCCTAGATTTTTTTCTCAGTTCTTCATTTCTGATCTTATCTATCAGACTGTTTCCTGTCATTCGTCTAACACATTTCATCTCAGCTGAGGTTATTGTTCTTACATCTAGGGTCCAGGACTGGCATTGGTAGCACAACGTTGGGATGAAGATTGTATTGTATAGTGCTCGTTTTGCCTCAAGAGTTATTTCCTTGTTAGACAATAGTGGTGATAACTGTCCAATGATTTGACAAATGTGTTGGACTTAATATGCAAAATTTAGACTGATGAGAACGGTTACTTGGGCATAACTAACCATCAACAAAAGGGACTACAGTTGAGGGGTTTTAAACTAACAATATGTTATTACCAATTCATCTTTGAATAATAAAACAGCAATAATTACTTCTGCAACAGTTTAATCAATATAATCATTAAATTACAACAATAACAATAGCAATAAGTTAAATACTATCATAACAATATCAAAAACAGCTCATTATTTCCATCATCTTCTTCCTCTTTACTTCATCATTTGCCTTTCAGGAGATATAGTTTGAGGACCTTTGCTTTTCTGCTGGCCTCTTCTGATGTTATGTTTCCTAATGTTTCTAATATTCCATCAATTCATCTTTCCCGTTGTCTGCCCTCGGGGCAGGTGTTCTTATAGCATTTAATGAGACTAGTGCAGTGAGTTGATTTTTTTTTCTTATCACATGGCCAAACCATTATATCTGTTGTTTCTTTATGTATTCTGTGGTGGGAATTATTTCCAGCTTTTTTGTTTTTTAGTTCTTCATTTCTGATTTAAACTCTTGCGCTGTTTCTTGTGATTGTATCTAAAACAATAACAATTTCCAACATCAAACAGGAATAATCCAATTACTGATTAAAATAAATGAAAATGATGCACATAGGATAACCCATAAATAATCCCCAAAAGATGACACAAAGTATGCCAGAAAAATTTCTCTAAAAGGTCAACAGTACAGAATCTGGTTATCTGCACATGAGGAGGAACATGGTGTTGGTGCCAGTTTTGCTTAATGACCATCAGTAAAATTATTGGTCAAGTACTCAGCCTCACACCAGACCAGACCACTCTACCTTCCCAGAGATAATATCTCCTACTATTTTCAAAGTCTGCAAAGCTGTGCTGATCCAACCAAAAGAAATTAATAAATTGCAATATTTTGGAATTGAATCTTGTTCTATAGTCTTCGTCTTCTTTTTTCTGTCATAATTTGAATTTCATCATTGTGGGGTAGTCAAGCATGGTAAATCACTTTACTGACATGATTTTATGTTCCTATAGCATGCTACTAACAGCCTACTAAAAGTAATATTGGAAGGGAAAATACAAGGTAAAAAACGCAGAGGCAGACCAAGACTAACATGGACGAGTAACATCAAAAGATGGACAAGTCAATCTATGACAGCCTGCACCATCAAAGCAAGAAACAGAGTAGAATGGCGAGCCATGGTAGCCAACCTTCATTGCGGAGAAGGCACTCGATGATGATTATGTAGCATGATGTTTTTAAATACTGTTGATTTCTTCTCATAGATTCTCCTGTTTCTGATTAGTTTGACTTCTAATTTCCAGAGTACCATAACCACACTCTCATCAACCACATCTCCAATAAATTAACACAGAAGACTACTTCAAAAAAATATTAGTGTACAAAGTGTGTTCGAATCACTCTTAATTACCTTAACACCAAAAACAAACAAATAGAATTTATCTCTAACAAATTATTCATCAGGTATAAACCATTACAGCCACAAAAATCAGTTAATAAAGACACAAAGCATATATCATGGGAACCATATCAGTCAAGCATACACCTTTGGAAAATTCACACACAAAAAATATGCTTGAGAAAAGAAAGCCATGCTATAAGAGAAGAAAGACTTGATACAACAAACTGTGGTATGAAAGATTTTAGTCTAGCATGACTGCTCTCTTCATAGAGGAGACTACTCTGACTGCAAACAAATGTCTGCCTTGCAGGAAAGTCAATGTCACAAAAGGCAATGGAAGCAGTCCTGTGTAAATGTGCCCTGAAGATAGATGCACTGAAGCATTCAACACAAACACATATTGCAATGCATTCCATTAATTTAATTAATTAAGAGCATGAAAAATGTACATGTTTGTAATTAACGGTTATTAAAAAAAAATATATTTTAATAAAACAAAAATTTGTTGGCAAAGATAGATAAAAATTTATAAACTTTTTTTTTTGCTTTTTGTTCCTTTCTAACATGTTTTTTTCAAAAAGGAAACAAAAGAAAATGAAACATTAAGGTTGCTATCTTTTCATACTACACATCAGAAAATGTTGGTCAAACAAAATAACCACTCAAGAAGTATAACCAGTGCTTGTTTTTCTATAGAAACGTTGACCTGAACTTTCACCATCCCATTCCCATAAAAGTGAAAATCATGATATATCTATCCTTCTCTAGCTCTAGTGTACTTACATTTGTTGAATGGAGAATATATTCAACAATTTATATTATATTATTCTATCTATCTATTGTCCTTTCGAGCCGAAGACGGCACATAGGGCAGAACCACAATCTCAAAAACAGAAACCTTGCATGCCAAAATGGCACATATTGCAGAGATCACTGCTCTAAAATCTATGGCTATGTTTCCATAACAATACTTTTTACAATGACAGCTTGTCAAGCCATCGATCAATCTCCTTGGTCGCCTCTTACTACATGCCTGGAAGGTCACAGTATCACTATTCTTTACTTCTCTCATAATGAGGCCCAGGTAACACAAGGGATATATTATTACATTCAGACAATTTAAATTAAAAACAAGCAGTAAATAAAAGTATCCAGAATTATCATTTATTATCAAGAGAAAAGGAGATAGTCATATGTTGGTTATGTGATGAGTAGAGACAATAAGAGAAGGAGGTAGTCATATGTTGGTCATGTGATGAGAAGAGACAATAAGAGAAGGAGGTGGGTCATATGTTGGCCATGTGATGAGAAGAGACAATAGAAGAATCTCAAAGCAAGCCCTCAAATGGGAGCCAGAAGGTAACGGGAAAAGAAGCTGACATAGAGAAACACTAAAAAGAACAATGAGATGAGAGGCAACAACAGCAGACATCAGCTCCCTCTCAGAGATTGAGCAACTCACCTGGAACAGGGATGTGAGGCACGAAACAAGGTGGGTCTTGTGCAAGTTCTAGCACTTGAAAGCAAAAATCATAGAACACAGACATCCTAGAATGTCTGTCTTTGGCTTGAAAGAACAATAGATAGGTGAGTTATGAAGCTCGGTGATTGTTAAATAATACGGGGAATTCCTGACTGCAATAAAACTGGTTCCATGGATAGAATAGAATATTAATTTTTTTATAAAGTGCACAGGAACACATTCCAGGCAGTTTCAGCTGAAAAAAAATCCCCGGGTCAACTATGATTAAATGGATAAGCAGTGGCAATAGGCAGGCACTGGAGAAACCACAAATATCAGAATAATAAGAAAAAGGCAATCTATAAATATATATATATATGGCATATGATGCGAAAAATTATGGAAAAGTAGCAGTCAAATACCACTGGATAAAGAGATACAGCGAGACGATGACACTGGATGGGACACACACTGCGGAAGCCAACTGAGAGTATTACACAACATGCCTTTTTCTGGAGTTCCCAAGTGAAAAGACAAAGAGGAAGACCAAAATATTCTTGGAGAAGAGGAGAAGTCAGATGGAAGAAGAGATGAATATGATGGGGAAGACATGGAATGAACTTAAAAGAATGGCAAGAAACAGAACGGCTACGAAAGTGTTTGTAGAAGACCTCTTCTCCACAGGGAGCTGAAAGGTAGAAGAAGGAAGGTATGATGCAAAAAGATGGCATTAAGAATACTATAACAACAGGCAGAATGAATAGCATTTTGAACAACTTATCCAACTGGCATAATAAAAGATCACGGACTGAAATTATTTTGTGTATGAGAGAACTCCCCCGTGTGTTACCGGGGCCTCATTACGTGGGAAGTAAAGAAAGTGACACTGTGACCTTCCAAGCATGTCGTAAGAGGCGACTAAGGAGGTTGATCGATGGCTTGACAAGCTGTCATTGTAGAAAGTATTGTTATGGAAACAGAGCCATAGATTTTAGAGCAGTGATCTCTGCAATATGTGCCATTTTGGCACGTAAGGTTTCTGTTTTTGAGATTGTGGTTCTGCCCTATGTGCCGTCTTTGGCTTGAAAGGAGAATAGATAGATAGATAAATGTTAGAATTGAGAGATGTGGAGAGAGATGATCACTTATGCCAAACTGGCATAGCATCTGATGATGACTGGAGAGTGATAGGTCACACAATGAAATGAGATCCTGATTCCTGATAGTGTCAAGTAATAGGCTCAAAGGGCAAGGCAAAAGAGAATAAAAGACTTTGAACAACCTCAAGAAGACTAGATAATCAGAAGTAAACAGTGTGGGCCAGACTTGAAGTATCCTGTGAAGGATCGTCCCAGACAGTGAAAAATAGAGAAATGTTGGTGTTGGTGGTCTCTAATACGCCACAAGAATGTGGAGACCACTGTCAGATTTGTCTGACCATGATCAAGAAATAGAAGAACAGTAGCGTTCTCAATGTGTGTAGTTCAGTCAAGTGATGAAGTGTGTATTTTTACTTTCACATTTCTTTCTTCTTTCTTGCGTTCACCCGACGACTAAAGGGACTGAACAGTCCTCTTTGTTATATGTCCTTAGAAGGAAGGACATTAATATTCTTCTTAGATCACTACTACAGATTTGTGTTATTACTGTGGTCACATATAGACAGTTATATATAATAATATATTGAGGCACACTTCATTTTTTATATTGTATTTTTAATACCCGAAGAACATGTCTTAATTTTGGTACTGATGTATCATAATGTATGTTCGTTCTATAATAGATACTATGACTAACACTTTATTATAAAACATTGGATTTATATTCGATATTAGTGTTTGCTTATTTATTGATAATAAAAATATTACTTGTTAGATAACCGATAACCTAACACATACTGACACACTACATGACAATAATAATAATAGTGAAAATAAATTATAATTTAAATGTAACACAATAACAAGAATCACAGAAAATAATAGAATGAATGATAATAATATAAAATATACAAATGTTAAAAAAAAAAAAAAGGATCGTTCCGTTTACGTGTTTATTTTTACTATTTAGTTAGTATGTATCATTTTTTTTTGGTATGTATTGTAAGTGTAAGTAAGTATGAAATCAAGTATGATTTTACTAGTGTTGACATTTATAATATAGATTGTTAGCTGCCTTTTTAGTTTTATTTTTTATTTACATCAAGATTTATTCATATAATATAAAGCAGCTAATTTTAACAGGAGCTGAAGTCATTCCTTTAATATAATTATTGATGTTTACACGACGACCCTGCATGGTGAAAATCGTGTTCTTGTCTGGTACAACCGATTCAAACAAACCCCGCTTGATTACTTTTACTTGTTGGTACCAACAACACATACCAAGTCGATGACAAAAAACACGAAAATTACCCGATAATTATTAACAAATATTTCAACAAAACTACATACATTGTATCTAGCTTGTGAATACTCACCGCTATATCCTGAAATAAGCAAGCAAAACGTGAAGAAAACGGCCATGATTTATTAAAGAAAACTGTGAGATCCGTTATGATCAGAATTCGGACATCTTTCCCCAAGGCCTGGGATCGTCTGCTCAGATTTCGGCGTCTGCTCCAGCCGTGCGCATGCGCGCGTGGTCAACAAATGGCGTGTCAGACGCCCAGGACGAGCCTGGATCGATAAGATAATTTGGTCTGCGCTACGTCATTTCTATCGATTTGTTCACTGAGTAATGCACTTAAAACGTGGATATTTCATTAAATAATTAATTTAAGTACAATCGTGAAATAGTTTAAGTTTAAATAACAAATGTTATATTAGGGAATTGCTTTGATCTGCTGATTTTTAACGTTTGTGTTTTAACATTTTGAGACTGAATTTAACGCATTTCATTTCCGATTTAAAACAACTTTCATTTGTTGCCATGGTAACCATCATTAGCTGGGTACTCATGTACTGTACCTAAAACGTGGATATTTCATTTATTATTCTAAGTAAAATAGGGCATTTTGTTTGTCATTGTGTGCTGTCTCTACATCGAAGGCTGGCTACTACCATACAGCGCCATTTTATTCTGTATTGTGTCTCTTGTCTTCATAGTGCACGTTGGCATAGGTTAAACTGCCCATCTTTTAATGTTTTTGTTATCAGGCCTCTTTATTCTTGGTCTGCCTCAGCTAACTTGTACCTTCACTTCCAATATAACTTTAAGTAGGGTACTGTGTCTCTTCACATATTCCAAAACATGTTTCTCCTTTGGATGAAAGAGATGCGAGTTAAGATTGGCGCAGCCAAAAAAGTGAAACTTAGTGGGTGTGTAAGAAGACTTATCAATCAACACAGAACTGGAGTCGTCAGTCGCTGGACACTGCGATACTTGCTACGGAAGGGATCTGAGCACCTATGGACATGTTAGGGGTGCAGTGATGATGACCAACAAATAACTCAAAGTTCCAAAAATTTAATTTGTCTTTTTCAAATTGTGTTGAGTAGTTTCTCATGGTTATGGAAGTCCCCGGTATCACTGCAAACAAATTAAAATCCATAATTGCTCAGCCGCCCGTGCCAGTGGAATCATCCGAATTACTATCTCATCTCCCAAACAAAGAAAGGTAGCTGTATTCCCCATCATAGCAGCCTCAGCACACGCCAGAAGACATATGGCGAAACCGCACAGAAAGTGAACACAACCGTCTGTTCCCTGTCATATAATATTATCATTCATCGTAAGCAATCGGAATATTGAAACACGATTAAAACGGATGAAACGCACATCTCACGGTGTGCACAAAGCACTGAACTCGGTAGCTCCTGCAACAAGCCTGACTTGGAATATGAGGAAACTGCAATAAGGAACACTTTTCAGAAATAGTCTTTAATGGTTCCTGCCGCCTATCCACCATATTGACCAGAAATTTTCTCATTTGTTTCAGAACATCACAACTGTGTTTGTCTTCTTTACCTTCCACTAAATCCTCTCCTTTTTCTATAAAGGGACATTTTAAAGCCTTCGATTTTATATTATGTTTTCGTATTTAATGTCCATGCATCTACACAATACATGAATATTTAATAGGCGTATCGCTTTCATATTCATAGTTTTAGTTGTGTCTGCTTTCATGATATTATTTTTTCATGGGATTAGCTTGAGCTTCAATCAGAGGTTCCCGAACTTTATACAATAACGGCTCCTTAACCCCTGCCGATCATACGGCGCCCTCATAGCAGCTCATCAGGTCGCTCGTCCTTTACAGAACGTTGCATTCATCACAGCCCGTCTGAAAGAATCTCTGTCTCTAGACAGATCTCCCTCAAAACGTTGTATTCATCACAGCCCGTCTGAAAGAATCTCTGTCTCTAGACAGATCTCCCTCAAAACGTTGCATTCATCACAGCCTGTCTGAAAAGAATCTCTATCTCTTGTCAGATCTGCCTCAAAACGTTGCATTCATCACAGCCTGTCTGAAAAGAATCTCTATCTCTTGTCAGATCTCCCTCAAAACGTTGCATTCATCACAGCCTGTCTGAAAAGAATCTCTGTCTCTAGACAGATCTCCCACAGAACGTTACATTCATCACAGCCCGTCTGAAAGAATCTCTGTCTCTAGCCAGATCTCCCTCAAAACGTTGCATTCATCACAGCCAATCTGAAAGAATCTCTGTCTCTAGCCAGATCTCCCACAGAACGTTGCATTCACCACAGCCCGTCTTAAATAATCTGTCTGTAGCCAGATCTCCCACAAAACGTTGCATTCACCACATCCCGTCTTTTTTTTTTTTTTTCCTTCGCCAGCTTTTTACCTCTGACGAAGTCCCTAGAGACTAGGAACTGAATTTTGCGTGACAATCTATTTTTCCCTGGCAGCCATGTGCACAGGGGTTCCTCGCCGTACAGGCAAATAACTCCGATTTCTGAGGTACTCATATTTTTTTCGTCGATGAGTAATTGACGTTTCAAGCCGGACCAGGGGTGGTTGCACAGGACCCGCATTGTATCTCTTCACACATCCCTTTTCCTAGCAAGCCACCCAATATTGGAAACAACTGATGCCTATTGTTGTATCTTGCCTCGGTGTTCTCTTTAGGTGTTTCTCTTTTTCTTTTACCCTGTGGTTCCCATTTGAGTGCCTACCATGAGCTTCTCTTGTCTTTTCTCACCACATGACCACTTTCTTCTCTTATAGATGTTCTTGGATACTTTATCATTTCTCTTGTTTCTACTACAGTCTTCTATTAATTACATGGTATATGAAGTCATATACAAAATACATAACAAAGTCGAACGCATTTGAAAAGAAATGTCGACGGAAACTATTTGGTACAGCGTGGAACGAATTCAAAACAAACGAGGAAATTAGAGAACTCGCCAGTCAACCACTAATATCTTCAGTAATCAAGAAAAGACTATAGACATATGATGAGAAGAGATAATAACAGTATAGCAAAGTAAGCCCTCAAGTGGGAAACAACAGGTACGAGGAATAGAGGCCAACCCAAAGAAACACTGATAAGAACATTGATCAGGGAGACAAAGGCAGCAGGAATCGACTCCCACAATGGGATCGAGATGCTTGAACAGAACAGAGACAAATGACGAAAATCGATAAAGGATATTTGCAAGGATTGAGACTACTAGAAAGAATATTCGAAACAGGGAGAGAGTATTCTAGTAAGGTGACCATTCGTCCCGGATTGTCCGGGACAGTCCCGGAATTTGACATTTTTTGAACCTTTGTCCCGGATTAGCTGCCGTACCGGTTTTGTCCCGATTTTGGCATATTTTTTAGCTTTTGTCCCGGATTTGATAAAAAATAATTTGGGACACAAACGTTTACCAATTTTGCCATTTTGGTATACGGCGTACATTTCTTCAATTAAAAAAAATATTAATCCGTTGCTGTGTAGACAATTTTGTTTAATATCAAAACAGTAGAATGCGCTCCTAGTTTTAAATCTCGTATATATTCGTTGTGTTACTAACTTTCACTTTCACTTTCGCAAAAAATGGCACCGAAGCGTAATTGTAGTTTTAATCAAGATTTACAAAAGGAATACCCTTTTATAAAAAAGTCTACATCGTCATCAGACTTCACTGTAAGATGTAATATATGTTCATCCGGGTTTACTATTAACCATAGTGGACGTGGTGATATTAAGAGCCACATAAATAGTGATAAACATAAGAGAGCCGTCGCTACTGCTGCATCAAGCTCGTCGTTGACACATTTTTTTCGAGCTGAACAGGTTGGTGACAAAGAAGAACAGTTAGCTGCTACAGAAGGTGCTTTTGCATATCATACAGTGATGCACAATCACACGTTTAGATCTATGGACTGCACATCAAAATTGCTTCAGGTAACTTTAGAACCAAAATTTGCTTGTGCACGTACGAAAACAGAAGCTATTATTCGGAATGTGTTCACACCCCATGCTCTAAACGAGTTGAGATGTGACCTAGAAAACGTAACATTTATCTCCATACTGACAGATGCCTCCTTGGATTATATGCAGACAACACAAATTCTAATTTTAAGAATTGAAAGAAAAGGACAGAACAATGTTTTCACAAAACTGAAAGAAAACCTTGGACATAGTTTGATAGGTGTCGGGTGTGCTTGCCATATTTTCCACAACACTGTTCGAGCAGCTGCAGACGTATTGCCTGTTGATGTTGAAATGACTATTGCAAAAATGTATCTGTACTTCAAATCATACACAGTTAGAGTTGAAAGTCTCAAGGAGTTTTGTCAGTTTGTCGACACAGACTTCCAGATGATTTTAGGTTATGCACAAACTAGGTGGCTTGCGCTCTTGCCTGCTGTTGAAAGGGTTCTTTACATGTTCCTGCCTCTAAAATCCTATTTTCAATCTCAAGACAGATGCCCAGTTTTTATACAGGAATTCTTTGAAAACCCACTGTCTGAGGCATGGCTTATTTTGGTTCACAGTCAGGCATCCTCTTTCCACGAAGCAGTGCAGAAAGTAGAGGGACAGATGGTCACTGTATTTGAAGTCATTGACAACATCAATAGGTTGAAAGCTATCTTGGAGTCCAAGCTGGAAGACGGCTTCTTGCCATCAAGAGTTCAGATAATCCTTAAAAAGCTGGAAATGGAAGGATTTCCACGTGATGATGTGAAAAAGTTTAACGCCAGTGTTTCTTCATTTTATGAAACAGCTTTAAGTTATTTGAAGAAATGGGCTCCAAATAATTTTCAAAACCTAGAGTCTTACAGCTGGGTAATGCTGAACAGAACACCAAATTGGGAAGATATTGAGAAGTCTTCATCATTAGTGAGTCAAACAGTGCCTTCAGTCGACTTTCCAGAAAATGAAATGTATGACGAATATGTCTACATGAAACAGTTCGTTACTTCACAAAAATTAGTGAGTGGAGTCTTAATAAAACATGACCAGGGCAGCGTTGGGTTGAACTAGCTTCCCACTTCAGAAACAATCATGTGCCCGTTTCACATATTCTGAAGTTGGCAGAGTTCTTTTTGTGTCTGCCTGGAACAAATGCTGCAACAGAACGAGTGTTTTCTCTGATGAACAGTTTGTGGACAAATGATAAAACACAACTAGGTGTTGAAACTTTAAAAGCCATGTTGATCACCAAAGTGAACTATGAGGGAACATGTGTCGAATTTTATAAGATGCTGCATACAAAGAAGGACATTTTACAGAAAATTCACTCATCTGAAAAGTACATCATCTCTGTTTCACCTTCAATTTAAGTGAGTATCACTGGTTTCTTTTTTTTATCTCCTGATTATCCTGATAGCGTATTGTAGGTCTATATTATTAGATGTTTTAAAATGTATGTATTATTCACTTGAAAATGACAGCAAGAAGAAATGTAATTTTATTGGTGGAAAATTGAAGTAAAATTATTCCGTCCCGGAATGGGATTTCAAAAATATGGTCACCTTAATTCTAGTCTATGTACGGTGGATAGAAGATTAAGGAAGGACATGATCGCCTACACCAACTGGTACGGCACATGATGACGATGATGTAAAATGTAAATGTTTTTAGTTAAATGTTTATTTATGAAAGACATTTTAGTAGTTGAGGCTAAACCTGAAAGATCAAAGATTGGAAAGATCAAAACCTGCGAGCTTCGGAGAATATAATATTTTATTTGTAACCAAACATGTTTTTATATTAAAGGTACATCTTCTTCTAATCGCTTTCGATGTTTAATAGAGGTAAAGTAAAAGTAAAGAGCCCCGTGAACGCCCAAGTGCGTTCACCAGCTTTTACCTCTGACGAACTCCCTAGAGACTAGGAACTGAATTTTGCGTGGTAATCCGTTTAACCCTGGCAGCCCTGTGCACAGGGGTCCTTCGCCGCACAGGCAGATAACTCCGACTTCGGAGCACTCATATTTTTTTCGCCGATGAGTAATTGACGCTTCAAGCCGGGCCTCTTTGCTGAGACCAGGGCGATTGCCGCAGAGACAAATCACAAATAAAAAAAACAAACCGAATTGGTGTATAGGGAATATGGTATTAGTGACCATAATTTTTACAGACCTTCAGCGCATTATTTTTTGTGACGCCCGTGCCGCTTTACTTTCCCAGAAGAAAAACAAATCTGGTACCCCTTTAAAGCTGGGTGAACCCGGAAGCCGCCGGTTGAGATCAAATCCTACCTCTTGTCCTTTTTAGTCCAGTTCACTAACCACTGAGCTATCGCGGCTCCCGTATAATAGAAGAATCGTGTATTTGATCTTTCTA
>JAVIAB010000099.1:8335857-8365857 GCA_032433765.1 Megaustenia siamemsis | reverse complement strand
AAATGCATGGTCACTAACACCATATTCCCTATACGGCACTTGTCGTGACGGGGGTACTTTACTTTACTACCAGGACTATCTTCTATTTTGTAGAATGTCCACCAGGACTATCTTCTATTTTGTAAAATGTCCACCAGGACTATCTTCTATTTTGTAAAATGTCCACCAGGACTATCTTCTATTTTGTAAAATGTCCACCAGGACTATCTTCTATTTTGTAAAATGTCCACCAGGACTATCTTCTATTTTGTAAAATGTCCACCAGGACTATCTTCTATTTTGTAAAATGTCCACCAGGACTATCTTCTATTTTGTAAAATGTCCACCAGGACTATCTTCTATTTTGTAAAATGTCCACCAGGACTATCTTCTATTTTGTAAAATGTCCACCAGGACTATCTTCTATTTTGTAAAATGTTCACCAGGACTATCTTCTATTTTGTAAAATGTCCACTAGGACTATCTTCTATTTTGTAAAATGTCCATCAGGACTATTTTCTATTTTGTAAAATGTCCACCAGGACTATTTTCTATTTTGTAAAATGTCCACCAGGACTATCTTCTATTTTGTAAAATGTTCACCAGGACTATCTTCTATTTTGTAAAATGTCCATCAGGACTATTTTCTATTTTGTAAAATGTCCACCAGGACTATTTTCTATTTTGTAAAATGTCCACCAGGACTATCTTCTATTTTGTAAAATGTCCACTAGGACTATCTTCTATTTTGTAAAATGTCCATCAGGACTATTTTCTATTTTGTAGATTATCCTTCTGGACTAGCTTCTATGTTATAAAAAAAAATGTCCACCTAGACTGTACTCTCTCTCTCTCTCTCTCTCTCTCTCTCTCTGTTGTAGACTATATTCTGTCTTGCTATTTCTTTTCTCTTTTTGTAGTAATAGAGACAAGGCAAAGAAATGCATGAAAGAAACGAAGTAGCAAGATAAGCTAATTGTAAAGATAAATGAAAGAAAGACAAAAATAATAGAAAAAAAAAACAGTATGGGTAAAGCTTTACATTATAAGTGGACGACACAAATTAGAAAACGTGCCGGTTTTTTAAGCCCTTTTGAGCCGAAACGTCGTTCTAATTTGTGTCGTCAATTATTACGTAAAGCTTTAAGCATAGCGTTTTTCTATTTTTTGTTGGTATTTTTCCCTATGTGTACTAACTATAAACCTGCACTTGATCACGTGTTTACTTTCTAGCTTCATCTCAAAGTTTCCCTCGCTATTTCCTCGTCCAGTAACAAGTTCATGATTTCGTTTTTTTTCAGAGACTCCATTGTTGCTATGGAAACTTATGAACTAAATAATTGCGCGCAAACATTGATGTATATTAGAAGATTTATTGTACACATAATGCAGAATTAAAGTATTAAATTACTGTATGTAGACCATACAAGCGTTATAACTGAAAGTTTCTATTGTTGTGACTTTTTATTCTTGCATGTAGAACTATCATCAGGATGCTCGAAAGGTGTCCAATCGCGCTCCACACTTTTGATTTATTACAAAGATCTTGACCCGATGCATTACCGAGGGTTAATGAGTTCTTAATGAGGCACTGGCGATGGTTAATAAGTTAGTTTAATTAGGTTTGTTAGTATCATCTCAAGGGAGGCATTAGCGAGGGTTAATGAGTTAGGTGTGTTAGTATCATCTCAAAGGGAGGCATTAGCGAGGGTCAATGAGTTAGGTGTGTTAGTATCATCTCAAAGGGAGGCATTAGCGAGGGTTAATGAGTTAGTTTAAGTAGGTGTGTTAGCATCATCTCAAGAGAGGCATTAGCGAGGGTCAATGAATTTGGTGTGTTAGTATCATCTCAAGGGAGGCATTAGCGAGGGTTAATGAGTTAGGTGTGTTAGTATCATCTCAAGGGAGGCATTAGCGAGGATTAATGAGTTAGTTTAAGTAGATTTGTTTGTATCATCTCAAGGGAGGCACTAGTGAGGGTTAATGAGTTATTTTAAGCAGGTGTGTTAGTATCATCTCAAAGGGAGGCATTAGCGAGGGTTAATGAGTTAGTTTAAGTAGATTTGTTTGTATCATCTCAAGGGAGGCCTTAGCGAGAGTCAATGAGTTAGTTTAAGTAGGTGTGTTAGTATCATCTCAAGGAAGGCATTAGCGAGGGTCAATGAGTTAGTTTAAGTAGATTTGTTAGTATCATCTCTAATGGAGGCATTAGCGAGGGTTAATGAGTTAGTTTAAGTAGATTTGTTAGTATCATCTCAAAGGGAGGCATTAGCGAGGGTTAATGAGTTAGTTTAAGTAGATTTGTTAGTATCATCTCATAGGAGGCATTAGCGAGGGTTAATGAGTTAGTTTAAGTAGGTGTGTTAGTATCATCTCAAGGGAGGCATTAGCGAGAGTTAATGAGTTAGTTTAAGTAGATTTGTTAGTATCATCTCTAATGGAGGCATTAGCGAGGGTTAATGAGTTAGTTTAAGTAGATTTGTTAGTATCATCTCAAGGGAGGCATTAGCGAGGGTTAATGAGTTAGTTTAAGTAGATTTGTTAGTATCATCTCATAGGAGGCATTAGCGAGGGTTAATGAGTTAGTTTAAGCAGGTGTGTTAGTATCATCTCAAGGGAGGCATTAGCGAGAGTTAATGAGTTAGTTTAAGTAGATTTGTTAGTATCATCTCATAGGAGGCATTAGCGAGGGTTAATGAGTTAGTTTAAGTTTGGTGTGTTAGTATCATCTCAAGGGAGGCATTAGCGAGGGTCAATGAGTTAGTTTAAGTAGGTGTGTTAGTATCATCTCAAAGGGAGGCATTAGCGAGGGTTAATGAGTTAGTTTAAGCAGGTGTGTTAGTATCATCTCAAGGGAGGCATTAGCGAGGGTTAATGAGTTAGTTTAAGTAGATTTGTTAGTATCATCTCAAAGGGAGCCATTAGCGAGGGTTAATGAGTTAGGTGTGTTAGTATCATCTCATAGGAGGCATTAGCGAGGGTTAATGAGTTAGTTTGAAGGAGCGAAATGTAGTGTGGTGCATGAAGAACAGCTTACAGAAGCATTTGAAATAAGAACAGGAATAAGGCAGGGATGCCTTCTGTCTCCAATTCTCTTTCCACTGGCCATAGATTGGATTATGAAAATAACTCAAAACAACAGAAATGGGATCCAGTGGTCACTGACCAAACAACTTGATGATTTAGACTTTGCTAATAACATAGCTCTCCTATCACACAGCCATCAACAGATGCAGGATAAAATGGGCATACTTGATGACAGATCACAACATACTAGGACTGATGATTAATAGAGATAAAACCAACATTATGAGAATTAATACAGTTGGCAATAACAAAATAAAACTAGGAGAAATATCTCTACTAGACGTACAATCTTACATATATGTGGGCAGTAATATAGATAAAGAGGGAGGAACAGAAAATGATACCAAAATAAGGATATCAAAAGCAAGAGGAGCTTTCATTGCACCTGGAAACATATGGAAATCCAAAGAAATTAGGTTAAATACAAAAATAAAAATGTTCAACTCAAATGTTAAGTCGGTCCTATTATATGGGTGTGAAACATGGAGAACAACAAAATTGACAATCACGAAGATACAGACTTTCATTAATGAATGCTTACGCAGAATAAAAGGATGGAGATGGCAGGACAAAATCACTAACATAGAATTATGGAAATGCACCAGTCAAACACCAGTGGATAAAGAGATACAGCGAAGATAATGGCGCTGGATAGGACACACACAACGGAAGCCAAATGAGAGCATTACACAACATGCCCTTTTTTGGAATTCCTAGGGGAAAAGACAAAGAGGAAGACCAAGGAATTCTTGGAGAAGACAGATAGAAACAGAGATGAAGATGGTGGGGAAGACATGGAACGATTTTAAAAGAATGGCAAGAAACAGAACGACTTGGAAAGTGTTTGTTGAAGACCAATGCTCCACAGGGAGCTGAAAAGGTAGAAGAAGAAGAATGAGTTAGTTTAAGTAGGTGTGTTAGTATCATATCAAGGGAGGCATTAGCGAGGGTTAATGAGTTAGTTTAAGTAGGTGTGTTAGTATCATCTTAAGGCAGGCATTAGCGAGGGTCAATGAGTTAGTTTAAGTAGGTGTGTTTGTATCATCTTAAGGCAGGCATTAGCGAGGGTTAATGAGTTAGTTTAAGTAGGTGTGTTAGTATCATCTCAAAGGGAGGCATTAGCGAGGGTTAATGAGTTAGTTTAAGCAGGTGTGTTAGTATCATCTCATAGGAGGCATTAGCGAGGGTTAATGAGTTAGTTTAAGCAGGTGTGTTAGTATCATCTCAAAGGGAGGCATTAGCGAGGGTTAATGAGTTAGTTTAAGCAGGTGTGTTAGTATCATCTCAAGGGAGGCATTAGCGAGGGTTAATGAGTTAGTTTAAGTAGATTTGTTAATATCATCTCAAAGGGAGCCATTAGCGAGGGTTAATGAGTTAGGTGTGTTAGTATCATCTCATAGGAGGCATTAGCGAGGGTTAATGAGTTAGTTTGAAGGAGCGAAATGTAGTGTGGTGCATGAAGAACAGATTACAGAAGCATTTGAAATAAGAACAGGAATAAGGCAGGGATGCCTTCTGTCTCCAATTCTCTTTCCACTGGCCATAGATTGGATTATGAAAATAACTCAAAACAACAGAAATGGGATCCAGTGGTCACTGACCAAACAACTTGATGATTTAGACTTTGCTAATAACATAGCTCTCCTATCACACAGCCATCAACAGATGCAGGATAAAATGGGCATACTTGATGACAGATCACAACATACTAGGACTGATGATTAATAGAGATAAGACCAACATTATGAGAATTAATACAGTTGGCAATAACAAAATAAAACTAGGAGAAATATCTCTACTAGACGTACAATCTTACATATATGTGGGCAGTAATATAGATAAAGAGGGAGGAACAGAAAATGATACCACAATAAGGATATCAAAAGCAAGAGGAGCTTTCATTGCACCTGGAAACATATGGAAATCCAAAGAAATTAGGTTAAATACAAAAATAAAAATGTTCAACTCAAATGTTAAGTCGGTCCTATTATATGGGTGTGAAACATGGAGAACAACAAAATTGACAATCACGAAGATACAGACTTTCATTAATGGATGATTACGCAGAATAAAAGGATGGAAGTGGCAGGACAAAATCACTAACATAGTATTATGGAAATGCACCAGTCAAACACCAGTGGATAAAGAGATACAGCGAAGATAATGGCGCTGGATAGGACACACACAACGGAAGCCAAATGAGTGCATTACACAACATGCCCTTTTTGGAATTCCCAGGGGAAAAGACAAAGAGGAAGACCAAGGAATTCTTGGAGAAGACAGATAGAAACAGAGATGAAGATGGTGGGGAAGACATGGAACGATTTTAAAAGAATGGCAAGAAACAGAACGACTTGGAAAGTGTTTGTTGAAGACCAATGCTCCACAGGGAGCTGAAAAGGTAGAAGAAGAAGAATGAGTTAGTTTAAGTAGGTGTGTTAGTATCATATCAAGGGAGGCATTAGCGAGGGTTAATGAGTTAGTTTAAGTAGGTGTGTTAGTATCATCTTAAGGCAGGCATTAGCGAGGGTCAATGAGTTAGTTTAAGTAGGTGTGTTAGTATCATCTTAAGGCAGGCATTAGCGAGGGTTAATGAGTTAGTTTAAGTAGGTGTGTTAGTATCATCTCAAAGGAGGCATTAGCGAGGGTTAATGAGTTAGTTTAAGCAGGTGTGTTAGTATCATCTCAAAGGGAGGCATTAGCGAGGGTTAATGAGTTAGTTTAAGTAGATTTGTTTGTATCATCTCAAGGGAGGCACTAGTGAGGGTTAATGAGTTATTTTAAGTAGGTGTGTTTGTATCATCTCAAGGGAGGCCTTAGCGAGAGTCAATGAGTTAGTTTAAGTAGATTTGTTAGTATCATCTCTAATGGAGGCATTAGCGAGGGTTAATGAGTTAGTTTAAGTAGATTTGTTAGTATCATCTCAAAGGGAGGCATTAGCGAGGGTTAATGAGTTAGTTTAAGTAGATTTGTTAGTATCATCTCATAGGAGGCATTAGCGAGGGTTAATGAGTTAGTTTAAGTAGGTGTGTTAGTATCATCTCAAGGGAGGCATTAGCGAGAGTTAATGAGTTAGTTTAAGTAGATTTGTTAGTATCATCTCTAATGGAGGCATTAGCGAGGGTTAATGAGTTAGTTTAAGTAGATTTGTTAGTATCATCTCAAAGGGAGGCATTAGCGAGGGTTAATGAGTTAGTTTAAGTAGATTTGTTAGTATCATCTCATAGGAGGCATTAGCGAGGGTTAATGAGTTAGTTTAAGCAGGTGTGTTAGTATCATCTCAAGGGAGGCATTAGTGAGAGTTAATGAGTTAGTTTAAGTAGATTTGTTAGTATCATCTCATAGGAGGCATTAGCGAGGGTTAATGAGTTAGTTTAAGTTTGGTGTGTTAGTATCATCTCAAGGGAGGCATTAGCGAGGGTCAATGAGTTAGTTTAAGTAGGTGTGTTAGTATCATCTCAAAGGGAGGCATTAGCGAGGGTTAATGAGTTAGTTTAAGCAGGTGTGTTAGTATCATCTCAAGGGAGGCATTAGCGAGGGTTAATGAGTTAGTTTAAGTAGATTTGTTAGTATCATCTCAAAGGGAGCCATTAGCGAGGTTTAATGAGTTAGGTGTGTTAGTATCATCTCATAGGAGGCATTAGCGAGTGTTAATGAGTTAGGTGTGTTAGTATCATCTCAAAGGGAGCCATTAGCGAGTGTTAATGAGTTAGGTGTGTTAGTATCATCTCATAGGAGGCATTAGCGAGGGTTAATGAGTTAGTTTGAAGGAGCGAAATGTAGTGTGGTGCATGAAGAACAGCTTACAGAAGCATTTGAAATAAGAACAGGAATAAGGCAGGGATGCCTTCTGTCTCCAATTCTCTTTCCACTGGCCATAGATTGGATTATGAAAATAACTCAAAACAACAGAAATGGGATCCAGTGGTCACTGACCAAACAACTTGATGATTTAGACTTTGCTAATAACATAGCTCTCCTATCACACAGCCATCAACAGATGCAGGATAAAATGGGCATACTTGATGACAGATCACAACATACTAGGACTGATGATTAATAGAGATAAGACCAACATTATGAGAATTAATACAGTTGGCAATAACAAAATAAAACTAGGAGAAATATCTCTACTAGACGTACAATCTTACATATATGTGGGCAGTAATATAGATAAAGAGGGAGGAACAGAAAATGATACCAAAATAAGGATATCAAAAGCAAGAGGAGCTTTCATTGCACCTGGAAACATATGGAAATCCAAAGAAATTAGGTTAAATACAAAAATAAAAATGTTCAACTCAAATGTTAAGTCGGTCCTATTATATGGGTGTGAAACATGGAGAACAACAAAATTGACAATCACGAAGATACAGACTTTCATTAATGAATGCTTACGCAGAATAAAAGGAAGGAGATGGCAGGACAAAATCACTAACATAGAATTATGGAAATGCACCAGTCAAACACCAGTGGATAAAGAGATACAGCGAAGATAATGGCGCTGGATAGGACACACACAACGGAAGCCAAATGAGAGCATTACACAACATGCCCTTTTTTGGAATTCCTAGGGGAAAAGACAAAGAGGAAGACGAAGGAATTCTTGGAGAAGACAGATAGAAACAGAGATGAAGATGGTGGGGAAGACATGGAACGATTTTAAAAGAATGGCAAGAAACAGAACGACTTGGAAAGTGTTTGTTGAAGACCAATGCTCCACAGGGAGCTGAAAAGGTAGAAGAAGAAGAATGAGTTAGTTTAAGTAGGTGTGTTAGTATCATATCAAGGGAGGCATTAGCGAGGGTTAATGAGTTAGTTTAAGTAGGTGTGTTAGTATCATCTTAAGGCAGGCATTAGCGAGGGTCAATGAGTTAGTTTAAGTAGGTGTGTTTGTATCATCTTAAGGCAGGCATTAGCGAGGGTTAATGAGTTAGTTTAAGTAGGTGTGTTAGTATCATCTCAAAGGGAGGCATTAGCGAGGGTTAATGAGTTAGTTTAAGCAGGTGTGTTAGTATCATCTCATAGGAGGCATTAGCGAGGGTTAATGAGTTAGTTTAAGCAGGTGTGTTAGTATCATCTCAAAGGGAGGCATTAGCGAGGGTTAATGAGTTAGTTTAAGCAGGTGTGTTAGTATCATCTCAAGGGAGGCATTAGCGAGGGTTAATGAGTTAGTTTAAGTAGATTTGTTAATATAATCTCAAAGGGAGCCATTAGCGAGGGTTAATGAGTTAGGTGTGTTAGTATCATCTCATAGGAGGCATTAGCGAGGGTTAATGAGTTAGTTTGAAGGAGCGAAATGTAGTGTGGTGCATGAAGAACAGATTACAGAAGCATTTGAAATAAGAACAGGAATAAGGCAGGGATGCCTTCTGTCTCCAATTCTCTTTCCACTGGCCATAGATTGGATTATGAAAATAACTCAAAACAACAGAAATGGGATCCAGTGGTCACTGACCAAACAACTTGATGATTTAGACTTTGCTAATAACATAGCTCTCCTATCACACAGCCATCAACAGATGCAGGATAAAATGGGCATACTTGATGACAGATCACAACATACTAGGACTGATGATTAATAGAGATAAGACCAACATTATGAGAATTAATACAGTTGGCAATAACAAAATAAAACTAGGAGAAATATCTCTACTAGACGTACAATCTTACATATATGTGGGCAGTAATATAGATAAAGACGGAGGAACAGAAAATGATACCAAAATAAGGATATCAAAAGCAAGAGGAGCTTTCATTGCACCTGGAAACATATGGAAATCCAAAGAAATTAGGTTAAATACAAAAATAAAAATGTTCAACTCAAATGTTAAGTCGGTCCTATTATATGGGTGTGAAACATGGAGAACAACAAAATTGACAATCACGAAGATACAGATTTTCATTAATGGATGATTACGCAGAATAAAAGGATGGAAATGGCAGGACAAAATCACTAACATAGAATTATGGAAATGCACCAGTCAAACACCAGTGGATAAAGAGATACAGCGAAGATAATGGCGCTGGATAGGACACACACAACGGAAGCCAAATGAGAGCATTACACAACATGCCCTTTTTGGAATTCCCAGGGGAAAAGACAAAGAGGAAGACCAAGGAATTCTTGGAGAAGACAGATAGAAACAGAGATGAAGATGGTGGGGAAGACATGGAACGATTTTAAAAGAATGGCAAGAAACAGAACGACTTGGAAAGTGTTTGTTGAAGACCAATGCTCCACAGGGAGCTGAAAAGGTAGAAGAAGAAGAATGAGTTAGTTTAAGTAGGTGTGTTAGTATCATATCAAGGGAGGCATTAGCGAGGGTTAATGAGTTAGTTTAAGTAGGTGTGTTAGTATCATCTTAAGGCAGGCATTAGCGAGGGTCAATGAGTTAGTTTAAGTAGGTGTGTTAGTATCATCTTAAGGCAGGCATTAGCGAGGGTTAATGAGTTAGTTTAAGTAGGTGTGTTAGTATCATCTCAAAGGAGGCATTAGCGAGGGTTAATGAGTTAGTTTAAGCAGGTGTGTTAGTATCATCTCATAGGAGGCATTAGCGAGGGTTAATGAGTTAGTTTAAGCAGGTGTGTTAGTATCATCTCAAAGGGAGGCATTAGCGAGGGTTAATGAGTTAGTTTAAGCAGGTGTGTTAGTATCATCTCAAGGGAGGCATTAGCGAGGGTTAATGAGTTAGTTTAAGTAGATTTGTTAGTATCATCTCAAAGGGAGCCATTAGCGAGGGTTAATGAGTTAGGTGTGTTAGTATCATCTCATAGGAGGCATTAGCGAGGGTTAATGAGTTAGTTTGAAGGAGCGAAATGTAGTGTGGTGCATGAAGAACAGATTACAGAAGCATTTGAAATAAGAACAGGAATAAGGCAGGGATGCCTTCTGTCTCCAATTCTCTTTCCACTGGCCATAGATTGGATTATGAAAATAACTCAAAACAACATAAATGGGATCCAGTGGTCACTGACCAAACAACTTGATGATTTAGACTTTGCTAATAACATAGCTCTCCTATCACACAGCCATCAACAGATGCAGGATAAAATGGGCATACTTGATGACAGATCACAACATACTAGGACTGATGATTAATAGAGATAAGATCAACATTATGAGAATTAATACAGTTGGCAATAACAAAATAAAACTAGGAGAAATATCTCTACTAGACGTACAATCTTACATATATGTGGGCAGTAATATAGATAAAGAGGGAGGAACAGAAAATGATACCAAAATAAGGATATCAATAGCAAGAGGAGCTTTCATTGCACCTGGAAACATATGGAAATCCAAAGAAATTAGGTTAAATACAAAAATAAAAATGTTCAACTCAAATGTTAAGTCGGTCCTATTATATGGGTGTGAAACATGGAGAACAACAAAATTGACAATCACGAAGATACAGACTTTCATTAATGAATGCTTACGCAGAATAAAAGGATGGAGATGGCAGGACAAAATCACTAACATAGAATTATGGAAATGCACCAGTCAAACACCAGTGGATAAAGAGATACAGCGAAGATAATGGCGCTGGATAGGACACACACAACGGAAGCCAAATGAGAGCATTACACAACATGCCCTTTTTTGGAATTCCTAGGGGAAAAGACAAAGAGGAAGACCAAGGAATTCTTGGAGAAGACAGATAGAAACAGAGATGAAGATGGTGGGGAAGACATGGAACGATTTTAAAAGAATGGCAAGAAACAGAACGACTTGGAAAGTGTTTGTTGAAGACCAATGCTCCACAGGGAGCTGAAAAGGTAGAAGAAGAAGAATGAGTTAGTTTAAGTAGGTGTGTTAGTATCATATCAAGGGAGGCATTAGCGAGGGTTAATGAGTTAGTTTAAGTAGGTGTGTTAGTATCATCTTAAGGCAGGCATTAGCGAGGGTCAATGAGTTAGTTTAAGTAGGTGTGTTAGTATCATCTCAAAGGAGGCATTAGCGAGGGTTAATGAGTTAGTTTAAGCAGGTGTGTTAGTATCATCTCAAAGGGAGGCATTAGCGAGGGTTAATGAGTTAGTTTAAGTAGATTTGTTTGTATCATCTCAAGGGAGGCACTAGTGAGGGTTAATGAGTTATTTTAAGTAGGTGTGTTTGTATCATCTCAAGGGAGGCCTTAGCGAGAGTCAATGAGTTAGTTTAAGTAGATTTGTTAGTATCATCTCTAATGGAGGCATTAGCGAGGGTTAATGAGTTAGTTTAAGTAGATTTGTTAGTATCATCTCAAAGGGAAGCATTAGCGAGGGTTAATGAGTTAGTTTAAGTAGATTTGTTAGTATCATCTCATAGGAGGCATTAGCGAGGGTTAATGAGTTAGTTTAAGTAGGTGTGTTAGTATCATCTCAAGGGAGGCATTAGCGAGAGTTAATGAGTTAGTTTAAGTAGATTTGTTAGTATCATCTCTAATGGAGGCATTAGCGAGGGTTAATGAGTTAGTTTAAGTAGATTTGTTAGTATCATCTCAAAGGGAGGCATTAGCGAGGGTTAATGAGTTAGTTTAAGTAGGTGTGTTAGTATCATCTTAAGGCAGGCATTAGCGAGGGTCAATGAGTTAGTTTAAGTAGGTGTGTTAGTATCATCTTAAGGCAGGCATTAGCGAGAGTTAATGAGTTAGTTTAAGTAGGCGTGTTAGTATCATCTCAAAGGAGGCATTAGCGAGGGTTAATGAGTTAGTTTAAGCAGGTGTGTTAGTATCATCTCATAGGAGGCATTAGCGAGGGTTAATGAGTTAGTTTAAGCAGGTGTGTTAGTATCATCTCAAAGGGAGGCATTAGCGAGGGTTAATGAGTTAGTTTAAGCAGGTGTGTTAGTATCATCTCAAGGGAGGCATTAGCGAGGGTTAATGAGTTAGTTTAAGTAGATTTGTTAGTATCATCTCAAAGGGAGCCATTAGCGAGGGTTAATGAGTTAGGTGTGTTAGTATCATCTCATAGGAGGCATTAGCGAGGGTTAATGAGTTAGTTTGAAGGAGCGAAATGTAGTGTGGTGCATGAAGAACAGATTACAGAAGCATTTGAAATAAGAACAGGAATAAGGCAGGGATGCCTTCTGTCTCCAATTCTCTTTCCACTGGCCATAGATTGGATTATGAAAATAACTCAAAACAACATAAATGGGATCCAGTGGTCACTGACCAAACAACTTGATGATTTAGACTTTGCTAATAACATAGCTCTCCTATCACACAGCCATCAACAGATGCAGGATAAAATGGGCATACTTGATGACAGATCACAACATACTAGGACTGATGATTAATAGAGATAAGATCAACATTATGAGAATTAATACAGTTGGCAATAACAAAATAAAACTAGGAGAAATATCTCTACTAGACGTACAATCTTACATATATGTGGGCAGTAATATAGATAAAGAGGGAGGAACAGAAAATGATACCAAAATAAGGATATCAATAGCAAGAGGAGCTTTCATTGCACCTGGAAACATATGGAAATCCAAAGAAATTAGGTTAAATACAAAAATAAAAATGTTCAACTCAAATGTTAAGTCGGTCCTATTATATGGGTGTGAAACATGGAGAACAACAAAATTGACAATCACGAAGATACAGACTTTCATTAATGAATGCTTACGCAGAATAAAAGGATGGAGATGGCAGGACAAAATCACTAACATAGAATTATGGAAATGCACCAGTCAAACACCAGTGGATAAAGAGATACAGCGAAGATAATGGCGCTGGATAGGACACACACAACGGAAGCCAAATGAGAGCATTACACAACATGCCCTTTTTTGGAATTCCTAGGGGAAAAGACAAAGAGGAAGACCAAGGAATTCTTGGAGAAGACAGATAGAAACAGAGATGAAGATGGTGGGGAAGACATGGAACGATTTTAAAAGAATGGCAAGAAACAGAACGACTTGGAAAGTGTTTGTTGAAGACCAATGCTCCACAGGGAGCTGAAAAGGTAGAAGAAGAAGAATGAGTTAGTTTAAGTAGGTGTGTTAGTATCATATCAAGGGAGGCATTAGCGAGGGTTAATGAGTTAGTTTAAGTAGGTGTGTTAGTATCATCTTAAGGCAGGCATTAGCGAGGGTCAATGAGTTAGTTTAAGTAGGTGTGTTAGTATCATCTCAAAGGAGGCATTAGCGAGGGTTAATGAGTTAGTTTAAGCAGGTGTGTTAGTATCATCTCAAAGGGAGGCATTAGCGAGGGTTAATGAGTTAGTTTAAGTAGATTTGTTTGTATCATCTCAAGGGAGGCACTAGTGAGGGTTAATGAGTTATTTTAAGTAGGTGTGTTTGTATCATCTCAAGGGAGGCCTTAGCGAGAGTCAATGAGTTAGTTTAAGTAGATTTGTTAGTATCATCTCTAATGGAGGCATTAGCGAGGGTTAATGAGTTAGTTTAAGTAGATTTGTTAGTATCATCTCAAAGGGAAGCATTAGCGAGGGTTAATGAGTTAGTTTAAGTAGATTTGTTAGTATCATCTCATAGGAGGCATTAGCGAGGGTTAATGAGTTAGTTTAAGTAGGTGTGTTAGTATCATCTCAAGGGAGGCATTAGCGAGAGTTAATGAGTTAGTTTAAGTAGATTTGTTAGTATCATCTCTAATGGAGGCATTAGCGAGGGTTAATGAGTTAGTTTAAGTAGATTTGTTAGTATCATCTCAAAGGGAGGCATTAGCGAGGGTTAATGAGTTAGTTTAAGTAGGTGTGTTAGTATCATCTTAAGGCAGGCATTAGCGAGGGTCAATGAGTTAGTTTAAGTAGGTGTGTTAGTATCATCTTAAGGCATGCATTAGCGAGAGTTAATGAGTTAGTTTAAGTAGGCGTGTTAGTATCATCTCAAAGGAGGCATTAGCGAGGGTTAATGAGTTAGTTTAAGCAGGTGTGTTAGTATCATCTCATAGGAGGCATTAGCGAGGGTTAATGAGTTAGTTTAAGCAGGTGTGTTAGTATCATCTCAAAGGGAGGCATTAGCGAGGGTTAATGAGTTAGTTTAAGCAGGTGTGTTAGTATCATCTCAAGGGAGGCATTAGCGAGGGTTAATGAGTTAGTTTAAGTAGATTTGTTAGTATCATCTCAAAGGGAGCCATTAGCGAGGGTTAATGAGTTAGGTGTGTTAGTATCATCTCATAGGAGGCATTAGCGAGGGTTAATGAGTTAGTTTGAAGGAGCGAAATGTAGTGTGGTGCATGAAGAACAGATTACAGAAGCATTTGAAATAAGAACAGGAATAAGGCAGGGATGCCTTCTGTCTCCAATTCTCTTTCCACTGGCCATAGATTGGATTATGAAAATAACTCAAAACAACAGAAATGGGATCCAGTGGTCACTGACCAAACAACTTGATGATTTAGACTTTGCTAATAACATAGCTCTCCTATCACACAGCCATCAACAGATGCAGGATAAAATGGGCATACTTGATGACAGATCACAACATACTAGGACTGATGATTAATAGAGATAAGATCAACATTATGAGAATTAATACAGTTGGCAATAACAAAATAAAACTAGGAGAAATATCTCTACTAGACGTACAATCTTACATATATGTGGGCAGTAATATAGATAAAGAGGGAGGAACAGAAAATGATACCAAAATAAGGATATCAATAGCAAGAGGAGCTTTCATTGCACCTGGAAACATATGGAAATCCAAAGAAATTAGGTTAAATACAAAAATAAAAATGTTCAACTCAAATGTTAAGTCGGTCCTATTATATGGGTGTGAAACATGGAGAACAACAAAATTGACAATCACGAAGATACAGACTTTCATTAATGAATGCTTACGCAGAATAAAAGGATGGAGATGGCAGGACAAAATCACTAACATAGAATTATGGAAATGCACCAGTCAAACACCAGTGGATAAAGAGATACAGCGAAGATAATGGCGCTGGATAGGACACACACAACGGAAGCCAAATGAGAGCATTACACAACATGCCCTTTTTTGGAATTCCTAGGGGAAAAGACAAAGAGGAAGACCAAGGAATTCTTGGAGAAGACAGATAGAAACAGAGATGAAGATGGTGGGGAAGACATGGAACGATTTTAAAAGAATGGCAAGAAACAGAACGACTTGGAAAGTGTTTGTTGAAGACCAATGCTCCACAGGGAGCTGAAAAGGTAGAAGAAGAAGAATGAGTTAGTTTAAGTAGGTGTGTTAGTATCATATCAAGGGAGGCATTAGCGAGGGTTAATGAGTTAGTTTAAGTAGGTGTGTTAGTATCATCTTAAGGCAGGCATTAGCGAGGGTCAATGAGTTAGTTTAAGTAGGTGTGTTTGTATCATCTTAAGGCAGGCATTAGCGAGGGTTAATGAGTTAGTTTAAGTAGGTGTGTTAGTATCATCTCAAAGGGAGGCATTAGCGAGGGTTAATGAGTTAGTTTAAGCAGGTGTGTTAGTATCATCTCATAGGAGGCATTAGCGAGGGTTAATGAGTTAGTTTAAGCAGGTGTGTTAGTATCATCTCAAAGGGAGGCATTAGCGAGGGTTAATGAGTTAGTTTAAGCAGGTGTGTTAGTATCATCTCAAGGGAGGCATTAGCGAGGGTTAATGAGTTAGTTTAAGTAGATTTGTTAATATCATCTCAAAGGGAGCCATTAGCGAGGGTTAATGAGTTAGGTGTGTTAGTATCATCTCATAGGAGGCATTAGCGAGGGTTAATGAGTTAGTTTGAAGGAGCGAAATGTAGTGTGGTGCATGAAGAACAGATTACAGAAGCATTTGAAATAAGAACAGGAATAAGGCAGGGATGCCTTCTGTCTCCAATTCTCTTTCCACTGGCCATAGATTGGATTATGAAAATAACTCAAAACAACAGAAATGGGATCCAGTGGTCACTGACCAAACAACTTGATGATTTAGACTTTGCTAATAACATAGCTCTCCTATCACACAGCCATCAACAGATGCAGGATAAAATGGGCATACTTGATGACAGATCACAACATACTAGGACTGATGATTAATAGAGATAAGACCAACATTATGAGAATTAATACAGTTGGCAATAACAAAATAAAACTAGGAGAAATATCTCTACTAGACGTACAATCTTACATATATGTGGGCAGTAATATAGATAAAGACGGAGGAACAGAAAATGATACCAAAATAAGGATATCAAAAGCAAGAGGAGCTTTCATTGCACCTGGAAACATATGGAAATCCAAAGAAATTAGGTTAAATACAAAAATAAAAATGTTCAACTCAAATGTTAAGTCGGTCCTATTATATGGGTGTGAAACATGGAGAACAACAAAATTGACAATCACGAAGATACAGATTTTCATTAATGGATGATTACGCAGAATAAAAGGATGGAAATGGCAGGACAAAATCACTAACATAGAATTATGGAAATGCACCAGTCAAACACCAGTGGATAAAGAGATACAGCGAAGATAATGGCGCTGGATAGGACACACACAACGGAAGCCAAATGAGAGCATTACACAACATGCCCTTTTTGGAATTCCCAGGGGAAAAGACAAAGAGGAAGACCAAGGAATTCTTGGAGAAGACAGATAGAAACAGAGATGAAGATGGTGGGGAAGACATGGAACGATTTTAAAAGAATGGCAAGAAACAGAACGACTTGGAAAGTGTTTGTTGAAGACCAATGCTCCACAGGGAGCTGAAAAGGTAGAAGAAGAAGAATGAGTTAGTTTAAGTAGGTGTGTTAGTATCATATCAAGGGAGGCATTAGCGAGGGTTAATGAGTTAGTTTAAGTAGGTGTGTTAGTATCATCTTAAGGCAGGCATTAGCGAGGGTCAATGAGTTAGTTTAAGTAGGTGTGTTAGTATCATCTTAAGGCAGGCATTAGCGAGGGTTAATGAGTTAGTTTAAGTAGGTGTGTTAGTATCATCTCAAAGGAGGCATTAGCGAGGGTTAATGAGTTAGTTTAAGCAGGTGTGTTAGTATCATCTCATAGGAGGCATTAGCGAGGGTTAATGAGTTAGTTTAAGCAGGTGTGTTAGTATCATCTCAAAGGGAGGCATTAGCGAGGGTTAATGAGTTAGTTTAAGCAGGTGTGTTAGTATCATCTCAAGGGAGGCATTAGCGAGGGTTAATGAGTTAGTTTAAGTAGATTTGTTAGTATCATCTCAAAGGGAGCCATTAGCGAGGGTTAATGAGTTAGGTGTGTTAGTATCATCTCATAGGAGGCATTAGCGAGGGTTAATGAGTTAGTTTGAAGGAGCGAAATGTAGTGTGGTGCATGAAGAACAGATTACAGAAGCATTTGAAATAAGAACAGGAATAAGGCAGGGATGCCTTCTGTCTCCAATTCTCTTTCCACTGGCCATAGATTGGATTATGAAAATAACTCAAAACAACAGAAATGGGATCCAGTGGTCACTGACCAAACAACTTGATGATTTAGACTTTGCTAATAACATAGCTCTCCTATCACACAGCCATCAACAGATGCAGGATAAAATGGGCATACTTGATGACAGATCACAACATACTAGGACTGATGATTAATAGAGATAAGATCAACATTATGAGAATTAATACAGTTGGCAATAACAAAATAAAACTAGGAGAAATATCTCTACTAGACGTACAATCTTACATATATGTGGGCAGTAATATAGATAAAGAGGGAGGAACAGAAAATGATACCAAAATAAGGATATCAATAGCAAGAGGAGCTTTCATTGCACCTGGAAACATATGGAAATCCAAAGAAATTAGGTTAAATACAAAAATAAAAATGTTCAACTCAAATGTTAAGTCGGTCCTATTATATGGGTGTGAAACATGGAGAACAACAAAATTGACAATCACGAAGATACAGACTTTCATTAATGAATGCTTACGCAGAATAAAAGGATGGAGATGGCAGGACAAAATCACTAACATAGAATTATGGAAATGCACCAGTCAAACACCAGTGGATAAAGAGATACAGCGAAGATAATGGCGCTGGATAGGACACACACAACGGAAGCCAAATGAGAGCATTACACAACATGCCCTTTTTTGGAATTCCTAGGGGAAAAGACAAAGAGGAAGACCAAGGAATTCTTGGAGAAGACAGATAGAAACAGAGATGAAGATGGTGGGGAAGACATGGAACGATTTTAAAAGAATGGCAAGAAACAGAACGACTTGGAAAGTGTTTGTTGAAGACCAATGCTCCACAGGGAGCTGAAAAGGTAGAAGAAGAAGAATGAGTTAGTTTAAGTAGGTGTGTTAGTATCATATCGAGGGCGGCATTAGCGAGGGTTAATGAGTTAGTTTAAGTAGGTGTGTTAGTATCATCTTAAGGCAGGCATTAGCGAGGGTTAATGAGTTAGTTTAAGTAGGTGTGTTAGTATCATCTTAAGGCAGGCATTAGCGAGGGTTAATGAGTTAGTTTAAGTAGGTGTGTTAGTATCATATCAAGGGAGGCATTAGCGAGGGTTAATGAGTTAGTTTAAGTAGGTTTGTTAGTATCATCTTAAGGCAGGCATTAGCGAGGGTTAATGAGTTAGTTTAAGTAGGTGTGTTAGTATCATATCAAGGGAGGCATTATCGAGGGTTAATGAGTTAGTTTAAGTAGGTTTGTTAGTATCATCTTAAGGCAGGCATTAGCGAGGGTTAATGAGTTAGTTTAAGTAGGTGTGTTAGTATCATCTCAAAGGAGGCATTAGCGAGGGTTAATGAGTTAGTTTAAGCAGGTGTGTTAGTATCATCTCAAAGGGAGGCATTAGCGAGGGTTAATGAGTTAGTTTAAGTAGATTTGTTTGTATCATCTCAAGGGAGGCACTAGTGAGGGTTAATGAGTTATTTTAAGTAGGTGTGTTTGTATCATCTCAAGGGAGGCCTTAGCGAGAGTCAATGAGTTAGTTTAAGTAGATTTGTTAGTATCATCTCTAATGGAGGCATTAGCGAGGGTTAATGAGTTAGTTTAAGTAGATTTGTTAGTATCATCTCAAAGGGAAGCATTAGCGAGGGTTAATGAGTTAGTTTAAGTAGATTTGTTAGTATCATCTCATAGGAGGCATTAGCGAGGGTTAATGAGTTAGTTTAAGTAGGTGTGTTAGTATCATCTCAAGGGAGGCATTAGCGAGAGTTAATGAGTTAGTTTAAGTAGATTTGTTAGTATCATCTCTAATGGAGGCATTAGCGAGGGTTAATGAGTTAGTTTAAGTAGATTTGTTAGTATCATCTCAAAGGGAGGCATTAGCGAGGGTTAATGAGTTAGTTTAAGTATGTGTGTTAGTATCATCTTAAGGCAGGCATTAGCGAGGGTCAATGAGTTAGTTTAAGTAGGTGTGTTAGTATCATCTTAAGGCAGGCATTAGCGAGGGTTAATGAGTTAGTTTAAGTAGGCGTGTTAGTATCATCTCAAAGGAGGCATTAGCGAGGGTTAATGAGTTAGTTTAAGCAGGTGTGTTAGTATCATCTCATAGGAGGCATTAGCGAGGGTTAATGAGTTAGTTTAAGCAGGTGTGTTAGTATCATCTCAAAGGGAGGCATTAGCGAGGGTTAATGAGTTAGTTTAAGCAGGTGTGTTAGTATCATCTCAAGGGAGGCATTAGCGAGGGTTAATGAGTTAGTTTAAGTAGATTTGTTAGTATCATCTCAAAGGGAGCCATTAGCGAGGGTTAATGAGTTAGGTGTGTTAGTATCATCTCATAGGAGGCATTAGCGAGGGTTAATGAGTTAGTTTGAAGGAGCGAAATGTAGTGTGGTGCATGAAGAACAGATTACAGAAGCATTTGAAATAAGAACAGGAATAAGGCAGGGATGCCTTCTGTCTCCAATTCTCTTTCCACTGGCCATAGATTGGATTATGAAAATAACTCAAAACAACAGAAATGGGATCCAGTGGTCACTGACCAAACAACTTGATGATTTAGACTTTGCTAATAACATAGCTCTCCTATCACACAGCCATCAACAGATGCAGGATAAAATGGGCATACTTGATGACAGATCACAACATACTAGGACTGATGATTAATAGAGATAAGATCAACATTATGAGAATTAATACAGTTGGCAATAACAAAATAAAACTAGGAGAAATATCTCTACTAGACGTACAATCTTACATATATGTGGGCAGTAATATAGATAAAGAGGGAGGAACAGAAAATGATACCAAAATAAGGATATCAATAGCAAGAGGAGCTTTCATTGCACCTGGAAACATATGGAAATCCAAAGAAATTAGGTTAAATACAAAAATAAAAATGTTCAACTCAAATGTTAAGTCGGTCCTATTATATGGGTGTGAAACATGGAGAACAACAAAATTGACAATCACGAAGATACAGACTTTCATTAATGAATGCTTACGCAGAATAAAAGGATGGAGATGGCAGGACAAAATCACTAACATAGAATTATGGAAATGCACCAGTCAAACACCAGTGGATAAAGAGATACAGCGAAGATAATGGCGCTGGATAGGACACACACAACAGAAGCCAAATGAGAGCATTACACAACATGCCCTTTTTTGGAATTCCTAGGGGAAAAGACAAAGAGGAAGACCAAGGAATTCTTGGAGAAGACAGATAGAAACAGAGATGAAGATGGTGGGGAAGACATGGAACGATTTTAAAAGAATGGCAAGAAACAGAACGACTTGGAAAGTGTTTGTTGAAGACCAATGCTCCACAGGGAGCTGAAAAGGTAGAAGAAGAAGAATGAGTTAGTTTAAGTAGGTGTGTTAGTATCATATCAAGGGAGGCATTAGCGAGGGTTAATGAGTTAGTTTAAGTAGGTGTGTTAGTATCATCTTAAGGCAGGCATTAGCGAGGGTCAATGAGTTAGTTTAAGTAGGTGTGTTTGTATCATCTTAAGGCAGGCATTAGCGAGGGTTAATGAGTTAGTTTAAGTAGGTGTGTTAGTATCATCTCAAAGGGAGGCATTAGCGAGGGTTAATGAGTTAGTTTAAGCAGGTGTGTTAGTATCATCTCATAGGAGGCATTAGCGAGGGTTAATGAGTTAGTTTAAGCAGGTGTGTTAGTATCATCTCAAAGGGAGGCATTAGCGAGGGTTAATGAGTTAGTTTAAGCAGGTGTGTTAGTATCATCTCAAGGGAGGCATTAGCGAGGGTTAATGAGTTAGTTTAAGTAGATTTGTTAATATCATCTCAAAGGAGCATTAGCGAGGGTTAATGAGTTAGGTGTGTTAGTATCATCTCATAGGAGGCATTAGCGAGGGTTAATGAGTTAGTTTGAAGGAGCGAAATGTAGTGTGGTGCATGAAGAACAGATTACAGAAGCATTTGAAATAAGAACAGGAATAAGGCAGGGATGCCTTCTGTCTCCAATTCTCTTTCCACTGGCCATAGATTGGATTATGAAAATAACTCAAAACAACAGAAATGGGATCCAGTGGTCACTGACCAAACAACTTGATGATTTAGACTTTGCTAATAACATAGCTCTCCTATCACACAGCCATCAACAGATGCAGGATAAAATGGGCATACTTGATGACAGATCACAACATACTAGGACTGATGATTAATAGAGATAAGACCAACATTATGAGAATTAATACAGTTGGCAATAACAAAATAAAACTAGGAGAAATATCTCTACTAGACGTACAATCTTACATATATGTGGGCAGTAATATAGATAAAGACGGAGGAACAGAAAATGATACCAAAATAAGGATATCAAAAGCAAGAGGAGCTTTCATTGCACCTGGAAACATATGGAAATCCAAAGAAATTAGGTTAAATACAAAAATAAAAATGTTCAACTCAAATGTTAAGTCGGTCCTATTATATGGGTGTGAAACATGGAGAACAACAAAATTGACAATCACGAAGATACAGACTTTCATTAATGGATGATTACGCAGAATAAAAGGATGGAAATGGCAGGACAAAATCACTAACATAGAATTATGGAAATGCACCAGTCAAACACCAGTGGATAAAGAGATACAGCGAAGATAATGGCGCTGGATAGGACACACACAACGGAAGCCAAATGAGAGCATTACACAACATGCCCTTTTTGGAATTCCCAGGGGAAAAGACAAAGAGGAAGACCAAGGAATTCTTGGAGAAGACAGATAGAAACAGAGATGAAGATGGTGGGGAAGACATGGAACGATTTTAAAAGAATGGCAAGAAACAGAACGACTTGGAAAGTGTTTGTTGAAGACCAATGCTCCACAGGGAGCTGAAAAGGTAGAAGAAGAAGAATGAGTAAGTTTAAGTAGTTGTGTTAGTATCATATCAAGGGAGGCATTAGCGAGGGTTAATGAGTTAGTTTAAGTAGGTGTGTTAGTATCATCTTAAGGCAGGCATTAGCGAGGGTCAATGAGTTAGTTTAAGTAGGTGTGTTTGTATCATCTTAAGGCAGGCATTAGCGAGAGTTAATGAGTTAGTTTAAGTAGGTGTGTTAGTATCATCTCAAAGGAGGCATTAGCGAGGGTTAATGAGTTAGTTTAAGCAGGTGTGTTAGTATCATATCATAGGAGGCATTAGCGAGGGTTAATGAGTTAGTTTAAGCAGGTGTGTTAGTATCATCTCATAGGAGGCATTAGCGAGGGTTAATGAGTTAGTTTAAGCAGGTGTGTTAGTATCATCTCATAGGAGGCATTAGCGAGGGTCAATGAGTTAGTTTAAGTAGGTGTGTTTGTATCATCTTAAGGCAGGCATTAGCGAGGGTTAATGAGTTAGTTTAAGCAGGTGTGTTAGTATCATCTCATAGGAGGCATTAGCGAGGGTTAATGAGTTAGTTTAAGCAGGTGTGTTAGTATCATCTCAAAGGGAGGCATTAGCGAGGGTTAATGAGTTAGTTTAAGCAGGTGTGTTAGTATCATCTCAAGGGAGGCATTAGCGAGGGTTAATGAGTTAGTTTAAGCAGGTGTGTTAATATCATCTCAAAGGGAGCCATTAGCGAGTGTTAATGAGTTAGGTGTGTTAGTATCATCTCATAGGAGGCATTAGCGAGGGTTAATGAGTTAGTTTGAAGGAGCGAAATGTAGTGTGGTGCATGAAGAACAGATTACAGAAGCATTTGAAATAAGAACAGGAATAAGGCAGGGATGCCTTCTGTCTCCAATTCTCTTTCCACTGGCCATAGATTGGATTATGAAAATAACTCAAAACAACAGAAATGGGATCCAGTGGTCACTGACCAAACAACTTGATGATTTAGACTTTGCTAATAACATAGCTCTCCTATCACACAGCCATCAACAGATGCAGGATAAAATGGGCATACTTGATGACAGATCACAACATACTAGGACTGATGATTAATAGAGATAAGACCAACATTATGAGAATTAATACAGTTGGCAATAACAAAATAAAACTAGGAGAAATATCTCTACTAGACGTACAATCTTACATATATGTGGGCAGTAATATAGATAAAGAGGGAGGAACAGAAAATGATACCAAAATAAGGATATCAAAAGCAAGAGGAGCTTTCATTGCACCTGGAAACATATGGAAATCCAAAGAAATTAGGTTAAATACAAAAATAAAAATGTTCAACTCAAATGTTAAGTCGGTCCTATTATATGGGTGTGAAACATGGAGAACAACAAAATTGACAATCACGAAGATACGGACTTTCATTAATGGATGATTACGCAGAATAAAAGGATGGAAATGGCAGGACAAAATCACTAACATAGAATTATGGAAATGCACCAGTCAAACACCAGTGGATAAAGAGATACAGCGAAGATAATGGCGCTGGATAGGACACACACAACGGAAGCCAAATGAGAGCATTACACAACATGCCCTTTTTGGAATTCCCAGGGGAAAAGACAAAGAGGAAGACCAAGGAATTCTTGGAGAAGACAGATAGAAACAGAGATGAAGATGGTGGGGAAGACATGGAACGATTTTAAAAGAATGGCAAGAAACAGAACGACTTGGAAAGTGTTTGTTGAAGACCAATGCTCCACAGGGAGCTGAAAAGGTAGAAGAAGAAGAATGAGTTAGTTTAAGTAGGTGTGTTAGTATCATATCAAGGGAGGCATTAGCGAGGGTTAATGAGTTAGTTTAAGTAGGTGTGTTAGTATCATCTTAAGGCAGGCATTAGCGAGGGTCAATGAGTTAGTTTAAGTAGGTGTGTAAGTATCATCTTAAGGCAGGCATTAGCGAGGGTTAATGAGTTAGTTTAAGTAGGTGTGTTAGTATCATCTCAAAGGAGGCATTAGCGAGGGTTAATGAGTTAGTTTAAGCAGGTGTGTTAGTATCATCTCATAGGAGGCATTAGCGAGGGTTAATGAGTTAGTTTAAGCAGGTGTGTTAGTATCATCTCATAGGAGGCATTAGCGAGGGTTAATGAGTTAGTTTAAGCAGGTGTGTTAGTATCATCTCATAGGAGGCATTAGCGAGGGTCAATGAGTTAGTTTAAGTAGGTGTGTTTGTATCATCTTAAGGCAGGCATTAGCGAGAGTTAATGAGTTAGTTTAAGTAGGTGTGTTAGTATCATCTTAAGGCAGGCATTAGCGAGGGTTAATGAGTTAGTTTAAGTAGGTGTGTTAGTATCATATTAAGGGAGGCATTAGCGAGGGTTAATGAGTTAGTTTAAGTAGGTTTGTTAGTATCATCTTAAGGCAGGCATTAGCGAGGGTTAATGAGTTAGTTTAAGTAGGTGTGTTAGTATCATATCAAGGGAGGCATTAGCGAGGGTTAATGAGTTAGTTTAAGTAGGTTTGTTAGTATCATCTTAAGGCAGGCATTAGCGAGGGTTAATGAGTTAGTTTAAGTAGGTTTGTTAGTATCATATCAAGGGAGGCATTAGCGAGGGTTAATGAGTTAGTTTTATTAGGTTTGTTAGTATCATCTTAAGGCAGGCATTAGCGAGGGTTAATGAGTTAGTTTAAGTAGGTGTGTTAGTATCATCTTAAGGCAGGCATTAGCGAGGGTTAATGAGTTAGTTTAGGTAGGTGTGTTAGTATCATATCAAGGGAGGCATTAGCGAGGGTCAATGAGTTAGTTTAAGTAGGTGTGTTAGTATCATCTTAAGGCAGGCATTAGCGAGGGTTAATGAGTTAGTTTAAGTAGATTTATTAGTATCATCTCATAGGAGTCATTAGCGAGGGTTAATGAGTTAGTTTAAGTTTGGTGTGTTAGTATCATCTCAAGGGAGGCATTAGCGAGGGTCAATGAGTTACTTTAAGCAGGTGTGTTAGTATCATCTCAAGGGAGGCATTAGCGAGGGTCATTGAGTTAGTTTAAGTAGGTGTGTTAGTATCATCTCAAAGGGAGGCATTAGCGAGGGTTAATGAGTTAGTTTAAGCAGGTGTGTTAGTATCATCTCAAGGGAGGCATTAGCGAGGGTTAATGAGTTAGTTTAAGTAGATTTGTTAGTATCATCTCAAAGGGAGCCATTAGCGAGGGTTAATGAGTTAGGTGTGTTAGTATCATCTCATAGGAGGCATTAGCGAGGGTTAATGAGTTAGTTTGAAGGAGCGAAATGTAGTGTGGTGCATGAAGAACAGCTTACAGAAGCATTTGAAATAAGAACAGGAATAAGGCAGGGATGCCTTCTGTCTCCAATTCTCTTTCCACTGGCCATAGATTGGATTATGAAAATAACTCAAAACAACAGAAATGGGATCCAGTGGTCACTGACGAAACAACTTGATGATTTAGACTTTGCTAATAACATAGCTCTCCTATCACACAGCCATCAACAGATGCAGGATAAAATGGGCATACTTGATGACAGATCACAACATACTAGGACTGATGATTAATAGAGATAAGACCAACATTATGAGAATTAATACAGTTGGCAATAACAAAATAAAACTAGGAGAAATATCTCTACTAGACGTACGATCTTACATATATCTGGGCAGTAATATAGATAAAGAGGGAGGAACAGAGAATGACACAAAATAAGGATATCAAAAGCAAGAGGAGCTTTCATTGCACCTGGAAACATATGGAAATCCAAAGAAATTAGGTTAAATACAAAAATAAAAATGTTCAACTCAAATGTTAAGTCGGTCCTATTATATGGGTGTGAAACATGGAGAACAACAAAATTGACAATCACGAAGATACAGACTTTCATTAATGAATGCTTACGCAGAATAAAAGGATGGAGATGGCAGGACAAAATCACTAACATAGAATTATGGAAATGCACCAGTCAAACACCAGTGGATAAAGAGATACAGCGAAGATAATGGCGCTGGATAGGACACACACAACGGAAGCCAAATGAGAGCATTACACAACATGCCCTTTTTTGGAATTCCTAGGGGAAAAGACAAAGAGGAAGACCAAGGAATTCTTGGAGAAGACAGATAGAAACAGAGATGAAGATGGTGGGGAAGACATGGAACGATTTTAAAAGAATGGCAAGAAACAGAACGACTTGGAAAGTGTTTGTTGAAGACCAATGCTCCACAGGGAGCTGAAAAGGTAGAAGAAGAAGAATGAGTTAGTTTAAGTAGGTGTGTTAGTATCATATCAAGGGAGGCATTAGCGAGGGTTAATGAGTTAGTTTAAGTAGGTGTGTTAGTATCATCTTAAGGCAGGCATTAGCGAGGGTTAATGAGTTAGTTTAAGTAGGTGTGTTAGTATCATCTTAAGGGAGGCATTAGCGAGGGTCAATGAGTTAGTTTAAGTAGGTGTGTTAGTATCATCTCAAAGGGAGGCATTAGCGAGGGTTAATGAGTTAGTTTAAGCAGGTGTGTTAGTATCATCTCATAGGAGGCATTAGCGAGGGTTAATGAGTTAGTTTAAGTTTGGTGTGTTAGTATCATCTCAAAGGGAGGCATTAGCGAGGGTTAATGAGTTAGTTTAAGTAGATTTGTTAGTATCATCTCAAAGGGAGCCATTAGCGAGGGTTAATGAGTTAGGTGTGTTAGTATCATCTCATAGGAGCCATTAGCGAGGGTTAATGAGTTAGGTGTGTTAGTATCATCTCATAGGAGCCATTAGCGAGGGTTAATGAGTTAGGTGTGTTAGTATCATCTCATAGGAGGCATTAGCGAGGGTTAATGAGTTAGTTTAAGTTTGGTGTGTTAGTATCATCTCAAGGGAGGCATTAGCGAGGGTCAATGAGTTAGTTTAAGCAGGTGTGTTAGTATCATCTCAAAGGGAGGCATTAGCGAGGGTTAATGAGTTAGTTTAAGCAGGTGTGTTAGTATCATCTCAAGGGAGGCATTAGCGAGGGTTAATGAGTTAGTTTAAGTAGATTTGTTAGTATCATCTCAAAGGGAGCCATTAGCGAGGGTTAATGAGTTAGGTGTGTTAGTATCATCTCATAGGAGGCATTAGCGAGGGTTAATGAGTTAGTTTGAAGGAGCGAAATGTAGTGTGGTGCATGAAGAACAGATTACAGAAGCATTTGAAATAAGAACAGGAATAAGGCAGGGATGCCTTCTGTCTCCAATTCTCTTTCCACTGGCCATAGATTGGATTATGAAAATAACTCAAAACAACAGAAATGGGATCCAGTGGTCACTGACCAAACAACTTGATGATTTAGACTTTGCTAATAACATAGCTCTCCTATCACACAGCCATCAACAGATGCAGGATAAAATGGGCATACTTGATGACAGATCACAACATACTAGGACTGATGATTAATAGAGATAAGACCAACATTATGAGAATTAATACAGTTGGCAATAACAAAATAAAACTAGGAGAAATATCTCTACTAGACGTACAATCTTACATATATGTGGGCAGTAATATAGATAAAGACGGAGGAACAGAAAATGATACCAAAATAAGGATATCAAAAGCAAGAGGAGCTTTCATTGCACCTGAAAACATATGGAAATCCAAAGAAATTATTAAATACAAAAATAAAAATGTTCAACTCAAATGTTAAGTCGGTCCTATTATATGGGTGTGAAACATGGAGAACAACAAAATTGACAATCACGAAGATACAGACTTTCATTAATGGATGATTACGCAGAATAAAAGGATGGAAATGGCAGGACAAAATCACTAACATAGAATTATGGAAATGCACCAGTCAAACACCAGTGGATAAAGAGATACAGCGAAGATAATGGCGCTGGCTAGGACACACACAACGGAAGCCAAATGAGAGCATTACACAACATGCCCTTTTTGGAATTCCCAGGGGAAAAGACAAAGAGGAAGACCAAGGAATTCTTGGAGAAGACAGATAGAAACAGAGATGAAGATGGTGGGGAAGACATGGAACGATTTTAAAAGAATGGCAAGAAACAGAACGACTTGGAAAGTGTTTGTTGAAGACCAATGCTCCACAGGGAGCTGAAAAGGTAGAAGAAGAAGAATGAGTTAGTTTAAGTAGGTGTGTTAGTATCATATCGAGGGCGGCATTAGCGAGGGTTAATGAGTTAGTTTAAGTAGGTGTGTTAGTATCATCTTAAGGCAGGCATTAGCGAGGGTTAATGAGTTAGTTTAAGTAGGTGTGTTAGTATCATCTTAAGGCAGGCATTAGCGAGGGTTAATGAGTTAGTTTAAGTAGGTGTGTTAGTATCATATCAAGGGAGGCATTAGCGAGGGTTAATGAGTTAGTTTAAGTAGGTTTGTTAGTATCATCTTAAGGCAGGCATTAGCGAGGGTTAATGAGTTAGTTTAAGTAGGTGTGTTAGTATCATATCAAGGGAGGCATTATCGAGGGTTAATGAGTTAGTTTAAGTAGGTTTGTTAGTATCATCTTAAGGCAGGCATTAGCGAGGGTTAATGAGTTAGTTTAAGTAGGTGTGTTAGTATCATCTTAAGGCAGGCATTAGCGAGGGTTAATGAGTTAGTTTAGGTAGGTGTGTTAGTATCATATCAAGGGAGGCATTAGCGAGGGTCAATGAGTTAGTTTAAGTAGGTGTGTTAGTATCATCTTAAGGCAGGCATTAGCGAGGGTTAATGAGTTAGTTTAAGTAGGTGTGTTAGTATCATATCAAGGGAGGCATTAGCGAGGGTTAATGAGTTAGTTTTATTAGGTTTGTTAGTATCATCTTAAGGCAGGCATTAGCGAGGGTTAATGAGTTAGTTTAAGTAGGTGTGTTAGTATCATATCAAGGGAGGCATTAGCGAGGGTCAATGAGTTAGTTTAAGTAGGTGTGTTAGTATCATATCAAGGGAAGCATTAGCGAGGGTTAATGAGTTAGTTTTATTAGGTTTGTTAGTATCATCTTAAGGCAGGCATTAGCGAGGGTTAATGAGTTAGTTTAAGTAGGTGTGTTAGTATCATATCAAGGGAAGCATTAGCGAGGGTTAATGAGTTAGTTTTATTAGGTTTGTTAGTATCATCTTAAGGCAGGCATTAGCGAGGGTTAATGAGTTAGTTTAAGTAGGTGTGTTAGTATCATCTTAAGGCAGGCATTAGCGAGGGTTAATGAGTTAGTTTAGGTAGGTGTGTTAGTATCATATCAAGGGAGGCATTAGCGAGGGTCAATGAGTTAGTTTAAGTAGGTGTGTTAGTATCATCTTAAGGCAGGCATTAGCGAGGGTTAATGAGTTAGTTTAAGTAGGTGTGTTAGTATCATATCAAGGGAGGCATTAGCGAGGGTTAATGAGTTAGTTTAAGTAGGTTTGTTAGTATCATCTCAAGGGAGGCACTAGCGAGGGTTAATGAGTTAGTTTAAGTAGGTGTGTTAGTATCATCTCAAGGGAGGCACTAGCGAGGTTTAATGAGTTAGTTTAAGTAGGTGTGTTAGTATCATCTCAAGGGAGGCACTAGCGAGGTCAATGAGTTAGTATAAGTAGGTGTGTTAGTATCATCCCAAGACAGGTATTATCGAGGGTTAATGAGTTAGTTTAGGTAGGTGTGTTAGTATCATATCAAGGCAGGAATTTTCGAGGGTTAATGAGTTAGTTTAGGTAGGTGTGTTAGTATCATATCAAGGGAGGCATTAGCGAGGGTTAATGAGTTAGTTTAGGTAGGGTTGTTAGTATCATATCAATGGAGGCATTAGCGAGGGTTAATGAGTTAGTTTAGGTAGGTGTGTTAGTATCATCTCAA
>JAVIAB010000099.1:8120857-8330857 GCA_032433765.1 Megaustenia siamemsis | reverse complement strand
ACAAGCAAAGACAGAATAGTACAAGCAAAGACAGAATAGGACAAGCAAAGATAGAATAAGACAAGCAAAACAGAATAGGACAAGCAAAGATAGAATAGGACTAGCAAAGACGGAATAGGACAAGCAAAGATAGAATAGGACAAGCAAAGATAGAATAGGACAAGCAAAGACAGAATAGGATAAGCAAAGACAGAATAGGACAAGCAAAGATAGAATAGCACAAGCAAAGACTGAATAGGACAAGCAAAGATAGAATAGGACTAGCAAAGACGGAATAGGACAAGCAAAGATAGAATAGGACAAGCAAAGACAGAATAGGACAAGCAAAGACAGAATAGGACAAGCAAAGACAGAATAGGACAAGCAAATATAGAATAGGACAAGCAAAGATAGAATAGGACTAGCAAAGACAGAATAGGACACGCAAAGACTGAATAGGACAAGCAAAGACAGAATAGGACAAGCAAAGACAGAATAGGACAAGCAAATATAGAATAGGACAAGCAAAGACAGAATAGGACAAGCAAATATAGAATAGGATAAGCAAAGACAGAATAGGACAAGCAAAGACAGAATAGGACAAGCAAAGACAGAATAGGATAAGCAAAGACAGAATAGGACAAGCAAATATAGAATAGGACAAGCAAAGACAGAATAGGACAAGCAAAGACAGAATAGTACAAGCAAAGACAGAATAGGACAAGCAAAGACAGAATAGGATAAGCAAAGACAGAATAGGACAAGCAAAGACAGAATAGGACAAGCAAAGACAGAATAGGACAAGCAAATATAGAATAGGACAAGCAAAGACAGAATAGGACAAGCAAAGACAGAATAGGACAAGCAAAGACAGAATAGGATAAGCAAAGACAGAATAGGACAAGCAAAGACAGAATAGGACAAGCAAAGACAGAATAGGACAAGCAAAGACAGAACAGGACAAGCAAAGACAGAATAGGACAAGCAAAAACAGAATAGGATAAGCAAAGACAGAATAGAACAAGCAAAAACAGAATAGGATAAGCAAAGACAGAATAGGATAAGCAAAGACAGAATAGGACAAGCAAAGACAGAATAGGATAAGCAAAGACAGAATAGGATAAGCAAAGACAGAATAGTATAAGCAAAGACAGAATAGGACAAGCAAAGACAGAATAGGATAAGCAAAGACATAATAGGACAAGCAAAGACAGAATAGGACAAGCAAAGACAGAATAGGATAAGCAAATATAGAATAGGATAAGCAAAGACAGAATAGGATACGCAAAGACAGAATAGGACAAGCAAAGACAGAATAGGACTAGCAAAGACAGAATAGGACACGTAACGACAGAATAGGATAAGCAAAGACAGAATAGGACAAGCAAAGACAGAATAGGATAAGCAAAGACAGAATAGGATAAGCAAAGACAGAATAGTATAAGCAAAGACAGAATAGGATAAGCAAAGACAGAATAGGATACGCAAAGACAGAATAGGACAAGCAAAGACAGAATAGGACTAGCAAAGACAGAATAGGACACGTAACGACAGAATAGGATAAGCAAAGACAGAATAGGACAAGCAAAGACAGAATAGTATAAGCAAAGACAGAATAGGACAAGCAAAGACAGAATAGGATAAGCAAAGACAGAATAGGATACGCAAAGACAGAATAGGACAAGCAAAGACAGAATAGGACTAGCAAAGACAGAATAGGACACGTAAAGACAGAATAGTACTAATAATGACAGAATAGGACACGTAAAGACAGATTTCCATCGAAGAAAAAACATCTTATGTAACAAATTATTGTCAATTAATGTTAGAAACCGTATCTTGAAGTGCTACATCAAACCTGTTCTACTATATGGAAGTGAGTTCATGGACGAGGAAGTGAGTTCATGGACGAGGAAGTGAGTTCATGGACAAGGAAGTGAGTTCATGGACGAGGAATTGAGTTCATGGACGAAGAAGTGAATTCATGGACGATAAGTAAGAGGGAACAAAGAACATTAGAGGCAGATGAGATGTGATTTATCAGAAGAATATTACAAATTCCGTGGATAGCAGGGATTACAAATGTAGAATATTTTAAACGAGTTGGAGAAAAGAGGAAATATCGATTCATAAGAAAAAGACAATCTATATTTATTGGGCATGTGATACGATGAAAGACGATTAGAGGCCACAGAGATGGGATTTCTCAGAAGAATGTTGAAAGTTCCCTGGACAGCTAAAAAGACTCATAAAGAAATTCTCAAAGAGGTTAACACAAAAAGGGAGCTCCTAAAAAAAACAGAAAGAAGCAATCAACATTTTTCGGGCACATCATGAGAAGAGGAAAGTCTGAATACTTGGTTACAACTGGCAAAATAAAAGGAAAGAGAGATCGCGGACGACAAAGAGAGAAAATACAGGATAACTTGGTGTCATGGCATGGAAAACAGTCAACAAGAGAACTGATACGATGTATTGTACTGTAGATAGAAGATTCTGGAGGGACATGATCGCCTACGCCAACCGGTATGGCACATGATGATGATGTGATACGAAAAGAAGGCGTTAAGACTATTTGTTTTTATTTATTTATTTATTTTTTAAATTTATTTATTGTTTTGCATTCGCCAGCTTTTTATAAGTCCCTAGAGACTAGGAACTGAATTTTGCGTGTTAATCCGCTTTCCCCTGGCAACCGTGTGCACAGGGGCCCCTAGCCGCACAGGCAGACAACCCCGTTCTCCTCGACTTTTCTTGAGATTCTTGACGAGAATATGGGAGCACCTATGGACTAGTTCGGTGCGCGTTGATGATGCTGCTACTAACAACATATCTTGCATCTGTTTCTACTCTCTCCTCAAGTTCCCTGTTGTCACAATCCACTCTATAGTTGTTCCCCCTTCTCATTACTTGACAGTCACAAAAATGGTTTTTTCCCCTTGATCTTGGAAATTAGTCATCTTTTTGTTTGATCATCTTTTTGTTAGATCATCTTTTTGTTTGATCATCTTTTGTAACGCTCTATTTACTTTACTTTTAGCTGTCCATGATATTCTTAGCACTCTTCTGTAAAACTAAATTTCTGTGACCTCCAACTATTTGTATTGCCTTGTGTCATATTGTCCATGATTCACATCCATACGTCAAGACTGCTTTCATTTTTTTCGCCAGCTTTCACCTCTGGCAAAGTCCCTAAATTCAAGAAAGTGAATTTTGCGTGTTAATCCTTTTTTCCTGGCAGTCGTGTGCACAGGGGTCCCTCGTCGCACAGGCAGATAACTCCGACTTCGGATGTAAAAAAGTAAAGTACCCCCGTCACGCCAAGTGACGTATAGGGAATATGGTGTTAATGACCATACATTTTACAGACCTTCGGCACATGATTTTTGGGGTAATGTGGTCGGTATTACGCCCGTGCCGCTTCACTTTCCCAGAAAAAAAATCCGGTACCCATTAAAGGCTGGGTGAACCCGGAAGCCGTCGGTTGGGATCGAACCCTACCCCTTGTCCTTTGTAGTCCAGTTCACTAACCACTGAGCTATCGCGGCTCCCCGACTTCGGATGTACTCAGATTTAATTTTTCGTCGAAGAGTAATTGACGTTTCAAGCCGGGCCTCGCTGCTGAGACCAGGGGTGGTTGCCGCAGAGAGAAATCATAAATAAAAATCCCAACTGGTGCAGCCAGGATTTGAACCCACAACCTCTCTGTCTCGAGACCAACCAGTCCCCCATATTCCATATAAAATTGGGGGGGGGGGCGATAGGCAGTCAATAATGATTCTTTCTAACAACATGAAATGCATACATTCTTTTTCTTCGATCAGATACTGCTATGAGTTTAGACCAGCTTGGGTCGCGAACTATACCCCGCTTGTTTGAGGTCATCACCGGTTCCCCATGACTTGTCATGTAGGGTTGTTTCTGTGGGCCATATTTGTGTTATTAGGGTGTTCTGAGAGTGCTGGAGTTTGTCTGGCTGCTCCGCAGTCACATGTTGCAAAGTCACCGAGTCCTATCTTGTGTAGGTGTGCTCTGAAGAAACTGTGACCTGTTCTGAATCTGAATATCTTGGTCTGCCCAAGTCTGCTGAGTTTGTTTAAGCTGTCGTAGTCTAGTTCAACTATTCAATATAACTCTCTCCATTCTGTTTTCCTAGTTTGTGTAAGCTGTCGTATTTTAGTGTGGTACATCTTCCATCTGATGTTATTATTGTCATTAAGTATTTGACTCTATGCGCTTGTTTCAGATTTGTACTGTTTATTTTTATGCTGCATGATGGTGATTTGATAAAATATCTTTAAAAGAATTGAAAACTGCTAGAACAAAAATTCAGATGAAGGAGTATCTTGGTCTGCGTCCTATGGGCCGGCTACGGCTCGAAAGGCCAATAGATGATGGCGATTATTGTTTATTTCAATATGACCATTATTTCTGTTTTCTTACTATTCAGACTGAGTCTATTCTTGTTGCTTGCTTTTACTATCATCGCCAGTTCTCCCAGCCTTATAACGGGTATTGGATTTTTTCCTGGGACTATAGGGCGGCCTGGCGTGATACGGACTACATCACCTACAAAATGACCCCTCTGTCCTTTGTTAAATATGAGCTCTAACGTTTACGCCTTCATGCGCGTTTTTTTATATTTTATTCTTTAAAAAAAAAAAAAAGAACGATTTGGGAGTGGGGATTAAACCATCTCGGCCAGTTAGGAGTTTCATACACTATCATTCGGCGATTCGAAAGAAATCAAGAAAGGTAAACTTTTTCTTCTTTGCTTCCTGGTGTGCTTTTTTGCGTTGAGGAGAGATATAGTTAGCGATCTTTTGCTCTTCTGTAGGCCTCTGCTGCCTGTTATGTCCTATTGTAACCAATGTTCCATTAATCCATCCTTTTCGTTGTCTGCCATTGGGTCTATTGAGGTATTAGCGGGTCATTTCATTGATGAAATAACCAACTTAACTGTCCTGCAACGTGCTAAGACCCCAACAATCATGTCGATGCTCAGAAGTCGAAGGCTAAGATGGCTGGGGCATGTCCAACGGATGGAAGAAAAACGCATTCCTAGGCAAATACTATATGGCGAGCTAAAACACGGAAAACGACAAATCGGCAGACCTAAACTACGATATAGAGATATCTGCAAATCATCTCTGAAAGACTTCTCCATCTGTGAAAACGACTGGCAACATCTGGCAAGTGATCGCACATCATGGAGAGCACGTATAAGGAACGGTATAACAACATTTGAGACTGTGCTAAGACAGGACTTAGAAGAGAAGAGACTCATGAAAAAGGATGGTAAACCCTGTGGACCAGCGAGCCTGACTTGTTCATTATGTGACCGCGTGTGCTTGTCAAACATTGGTAGAATTAGCCACGAGAGAAGTTGTTCGGCAAAAACAATACCTCAAAAAAATACGCAATAGCCTCCACTAGACCGTCTGACAAGACGAAAAGGGCCATATATACATCATCATTGCATTCCGAACATGCCCATAGGTGCTCAGATCCCCTCCTCAGCAAGTCCCGCAGTGTCCAGCGACTGACGACTCCAGCTCTGTGTTGGTTGATAAGTCTTCTTACACGCCCACTAAGTTTCTCGTTTCTGGCTGTGCCCATCTTAACTCCCACCTCTTTCATCCGAAGGAGTGACGTGGACTTATAGTTGTCAAAAGCTCGCAGTGTATCCGCGTGCTGCAGAGCGATTTACTGGAGTTGGCCAGTCTATAACGTGGAAACGGATTCTGGACCGTGCGACTGAGTGAGTGCACGTGAGTCTAGACCATCCACATCATCGACTTCCATTGGGCCAAGTTCTCCCTCAACGTTTATTAAAGGCTCGCTATGTTGTATTTTGGTCTCTCTGCCTTATCATATATCCAAACCATTTTATTTGTCGATTCTTTATATATTTAATTACGGGAATTATTCCAAACTTTTTTTCTCTCAGTTCTTCACTTCAGATCTCATAGAAAGATAAACAACGGAACTACAACAAAAGAAATGCACACGTGACGTCGTCTTATTTGACAATTAAATATATTTGTTATTTTTGCCAGTCTGTACAAGTCAAAGAAAAGCAGGAAATGTTGAAATATCTGTACATGGACATAAATAAGGCATCTCAAATGTGACAACAAAAATACAAGTTAGTGATGACGTCAGTAAATATGACGTTTGCGATTGGCTGGAATTATCCAGTCATTGTGAACATGACTTCTCACGATGTAGTAACTGGAACAACAAAAATGGAGGCTTGTGATGAGGCACCTGCAAGGTTGGCACACATCTTGGTGGACTTCTGCCTTCGTCAGTCTAGGAATGTTTAACACGTGACCAGTCAGGATCAAATTGTTGGATTGGTTGTCAAAGGTGCTGAATGTAGTCGATCATGACAAGTCAGATAATGTTGGGGGGAGCGGTCGGAGTGAGCAGAAACGATGAAATTAGAGAAGACAACAAAAACATACGATAAAGAGACTTTATACATGACAACCAATCAATGGTTTGCCCATCTGGAGAGTCGCCTTCCGCTGCACATCGGATGAGGAAAAGGAGGCGGAACTAAGTAGTCCATGAGTCGGGGTAACAAGGAAACTAGACAACAATGGCTGAAGTTTGGTGAAGAGACAAATCTAGAACTTCATTTCAAATGATCTCCCTTTGATATCGGCGGACATGATAGGAGGAAGCTACAGATAGGACTTCATCGGTTTCTTAACGTAGCTGAAACCGTCAATAAATGAATCTCTCTGTCTTCCTATCTTTAGTGATATAAGTGTGAATAAATCTTCCACCTGTATTCCTATCTTTAGTGATATAAGTGTGAATAAATCTTCCACCTGTATTTCTATCTTTAGTGATATAAGTGTGAATAAATCTTCTACCTGTATTCCTATCTTTAGTGATATAAAAGTGAATAAATATTCCATCTGTATTCCTATCTTTAGTGATATAAGTGTGAATAAATCTTCTACCTGTATTCCTATCTTTAGTGATATAAAAGTGAATAAATCTTCCACCTGTATTTCTATCTTTAGTGATATATAAAAGTGAATAAATCTTCTACCTGTATTTCTATCTTTAGTGATATATAAATGTGAATAAATCTTCTACCTGTATTTCTATCGTTAGTGATATAAATGTGAATAAATCTTCCATCTGAATTCCTATCTTTAGTGATATATAAAAGTGAATAAATCTTCTACCTGTATTTCTATCTTTAGTGATATATAAAAGTGAATAAATCTTCCACCTGTATTTCTATCTTTAGTGATATATAAAAGTGAATAAATCTTCTACCTGTATTCCTATCTTTAGTGATATAAGTGAGAATAAATCTTCTACCTGTATTACTATCTTTAGTGATATAAGTGTGAATAAATCTTCTACCTGTATTCTTATCTTTAGTGATATAAGTGTGAATACATCTTCCATCTGTATTTCTATCTTTAGTGATATAAGTGTGAATAAATCTTCCACCTGTATTTCTATCTTTAGTGATATATAAATGTGAGTAAATCTTCTACCTGTATTTCTATCTTTAGTGATATATAAATGTGAGTAAATCTTCTACCTGTATTTCTATCTTTAGTGATATATAAATGTGAGTAAATCTTCCACCTGTATTTCTATCTTTAGTGATATATAAATGTGAGTAAATCTTCCACCTGTATTTCTATCTTTAGTGATATATAAGTGTGAATAAATCTTCCACCTGTATTCCTATCTTTAGTGATATATAAATGTGAATACATTTTTCTTGAGGTAATTTTGGCAGACACACTTCCCTTCACAATATATGAGCCAGTGTCCACAAATTGAGAGCAGCTCTGCCCAACGCCTCCTCTATGTGCTGCTCAATGTTTGTCATTATCTCCCGTACTCAGGTGATCATATCTTTGGCTATCAGGGGAACAGCTGCAATACTTTGTGGCAACTGGGAAATGATGGAAGAAGAGATACATGGAAACAAATAGAAGAGATATCAGAAGAGATTAAGAGAATGGTTTGGCAGGAAGTCATAAACAACTTTAAAGTTGTGGAGAGACATGATCATCTATGCTAGCAGGTACACTACTTCATGATGATAAATCAGTGCATGTGCACTCATCATTAAATAAATCAGAGACATGTGCACTCATTAAATAAATCAGGGTCATGTGCACTCATCATTAAATAAATCAGAGACATGTGCACTCATCATTAAATAAATCAGGGTCATGAGCACTCATCATTAAATAAATCAGGGACATGTGCACTCATCATTAAATAAATCAGGGACAATAACACTCATATTAAATAAATCAGGGACATGTAAACTCTACATTAAATAAATCAGGGACATGTGAACTCTACATTAAATAAATCAGGGACCTGTGAACTCTACATTAAATAAATCAGGGACATGTGCACTCATCATTAAATAAATCAGGGACATGTGCACTCATCATTAAATAAATCAGGGACATGTGCACTCATCATTAAATAAATCAGGGACAATAACACTCATATTAAATAAATCAGGGACATGTAAACTCTACATTAAATAAATCAGGGACATGTGAACTCTACATTAAATAAATCAGGGACCTGTGAACTCTACATTAAATAAATCAGGGACAAGGGTACTCATCATTAAATAAATCAGGGACCTGTGAACTCTATATTAAATAAATCAGGGACATGTAGTAAACTCTACATTAAATAAATCAGGGACATGTGAACTCTACATTAAATAAATCAGGGACATGTGAACTCATCATTAAATAAATCAGGGGCATGTGAACTCTAGATTAAATAAATCAGGGACATGTGAACTCTACATTAAATAAATCAGGGACATGTGAACTCTACATTAAATAAATCAGGGACCTGTGAACTCTACATTAAATAAATCAGGGACATGTGAACTCTACATTAAATAAATCAGGGACAAGGGCACTCATCATTAAATAAATCAGGGACATGTGAACTCTACATTGAATAAATCAGGGACATGTGAACTCTACATTGAATAAATCAGGGACATGTGAACTCTACATTAAATAAATCAGGGACATGTGAACTCTACATTAAATAAATCAGGGACATGTGAACTCTACAATAAATACATCAGGGACCTGTGAACTCTACATTAAATAAATCAGGGACCTGTGAACTCTACAATAAATAAATCAGGGACATGTGAACTCTACATTAAATAAATCAGGGACATGTGAACTCTACATTAAATAAATCAGGGACCTGTGAACTCTACATTAAATAAATCAGGGACATGTGAACTCTACATTAAATAAATCAGGGACATGTGAACTCTACATTAAATAAATCAGGGACCTGTGAACTCTACATTAAATAAATCAGGGACCTGTGAACTCTACATTAAATAAATCAGGGACCTGTGAACTCTACATTAAATAAATCAGGGACAAGGGCACTCATCATTAAATAAATCAGGGACCTGTGAACTCTACATTAAATAAATCAGGGACATGTGAACTCTACATTAAATAAATCAGGCTGTGCACTAATAATTTTCTGTACTCAAGATAAACCAGGACCTGTGAACTTATAATTTTGTGTAATTAAATCAGAAGTCTAAAAAAGATGGCAGGATTACATGGGTGGCACACAAGCTGGTGACTTCAAGCAAACAGAATTAAGCAACAGCAAGATGTCACCTCAGAGAATGCATAAATGAGGTTGTAGCAGCAATGAAATGCTTCACTGGTGATGGAGCCAGTTTTCTTCCTTGCTGTTAATACCTTCTTCAACACAGCAATAGGCCCATTGTTGTTATCTGGTGGTTTCAACCGTAGCAGAGATTTCTTCTGGGAAGTAAAGCTAGCCTGGCGTGATTCCGACCACCCACAAATGTAAAGTAAGTAAAGTACCCCCGTCACGCCAAGTGGCGTATAGGGAAATATGGTGTTAGTGACCCTATATTTTACAGACCTTCAGCACATGATTTTTGGGGTAATGTGGTCAGTATTACGCCCGTGTTGCCTTTACTTTCCCAGAAAAAAATCCGGTACCCATTTAAGGCTGGGTGAACCCGGAAGCCGTCGGTTGGGATTGAACCCTACCCCTTGTCCGTTGTAGTCCAGTTCACTAACCACTGAAAGCAACAGCAAGATCTCACCTCAAAGAATGTATTAATGTAGTTGTAGAGTAATGAAATGCTTCACTGGTGATGGAGCCAGTTTTCTTCCTTGCTGTTAATACCTTCTTCAACACAGCAACAGGCCCATTGTTGTTATCTGGTGGTTTCAACCGTAGCAGAGATTTCTTCTGGGAAGTAAAGCTAGCCTGGGGTGACCACCCACAAATGTGCCGTGACAAAGATCTCGTCACTATCACCATATTCCCCATATGCCTAGAAAGGCAGGGGAGGGAACTTTAAACATTTTTTTAAAAACTGGGGTCAATGTGGTCATGACTAACACTTGAGTTACCTATAACAGCTCAAACAAATTATCTCCCATGTGAAAGATGGAAGACAACAACAGAAACAGAGAGTAATCTTGATGTATCTGAAAACAAACGTTTCAGGAAAATAATTTGTACACAAAGAAATGAATTCTAGACTTGTGCAGAAATAAGAGAAATGGCCATGCTAGTAAGAGTCTCATCAGAAAGAGAAGGTGGGCATACTTTGATGGCTATGTGAAGAGATAACCAGAGATTGATGGCTGTGTGCAGAGATAACCAGAGATTGATGGCTATGTGCAGAGATAACCAGAGATTGATGGCTGTGTGCAGAGATATAATCAGAGATTGATGGCTATGTGAGAGATATAACCAGAGCTTGATGGCTATGTGAGAGATATAACCAGAGATTGATGGCTATGTGAGAGATATAACCAGAGCTTGATGGCTATGTGAGAGATATAACCAGAGCTTGATGGCTATGTGAGAGATAACCAGAGCTTGATGGCTATGTGAGATATAACCAGAGCTTGATGGCTATGTGAGAGATAACCAGAGATTGATGGCTATGTGAGAAATAACCAGAGATTGATGGCTATGTGATTGATATAACCAGAGCTTGATGGCTATGTGAGAGATATAACCAGAGATTGATGGCTATGTGAGATATAACCAGAGCTTGATGGCTATGTGAGAGATAACCAGAGCTTGATGTCTATGTGAGATATAACCAGAGATTGATGGCTATGTGACAGATATAACCAGAGATTGATGGCTATGTGAGAGATCACCAGAGATTGATGGCTATGTGAGAAATAACCAGAGATTGATGGCTATGTGATTGATATAACCAGAGCTTGATGGCTATGTGAGAGATATAACCAGAGCTTGATGGCTATGTGAGAGATAACCAGAGCTTGATGTCTATGTGAGATATAACCAGAGATTGATGGCTATGTGACAGATATAACCAGAGATTGATGGCTATGTGAGAGATAACCAGAGATTGATGGCTATGTGAGAGATAACCAGAGATTGATGGCTGTGTGCAGAGATAACCAGAGAAACAAAACCCTGCTCTCAAAATGAAAACAATAAGAAAAAAAAGTGGACACACTCAGAAAAAAATCTGATAAGAGAGGCAAAGATAGGAGGCACATACTCTCTTAGAGATCCTGAAAATCTTTCCTAGTTCAGGAACTGAAACTATGGTATACTACGGGCTCTGTGTCATATCTCATAGGGAAGTAGGATTGATTATTTCTAAAACCTACTTTATATGATTGACCTATTTTGTAGAAATAATGGAAATAATCATCAATGAGATAGTTCATACAGTCACCACCTCCAGTACTGTAAGTCCACAAGTAAATCTTAGTTCAGCAAGGACAAAAAACTGGCAAATCACATTATCTAGCAAACCTTGCTAAAATCATCTTAGTTCAGCAAGGACAAAAAACTGGCAAATCACATTATCTAGCAAACCTTGCTAAAATCATCTTAGTTCAGCAAGGACAAAAAACTGGCAAATCACATTATCTAGCAAACCTTGCTAAAATCATCTTAGTTCAGCAAGGACAAAGAACTGGCAAATCACATTTTCTAGCAAACCTTGCTAAAATCATTTTAGTTCAGCAAGGACAAAGAACTGACAAATTACATTATCTAGCAAACCTTGTTAAAATCATCTTAGTTCAGCAAGGACAAAGAACTGACAAATTACATTATCTAGCAAACCTTGTTAAAATCATCTTAGTTCAGCAAGGACAAAGAACTGATGTTTTATCTATTATAAGTACCCCATGACACTAGTCTATACAACATCATTCATTTAATACGTCATTATGGCACTGGCCCAGACAATATGTGTTCACAGCACCTCCAAACCAGCTAAAACAAATCACATATTCACAATATGGATACTGATAGAAGAGCACATATGTGGAGGAAATGCTTAAAAAGCACCATCTGTTCTATGTTAAACATCCTGAAATATGTTTTTATGAAGACAAGAAGTTATCTTACAGCTGATCTTGTTGACATGAAGTATAACCCACATGTTGTTATAACAGTGTGGAGCTCACTAACTGTCAATGGTCAAGAGTGTCCTATAACAAATAATGAGGCAGGGGAGTGAACCAGAATGTAAAGAAAAAAAAAAGACCTAGAGAAACACTAAAAAAGAACAATGATTTGATAATCAACAATAGCGGGCATCAGCTCCCTAACCAAAGTTGAAAGACTCGTCCTGAACAGGGACATGGGTGAGATAGAATGAGAGTCCTGAGCAAGGTCTGATACTAGATGACAAAGATGATCAAATATTGAGAGCTGACAATTTCTGCTCTAGTCTTCGGCTTGGAATATGTCCACATTTGATATTCTGCTATGTTCAAACATTACCCCCTCCATGTACCTCCATAATGACCACTTCCAGTGACACTTGAGTGTTGTTTCCATTTTTGTTAGATCCTCCCCATCCGATTTTGTGAAATAAGATCTCATATAACGTGAAAAAAAAAATTCACCAATTTTCAAGAAATTGGTCCTTTTTTGATTTGACCAGGGAAATGTTCTCAGCCGTTGGCTGACAGCAAACAACCTTTTGTAACTCGGGAAAGGTAGTGAATAACGCTATGAGGTAGCCAAACATACTGACAGACTTAAGGCGTGCAATAAAAAAAAGTAAAGTACCCCCGTCATGCCAAGTGGCGTATAGGGAATATGATGTTAGTGACCAATAATTTTACAGACCGTCGGCACATGATTTTTGGGGTAATGTGGTCGGCACTACGCCCATGCCGCTTTACTTTCCCAGAAAAAAATCCGGTACCCATTAAAGGCTGGGTGAACCGGAAGCCGTCGGTTGGGATTGAACCCTACCCCTTGTCCTTTGTAGTCCAGTTCACTAACCACTGAGCTATCACGGCTCATAAGACGTGCATTACTGATAGATATTTAACACGTCCGACCACTGCGGTCAAATCCAGATCATAAATGAACCTGAGACACAAAATCTGAGTTCCCTGTGTCTGTCCTAGTATAAACACACAGCTGTGTGTCAATAAGTTCAAAGAAAACACTATTTCTAGAGCACCTAATGTTACATTTATCTATCTATCTATTGTCCTTTCGAGGCGAAGACGGCACATAGGGCAGAACCACAATCTCAAAAACAGAAACCTTGTGTGCCAAAGTGGCACATATTGCAGAGATCACTGCTCTAAAATATATGGCGCTGTTTCCATAACAGTACTTTTTACAATGACAGCTATTGTTACATTTAAGTAGTAGTAATTTTTACTATGGTATTGCAAATACGTCACCCACAATTTGATAGGTACGGTAATTAAAGGTAGATAACAATAGTTTTATAGCTGGTATCATGGTTAGCAAACCAAGCCTGGTTAGGTCTCTATACAAAGAGGTGACCTTGAAAACAGACAACTCAATATGGCAAAGAGAGTCAATATCAAAGAGGGAAGGTAAATCTGGTCCCAAAAATAAGTTGGATATGTCGGGTTGAAAGGCACAAATATTGCAACTTGGCTGTCAACTAGGACACAACATGACAAATGCCATTTTCAAAGTGAACACAAAAGATTACGATGCAACATACCCATAATTTAAAAAAAAAAAAAAAAAAAAAAAAAAAAAAAAAAAAAAGCAAATCATACCGGCCTGGTGTGGTGCTGGCCAAATTATCCACAAATGTGCTGAAGGTTACAGAACTTAAAATATGGATGCTAGCACATTGTTCCCATATGTCAATGACATGATGGATATTGATTTCTGTGTACATAACGTATAAGCTCATATGATTATACGTATATTTCTACATTACTTATCACATAATACACAGACATATTTTGTACAATCTTACATTAATCATAATTCTTACACGTTTTACATTTCCATACAAGGTGCAGTTATGTTAATATAATACCAAGAGTTACATATCACATTGCTCATACAATCTCACACCTGTCATACATGTCTATCATATTGTTTTCAGTCACCAATATATTTACATAATATTTACTGATTTACAAAATGATCATCAGGAAGTTTGAAAGATGCCCTCCAGCTGAGAATAAAACAGAAATACCCATCCCCTTCTGGAAGGGGGGGGGGGGGGAAAGTAACTCTGAGAAAAGAGAGAGCATTGGGCTGTATCATCCCCCTTCTAGACAGAGAGAAAAAAAATGGCTCAAGATAACTGGAAGCCCTACCTCACTCCCAATTGTGGTAATTCTATGAGACCCTTTTGCCCTCTGTCTTCTCCCCCCCACACACACACGTGAAACTACGTTTATGGTGAGGTGTGACCTGAACAGGTTCTAACTCCAACATGTGCAGCGAGAATTTTTTCTCTTCAAATCCATGGTTTTCTCTCTCCTGGTCTCTGGGTAGTGAGATCCGATGTCTAGCTCTCTCTGGGTAGTGAGATCAATATCTGGCCCTCTCTGAATAGTTAGATTTGATGTCTAGCCCTCTCTGAGTAGTTAGATCTGATGTCTAGCCCTCTCTGGGTAGTGAGATCCGATGTCTAGCCCTATCTGGGTAGTTAGATCTGATGTCTAGCCCTCTCTGGGTAGTTAGATCTGATGTCTAGCCCTCTCTGGGTAGTGAGATCTGATGTCTAGCCCTCTTTGGGTAGTGAGATCCGAAGTCTAGCCCTCTCTAGGTAGTTAGATCTGATGTCTAGCCCTCTCTGGGTAGTTAGATCTGATGTCTAGCCCTCTCTGGGTAGTGAGATCCGAAGTCTAGCCCTCTCTGGGTAGTTAGATCTGATGTCTAGCCCTCTCTGGGTAGTTAGATCTGATGTTTAGCCCTCTCTGGGTCTTGAGATCCGAAGTCTAGCCCTCTCTGGGTAGTGAGATTTGATGTCTAGCCCTCTCTGGGTAGTTAGATCTGATGTCTAGCCCTCTCTGGGTAGTGAGATCTGATGTCTAGCTCTCTCTGGGTAGTGAGATCAATATCTGGCCCTCTCTGAATAGTTAGATTTGATGTCTAGCCCTCTCTGAGTAGTTAGATCTGATGTCTAGCCCTCTCTGGGTAGTGAGATCTGATGTCTAGCCCTCTCTGGGTAGTGAGATCTGATGTCTAGCCCGCTCTGGGTAGTGAGATCCGAAGTCTAGCCCTCTCTAGGTAGTTAGATCTGATGTCTAGCCCTCTCTGGGTAGTTAGATCTGATGTCTAGCCCTCTCTGGGTAGTGAGATCCGAAGTCTAGCCCTCTCTGGGTAGTTAGATCTGATGTCTAGCCCTCTCTGGGTAGTTAGATCTGATGTCTAGCCCTCTCTGGGTAGTGAGATCTGATGTCTAGCCCGCTCTGGGTAGTGAGATCCGAAGTCTAGCCCTCTCTAGGTAGTTAGATCTGATGTCTAGCCCTCTCTGGGTAGTTAGATCTGATGTCTAGCCCTCTCTGGGTAGTGAGATCCGAAGTCTAGCCCTCTCTGGGTAGTTAGATCTGATGTCTAGCCCTCTCTGGGTAGTTAGATCTGATGTTTAGCCCTCTCTGGGTCTTGAGATCCGAAGTCTAGCCCTCTCTGGGTAGTTAGATTTGATGTCTAGCCCTCTCTGGGTAGTTAGATCTGATGTCTAGCCCTCTCTGGGTAGTGAGATTTGAAGTCTAACCCTCTCTGGGTAGTGAGATTTGAAGTCTAGCCCTCTCTGGGTAGTTAGATTTGATGTCTAGCCCTCTCTGGGTAGTGAGATCCGAAGTCTAGCCCTCTCTGGGTAGTGAGATCCGAAGTCTAGCCCTCTCTGGGTAGTTAGATCCGATGTCTAGCCCTCTCTGGGTAGTGAGATCCGAAGTCTAGCCCTCTCTGGGTAGTGAGATCCGAAGTCTAGCCCTCTCTGGGTAGTGAGATTTGATGTCTAGCCCTCTCTGGGTAGTGAGATTTGATGTCTCACCCTCTCTGGGTAGTGAGATTTGATGTCTTACCCTCTTGGAAAATGAAGAAAAGAAAAAAGAACGCCCCATTTGCACTCTGCACATATTAAAGAACCCCTGACAGTCAAAGTCTAAAAGAGTAGACTAAAATAACCACTGCCTGGGTAAAAATTGTTAAGCAATTAAAAATCAACCCATGCCAAAGAGAAATGTGTAGAACAGAAATAGGTAAAGACTGTGGCGAGCTACAAATTAACACGGAGGAGAAATGACAAAAACATAGATATAATAGTATGGTAAAAGCTTTACGTATTTAATGTTTAATTTATGCATTTCTTTGCCTTGAAACTAAACTAACAATAACATTGCATCAACTTAACACATATGCAAGGAGAGAGTGAGGTGTGTAGACATGAGGGGGGAGTGTTGTGTCCAAGAAGGCAGGCAATGAGAGAGTTTACACAAACCATATGAATCACAACTAAAATATAACAAACTCCATTAAATCCAACTATAAATATATACATGTTTGTGTTTGTTTTTTTAACCTCAACATGCCTTGCCAAGAGGTAGGCAAAACCCCCAAGACAACAACAACAATTTTTTTACTTTAAGGCAGAGCTATGCAACAACAAAAATAGTGACACTGTGACCTTCCAGGCATGTCATAAGAGGCGACTAAGGAGGTTGATCGATGGCTTGACAAGCTGTCATTGTAAAAAGTATTGTTATGGAAACAGAGCCATAGATTTTAGAAGCAGTGATCTCTGCAATATGTGCCATTTTGGCACGTAAGGTTTCTGTTTTTGAGATTGTGGTTCTGCCCTATGTGCCGTCTTTGGCTCGAAAGGACAATAGATAGATAGATGCAACAACCACGCCCATGTCATACTTTCCTGTCGCTAAATTTTACTTTGCCAATTTTAATGTTAATTAGATTATCAAAATGTTAAAAATGTTTCATTTATTTTTCACATATTCCAGGGAACTTCCCACTTTGGCAATATTGTTTCCTTTTGAACAGCCCATACACTAGGTAGGTAAACCCACTATTTTTTAGGGTTAAGTTTTCATCTCATCATTTTAATTACTGTATTGTGTAATATTGCGAGTATTACTTTTATGGTTATCATTGCAATAATAACCTGGCATCCACTTCTCTATGGCCATCAGTTAGAAACACCCCAATATGAGAGGCACCAAACATGAGAACCGTCATAGCTCAGTGGTTAGTGAACTGGACTATAAAGGACAAGAGGTAGTGTTCGATCCTGATCGACGGCTTCCGGATTCACCCAGCTTTATATGGGTACCAGATTTTTTTCTGGAAAAGTAAAGTGACACGAGCGTAATACCGACCACATTACCCCAAAAATCATGTGCTGAAGGTTTGTGAAAAATTGTGGTCACAACACCATATTTCCTATACGCCACTTGGCGTGACGGGGCACTTGACTTTTACTTAATACATAAGTTGGGCAGTGCTGCCTTAAGGTCATAGAAATAACAGATCCTCGGTGAATCAAGGTGGCTTGGGATGGAGCCGTGTTTGCAAGGAGCATGCTTTTTATGGTGGGGAACTTACTGTAACTACTTGGAACTTACTGAAACTACTAGGAACTTACTGAAACTACTAGGAACTTACTGTAACTACTAGGAACTTACTGAAACTACTAGGAACTTACTGAAACTACAAGGAACTTACTGTAACTACAAGGAACTTACTGAAACTACTAGGAACTTACTGAAACTACAAGGAACTTACTGAAACTACAAGGAACTTACTGAAACTACTAGGAACTTACTGAAACTACAAGGAACTTACTGAAACTACAAGGAACTTACTGTAACTACAAGGAACTTACTGAAACTACAAGGAACTTACTGAAACTACTAGGAACTTACTGAAACTACAAGGAACTTACTGAAACTACAAGGAACTTACTGAAACTACAAGGAACTTACTGAAACTACAAGGAACTTACTGTAACTACAAGGAACTTACTGAAACTACTAGGAACTTACTGTAACTACAAGGAACTTACTGAAACTACTAGGAACTTACTGTAACTACAAGGAACTTACTGAAACTACTAGGAACTTACTGAAACTACTTGGAACTTACTGAAACTACTAGGAACTTACTGTAACTACTAGGAACTTACTGTAACTACAAGGAACTTACTGAAACTACTTGGAACTTACTGAAACTACTAGGAACTTACTGAAACTACTTGGAACTTACTGTAACTACTAGGAACTTACTGAAACTACTAGGAATTTACCGGGAAATTATCAGGCAACGAACGACCAACAACGAACGGGCAGGACATATCAAGGGACAAAGTACGAGTCAGATAGCAAAAAGTGTAATGAGGGAATGTACTGCGAACAACGAACGGGCTGGACGCATCAATGACATGTCAACAGGCAATGAATCTGATGAAAACCAAGAAATAATTACTGCATCTGATACATGGCTCTGGTAATATGGACATTCATGGCTGTGTTTACCTGCGTACAGGTAAAATTCTAAATCCTAATTTTTGCGTTAAGTCACTCGTGAACCTTCATTGGGATCGATTTTGTTTCTGAGATCCAAAAGATACTTCAAAAAGTATCGTAAGTTGAAGATAATTATTTCATTTTTAGAGTTTTATGTGTTCAAAAAGTGTAGAAAATGAATGTCTATGCCATTTACATCTGCAATAAACACTCGGGATAAAGAAAAAATTCTACCCAGGCGAGATTTCACTTTGGAAATATTAATTTTGTCCTTCCTGAGTTTACTTGTTCCACATTTTTGTAAAAAAAATTATTGTCCAATTAAATATTATTTTTGCAAATTAGATACATAGTATTTGTTACTACGGTATCGTAAATGTTGAGAGTTGCAGATTAAAAAAAAGTAAAGTACCCCCGTCACGTCAAGTGGCATATAGGGAAATATGGTGTTAGTGACGCTATATTTTACAGACCTTCGGCACATGATTTTTGAGGTAATGTGGTCGGTATTACGCCCGTGCTGCTTTACTTTACCAGAAAAAAATCTGGTACCCATTTTAAGGCTGGGTGAACCCGTAAGCCGTCAGTTGGGATCGAACCCTACCCCTTGTCCTTTGCAGTCCAGTTCACTAACCACTGAGCTATCGTAGCTCCCTGAGAGTTGCAGATAGTAATCATAATTAAGGGTCAACATACAAAATTCAGTTCCTAGACTCTAGGGACGTCGCCACCAGAGGTGAAAGCTGGAGGAAAAAAACCTAGTTGTTAATTACATAATTAATATATATAATATAAATAATATAATATTAAATTATATTAAATATATAATAATAATTTATTGAAAAGCAAAAACCTTTTGTACTTAACTTCATCGACTTCAAAAAAGCATTTGATAGTATTCATAGAGATTCTTTGTGGAAAATTCTGAAGCAATATGGTTTACCATCAAAAATCATAAATATTATCAAAGACATGTATGATGGTTACACATGTGCAGTTCGAACAGAGGAAGGACTGAGCGAATGTTTCCCAATAGAAACTGGGGTTAAACAAGGATGTATTTTATCGCCCTTGTTATTTGGAATTGTTATGGACTTCATAATGAAGAAATGCTGCACTGGTAATAAAGGCATCGAATGGATACAAGGAGACCATTTGGAGGACCTCGACTTTGCTGATGACATAGTTCTCATCAGCAGTCAGATAAAAACGATGCAGGAAAACACAAATGAACTATCATCAATAGCCAGCAAAATTGGGCTTGAGGTCAATCATGAAAAGACTAAAGTCATGAAAAGTTTAATTCCAACAAGTGACAAAATATACATGGAAAACAAACCAGTAGAAGAGATCGATCACTTTATCTATCTTGGAAGTCACATTGATCGAGAAGGGGATACGAGCAAAGAAATTAGAATCAGACTGGCTAAAGCAGCAATGTCTTTCAGAAGCCTTGAAAAGTTGTGGAAATCAAAACTCATTAGCACAAACACAAAACTTAGGCTATTCAAATCAAATGTACTATCAACCCTTACGTATGCGTGTGAAAGCTGGAAAACAACAAGAGATATAGAAACAAAGTTGAACGCATTCGAAAATAAATGTCTAAGGAAAATACTTGGTATAGAATGGAACGAATTCAAAACAAACGAGGAAATTAGAGAAATCGCCAATCAACCACTAATATCTTCAGTAATAAAGAAAAGACGATGGTCATACGTTGGACATGTGATGAGAAGAGATAATAATCGAATAGCAAAGCAAGCCCTCATATGGGAAACAACAGGTAAAAGAAAAAGAGGAAGACCCAGGGAGACACTGAGAAGAACATTGATGAGAGAGGCAAGAGCAGCAGGAATCGGCTCCCTCAATGAGATAGAACTGTTTGCACAGAACAGAGACAGATGGCGAGATTTAATAAAATATCTTTAAAAGAAAACTGCTAGAACAAAAATTCATATAGGAGAAGGTGTATCTTGGTCTACGCCCTATGGGCCGGTTACGGCTCGAAAGGTCAATAGATAGATAGATAGAATTACATAAAAGAAAATGATGAGATTAATTGAATGTAAATACAGATGTGTTAAATAACATGGAAGACTAGCAAACTGATCACAGCAACTCGCAAGAGCAAAGAAGAAAAAATATGTACAAAGTTATTGCTAAATTGTGAAATGATCAATAAGGGAATGTTGGTTGGAGTCAAAGGAATAAACAAGAATCATCATCAGGTGCCACGCCGGTTGGCGTAGACAATCATCTCACTCAGTCTATCATACATGTCATAATTTCAGTCAGTGATCTTTTATTATCATATTTGGATAAGCTGTTCAATATTTGTTCTCTTGGTTTTCCTCTGCTCTTCTTCTCCATTTATTCTGCCTGTTTTTATAGTATTCTCAATGCCTTCTTTTAGCCTAGACACGTCCAATAAATGTAGATTATCTCAGATGCAGATTTGCATTATATTTCTGGTTTCTCAAACTCGTTTTAAACATTCTTCATTTGTAATCTTTGCTATCCGTGGAATTCTTTGCATTCTTCATTTGTAATCTTTGCTATCCATGGAATTCTTTGCATTCTTCATTTGTAATCTTTGCTATCCGTGGAATTCTTTGCATTCTTCATTTGTAATCTTTGCTATCCGTGGAATTCTTTGCATTCTTCATTTGTAATCTTTGCTATCCATGGAATTCTTTGCATTCTTCATTTGTAATCTTTGCTATCCATGGAATTCTTAGCATTCTTCATTTGTAATCGTTGCTATCCATGGAATTCATTGCATTCTTCATTTGTAATCTTTGCTATCCGTGGAATTCGTAGCATTCTTCTGATAAACCACATCTCAGCTACCTCTAATGTTCCTTGTGCCGTCTTACTTATCGTCCATGAACTCACTTCCATATAGTAGAACAAGTTTGATGTAGCACTTTAGGACACATTTTCTAACATTAATTGACAATTATGTGTTATTTAGGATGTTTTTTTTTTCATTTGATGGAAGTGTGTCTTTGCAAGAACAAGAGCACAATCATATCAATGGCAGCAAACAATAAAGTCTTAAGAACCAAAAAACCTCTACTGAGATGAAATGTGTTAGATGAATGACAGGAAACAGCATGAGAAATATGATCAGAAATGAGGAAAAAAGCTAGGAATAATACCTGCCATAGAATATATAAAGAAACAACAGATGGTTTAGCCATGAGACAAGGCAGAAAGATCAAAACACAGCACAGCCTTAAACGTTGTGAGAATACCAGACCAAAAAGCCAATCATGAAAAAGATGGATTTATGGAATATTAAAAACGCTGCAGAATCATTGCAACAGAGGCAAACTGAAGAGCAAAATACTGCAAATGTTATCTCCCCTTAACACCGAAAGGCAAATGAGGAAGGAAAGAAGAATAACATACTGACATGAGATTCCATATCTATGTGAGGCTGTCACTCACACCCAAAGCTGTAGTTCTACACAACTTGCAGGAATTTGTAAGATGAACAGTTCTCCTTCTTTCTTTGTCCAACAACTTATTCCTTGTTGTCATCCCTGATTCAACTTGTGTGCATGCACTGTTTTGCATTTTTGCCAGATGCTGCGAAATGTTATGTTCCAACACATCTGACTTCAGTCCTACATTTTTGGTTACAGTATTGCCATCCCTTTTCAATCCCTATTCACTTGACTGAATGTGGAACATGGGAGCACTGATCAGTTCTGGTGCACTGATCCTGATGCAAACAGTCAACTAGGAGTCACTGGCTATTTCCAGCACAGGTACAGCTGGGTGTAGATGAAGAGATCATGAATAGAGATTTGAGGGAGAGAATAACATGATTGTTAGTAAACTTCCAGCATAGGTACAGCTGGGTGTAGATGAAGAGATCATGAATAAAGACTTGAGGGAGAGAATAACATGATTGTTAGTAAGCTTCCAGCACAGGTACCCACATTTTTTCAACATTTGGCATAATTTCGGGTAATGTTGGTCAGTGCTATATTTCTTTCCACGGAAAAAAAATTTCTTGGTATCCATTTTAGAGCTAGTGAAAACCTTTTCCTCCTCAATGCCTTAAAGCTAAGTTGATATCAATATTTGTCAAGGACTAATTGTGGAAGCCAACTCAGAGACAGGACAGAATGGTCAGGGGAAGTAACAAACAAAAAAGCCAGAAGTACACTTGGAGTAGACAGGTGGAAGTAGAGATGAAATACATGGAGAAGTCACTGAGTTATCTTTTAAGTCAACTGCCCTATGTGCTGTCTTCAGCTCAAAAGGACAATAGATAGATAGATATTGAACCAATCAATTTGATAGAAAACAGACCATTTGTGTGTTTCCACATTTGTTTCTTCTTAAAATTAATCTAAACATAAAATGTAATGAAAATAAAAATGTCAGCAGAATTGTAAAAATGGCTCTACTTATATGTGAGCTAGCCAATCAAATAGGACCAACCTACCCAACCTACATTTGATACTGCTATAAATATCAACACGCTTCATACACAGCCACATATATCGACCATTGCTGCTAAGAATGTGGTCAAACACTCTAACAACTATCGACCATGCTACATTTCTCTGTTCAGTTGGAGATAGATTAGAAAGATAGATAGATAGATAAGATAAGATAGATAGATAGATAGATAGATAGATAGATAGATAGATAGATAGATAGATAGATAGATAGATAGATAGATAGATAGATAGATAGATAGATAGATAGATAGATAGATAGATAGATAGATAAATAGATAGATAGAGCGAGAGAGAGAGAGAGAGAGCTCAATTTACATGACAATTATCACTCATCTTTTCTAATTACTCCTTCATTTGGATGTTTTTTTTTAAATGCTACAATAATGTAACACTAGATGATGATACCATCGTAAGAATTACTGCATCAAAATACAAAATATTCCAAATTTGATGGTTTGCTGTAGTCAAACATTACTCCATGGAATGAGTTCACAACTAGTGCAGAAATAAGAGAAATGACAAAGCATAAAAAAATCCTCCTAGACAAAAGGAAATCAATGAGCTTTTATTTGCAGACAATCAGGCACTAATACATGAAACAATAGAAGACCTACAAGAACACTTAAATAGACTCAACAGATCAGGCACTAATACATGAAACAATAGAAGACCTACAAGAACACTTAAATAGACTCAACAGATCAGGCACTACTACATGAAACAATAGAAGACCTACAAGAACACTTAAATAGACTCAACAGATCAGGCACTACTACATGAAACAATAGAAGACCTACAAGAACACTTAAATAGACTCAACAGATCAGGCACTACTACATGAAACAATAGAAGACCTACAAGAACACTTAAATAGACTCAACAGATCAGGCACTACTACATGAAACAATAGAAGACCTACAAGAACACTTAAATAGACTCAACAGATCAGGCACTAATACATGAAACAATATAAGACCTACAAGAACACTTAAATAAACTCAACAGATCAGGCACTAATACATGAAACAATAGAAGCCTACAAGAACACTTAAATAAACTCAACAGCACGGGCACAAAATACAACATGAAAATCAACATCAACAAAACAGAAGTCATGAATGTTGCCAAAAATAAACAGAACATCAACAGAACTATAGAAGGCAGACAACTAAAACAAGTAGAGGAATTCAAATACCTAGGAAGTTTAGTGACAAATGATAATTCACAAACAGCAGAGATAGAATCAAGATGCAACAAAGCTTGTCAAATCATTGGACAGCTATCACCACTATTGTCCAACAAGGAAATACCTCTAGAGGCAAAACGAGCACTATACAATACAATCTTCATCCCAACGTTGTGCTACCAATGGACCCTAGATGCAAGAACAATAAGAAAAATAACCTCTACAGAGATGAAATGTGTTAGACGAATGACAGGAAACAGTCTGAGAGATAAGATCAGAAATGAAGAACTGAGAAAAAAAGATATGAATAGTCCCTGCCATAGAATATATAAAGAAACAACAAATCAAATGGTTTGGTCACATGACAAGGCAGAAAGATCAAAATACAACACAATGAGCCTTCAACAAATGTTGAGAGAATACCAGACCCAATGGTCGACCACGAAAAAGATGGATGGATGGAATATTAGAAGCACTAGGAAACATAACAGCAACAGATGCAAACGGAAAAGCAAAAGACTGCAAATTATATCCCCCCTCGGCGCTGAAAGGCAAATGAGGAAGGAAAGAAGAATAAGAAACATTACCCCCTTCTGTGTACCGTCCTAATTGCTACTATCGGTGACCCCTGAATGTTGGATGTTCCTTTAGTGTTTTGTTTTATTGTTTGTTTCATTGCATGAGATATGATCTTGTATAATGCACACACAAAAAATGGCCAATTTTCAAGATATTGATTGTTTTTCTTTTCTTTTCTTTTTTTTTTTTGCTGTGTGAGCAGAGAAATTTCTTTACTTGTCTGATAAAATCAAACAACTCTTTGTACCTTGTGAAATGTAGTGAAAAATTAGGTAGCCGAACATACTGACGGACTTACGGCAGCTGTATGAATAGACAATGTAACACGTCCAGTCCATGAGGTCAAATTTCATGTTATAAATCAACCTGAGTCCCTGTGTTCCACTTGGAGTAAACACACAGCTGTGTGTCAAAAGTTCAAAGAAAATACTATTTTGAAAGCTCACAATTTTACAAATAAGTGGTAGTAATTTTTACTACGGTATCGTAAACATGTCGGCCACAGATAGGTATCATAATCTAGGGTTAACTTTCTAACACATTTTGAAATTACTGCTTCATCTTTGATAAATGGTAGACTGGCAACTTTCTGAAGTGCCATTTTCTTCCTTCCCTGTGAGGTAATTACTGACAACGACAGGAAGGCATTTGAACAGATTTACCAGGTGGTATCACATGGTTAGTGTTACAATATTAATGAGTGAAAGATACATTACAAAATACTCTAATGATCAGTTGGAAAATATTTAGCATGCATGAGCACTTTTCAAGATACCTAGATTTACGTGCAAATAGCTCAGCTTTCTCAAATATTTTAATAATTAATTTACTATTTATTCTAAAAAAAAAATGTTTTTTTGTTATTATTGTCCATTAAAACATAACTGTATGGGAGATCTGCTGAACATGTCACATTCCAAAACAGTTGAAAAGACCACCTCCACTCGTGCACCCATCAAATCAATTGCTTAGGTCAGTAATAATTTTTTAAATAATTAATATACTGGACATTTAAAAAAAAAAAAGATTTTGAATTTAGCCCTAATTTAAACATAACAGCAAAATGTAAAATATATCAGATAATATAGTTTCTATAAGAATCTGCTGGAAATTATAATAAATATACTTTCAAAAATATATACGTGCAATTTACTTCTATTTGTACGCCTTTTTTTGTTCATGGAATGTATGCAATAAAATAACCACCAAAAAATAGAAAGCTTTAGTTTAGTGGATAAGACAAGACTAAAGAAACCAATGTTTCAACTTGTAATGGTCATGGACAAACACAAAAAAGATGATCAATCTCAAACAGTCCAAATTAGGGGAACAACTCAAAATGTGACCAGACAAATGTACACGCACACAAAATGAGATACAGCAACCAAAGGAGAGTAAAGGTAGTAAAAATAGTGTGTGTGAGAGAGAGAGAATAATGTAAAGAAATCTGAGATTGAAGATGTTCTGATGTTGTACCAGTCACAGACTTGTGTGTGTGAGAGAGAATAATGTAAAGAAATCTGAGATTGAAGATGTTCTGATGTTGTAGCAGTCACAGACTTGTGTGAGAGAGAGAGAGAGAGAGCATAATGTAAAGAAATCTGAGATTGAAGATGTTCTGATGTTGTACCAGTCACAGACTTGTGTGTGTGAGAGAGAATAATGTAAAGAAATCTGAGATTGAAGATGTTCTGATGTTGTACCAGTCACAGACTTGTGTGTGTGAGAGAGAATAATGTAAAGAAATCTGAGATTGAAGATGTTCTGATGTTGTACCAGTCACAGACTTGTGAGAGAGAGAATAATGTAAAGAAATCTGAGATTGAAGATGCTCTGATGTTGTACCAGTCACAGACTTGTGTGTGTGAGAGAGAATAATGTAAAGAAATCTGAGATTGAAGATGTTCTGATGTTGTACCAGTCACAGACTTGTGTGAGAGAGAATAATGTAAAGAAATCTGAGATTGAAGATGTTCTGATGTTGTACCAGTCACAGACTTGTGTGAGAGAGAATAATGTAAAGAAATCTGAGATTGAAGATGTTCTGATGTTGTACCAGTCACAGACTTGTGTGTGTGAGAGAGAATAATGTAAAGAAATCTGAGATTGAAGATGTTCTGATGTTGTACCAGTCACAGACTTGTGTGAGAGAGAATAATGTAAAGAAATCTGAGATTGAAGATGTTCTGATGTTGAACCAGTCACAGACTTGTGTGTGAGAGAGAGAATAATGTAAAGAAATCTGAGATTGAAGATGTTCTGATGTTGTAGCAGTCACAGACTTGTGTGAGAGAGAGAGAGAGAGAATAATGTAAAGAAATCTGAGATTGAAGATGTTCTGATGTTGTACCAGTCACAGACTTGTGTGAGAGAGAATAATGTAAAGAAATCTGAGATTGAAGATGTTCTGATGTTGTACCAGTCACAGACTTGTGTGAGAGAGAGAGAATAATGTAAAGAAATCTGAGATTGAAGATGTTCTGATGTTGTACCAGTCACAGACTTGTGTGAGAGAGAATAATGTAAAGAAATCTGAGATTGAAGATGTTCTGATGTTGTACCAGTCACAGACTTGTGTGAGAGAGAGAGCATAATGTAAAGAAAAGAAATCTGAGATTGAAGATGTTCTGATGTTGTACCAGTCACAGACTTGTGTGAAAGAGAGAGAATAATGGTTGGCTACCATGGAGCGTCATTTTACTCTATCTCTTGTCTGGATGGTGTATGTTGTCATAGGTTCACCTGTCCATCTTTTAATGTTATCAGTCCACTTTAGTCTTGGTCTGCCTCACACCTTCCCTTCTAAGAAGACTTTTAGAAGGGTATTATGGTTTTTCACTTGTCCCAAAAATTTCAGTTGTCTTTCTTGAATTGTGTTAAGTAGTTCTTTTTTCATTTTTGTATCCGCAAGTCCATCACTAATTCCTCATTTTAGGAACAAAACATAAACAGTAATAAAAAAGACAAACATGCACAAAATATAAAGCTATAAAAGAGAGTGTTTTTATATATTCTTTCTCCAGTGTGTGTGTTAAACAGGAGAAACTCATCTCAGCTGCCTCTATATGTTGCCCAAAGTTTAACAGAGTACAATATCAGTTGACATTATGTCCTTCCACAAATCTCTATCCACAGTACATCGTATCTATTCTGTTGTTGACTGTTTTCTGTGCCATGACACCACGCTAATTAGTATCTTCCCTCTATTTTACCAGTAGTAACCAATTATTTGAATTTTCCTCTTCTCATGATGTGCCCAAAAAATGATTTGTTTCTTTCTGATGTTTCTTAGGAGCTCCCTTTGTCTGCCTCTTTTGAGTATTTTCTTGTTGGTCCTTTTTAGGTCAGGGGTAGGGTAACTCAAAATCAAAACTCCTGAACTTTTATACAGCAAGACTGGAACAGTATACATAAAGGCTACTATCTTATTATTCATGACAAGAAGGAAGGACAATTTTCCAATTTCTTACAAGAAGAGGGGGATAATTTTCCAATTTGTTTACATAAAGACAAGGAAAACTTTCCAATTTCTTGCACAAAAAAGGGTAAATATAGGAATTCAACATGGCACCTTTGAACAAACATAAAATGTCAGGAATTATTGCTTCAGTCACAAGACTAACGAGGAAAAAACAAGTGGAGAGAAATAAACATTCATGGATTAATAACAGTCTGTCAGAATACATCATCGGTTGTAAAAGATTGAAAATCAACATCACTTTGGACATGAAGACAGCACATAATCATCCTTAAACAGCAATCTGGTGGTATCCCCACCCACTCACACATTTTTTTAAAAGTTGACATACAGCATCCCTTTGGGGGTCGAAAAAGATGATGACAAGTGGTGGTGGTAAGAAAGATATTTTCATATATCAAGATGACATAAGATGTCAAGATAAAAAGATGAAAGAAGTAAACAAGGTTTGAACACAACAGCAGGCTAAGACCATTATATGAAATAAATATAGAATAAGCTGAAAGTAAGGGCTAGACATTTTTCGGGCACATCATGAGAAGAGAAAAGTTGGAATACTTGGTTACAACTGGCAAAATGGAAGGAAAGAGAGATCGCGGGCGACAAAGAGAGAAAATACTGGATAGCTTGGTGTCATAGCAAACAGTCAACAACAGAACTGATATGATGAACTGTAGATAGAAGAACTGTAGATAGAAGATTGTGGAGGGACATGATCACCTATGCCAACCGGTATGACACATGATGATGATGATGAAGGGCTAGAAATAAATGACAAGCTGGACACATTCTGCCAGCTGTCAAGGAAGGTCCATATCATCAAGAGTGGTTACTTCATAACAGGCCACTACAGATTAAGGCATATCTACCACCCATGGATAACTTACACTGATGAGAATGTGAAAGGGATGACACAATCTGCCAGCTGTCAAGGAATGTCCATGCCTTCATATGTGGCCCATTGGAGGCGAAGGCGCACCTCACAGCACCAGAGCTGGAAGTTGTCAGCGTCCCCACAACTGATGGCTTGCGTCAGGATCAGTGAACCAGAACCATCCAGACCCTGCTCCACCTCTCCGTGGTGCCTCTAGTAACAGACAACCCTGTCTAGTCTGGCCAAGCGAGTAGGGATAGAAGAGGGAAGACAACCTAGTACTCAAAAATGTCATGCTGAAGTCAGATGTGTTGGGCCGAAACTGGCAAATAACAGTTATATTGCAAACCACAGCACAATGCAGACACGCCCACTTAACGTCCTTTTAAGGGCGGATGACGAAGAGGTATAACCCTTTACTGTAGTCATCAAGTGAATGCAAGCATAAGTGACCGTCTCGTAATAGGCCACTACAGATTAAGCCACCTAGTAATAACCCAAACTGATAAAAATAGCACTGTCAAAGGGGGAACCAAGACTCAGGAACACCTGCTTCAGGTGCGTAACTTCCTTGACAAACTTTGGCACTAAACCTAACCCAATGAAGGGAGGAAAAAAAAAATGCGAGAACACTATGAGGACCCCAGCGGAAACATTTCGAGATCCACCCAAAGAAATACAAAAAGCAAACTAGGGTTATATGAAAGATGTGCAATCTCAGTTTTGTTTACAAGGATTGGCGAGAATGATCCTTTTATAAAAAACTATCTGAGGGGGAAAAAAATCTCAGAAAATTTTGGCGGAGATTTAGGAGGTGATGCACACACAGTGATAGAAGGCAGGTACTGGAGTTGGATAGGTTGTGAACTAAGGCGAGTTCCAGACACAATTACAAGAACTCATGACAGTCTAGGTAATGTGGGGGAAAGTGAACAAGAAGCAGACCAAAGGCAACCTAATGGAGAACAGTGTAGTCCAGACTTGGGGTAGCCTGCAAGCTTTGTTGGTTGCTTTGAAAAACACCATTAGAGATGTACTGCATTATTGGACTGTAGCCAAAGCAGAGAAGAAGAAAGTGTACATATCACAGTTTTGTTGTAAACTGGTAGACCATTTCAGAATGAAAACAGAAGATATAAATTCATGCATGTATAAATATTCATGCTCTCAAAGATTGTGTACATTCTAAGCAATCATCCCTTCAATCTGATCAGTCTACATACATTCTCTATGGCAATCATTCCTTCAGTCTGATCAGTCTACATACATTCTCTATGGCAATCATTCTTTCATTCTGATCAGTCTACATACATTCTCTATGGCAATCATTCCTTCAGTCTGATCAGTCTACATACATTCTCTATGGCAATCATTCCTTCAGTCTGATCAGTATACATACATTCTCTATGGCAATCATCCCTTCAGTCTGATCAGTATACATATATTCTCTATGGCAATCATCCCTTCAGTCTGATCAGTATACATACATTCTCTATGGCAATCATCCCTTCAGTCTGATCAGTATACATACATTCTCTATGGCAATCATTCCTTCAGTCTGATCAGTCTACATACATTCTCTATGGCAATCATTCCTTCAGTCTGATCAGTATACATACATTCGCTATGGGTAAAGTTAAAGAGAGTTCAATTAACAGACCCTCTCACCTCCAAAATGCTAAGGTTATAGAAGACTCTTAAAGAACATTCAACAGGAGGCAAAACATGGAAATTTTTTAAAAATGAGTCCCGTTGAGCAAATGATTAGGAGCAATAATACAAGATCTCAAACACTGTACTCTCGTAGGACTACTTTTTTACCTAGTCTGATCACTGGTAGAATAGCCTGTATTGTTCTTATTTTTCAGAAGCAATTCTATCTCCCAAAAATTGTTGAAAGTTCTGTTGAGTAAATGTTCAGGCATGATAATACAAGATCTCAAACACTGTACTCTTGTAGGACTGCTTTTACCCCAGTCTGATCACTGGTAGAAAAGCCTGTATCCCTTTGCTTCTGAGTATATCCAACACATTTACAGTTTATTTTCAATTTGTCAAATGGGATCATATAGTCAATCAACGGTCTGAACCACTTGTGTTCTTTGCTCAATTATTCGTGATGTGACCGTCTGCTGTTCAATAAGGCGTGCGGCCGCTGCGGCAGCATGTGCATCACTCTTAATGGTTGCAATAAATGTAGCCCTGGACCGGACATGCTGAGGTTGACGTCGTTCAACTACTGACATTTCTTCTGTTGTGCCAACTAGACAACTCAGTTCTGCAGCTGAGTATCCCAGCAACATTTTGAGGTCGCACACAAATTTGTAGACAAAGCGTTTACCATGGACCTGTGCAAGAAATGAATAACATAATATATATATATATATAACCCTTGATAAAACATGAGAAAGACACTAGAGAAGTTTGTCCAAAAACAACCATCTATTTACAAACTAAAGATAGACATATATTCACATTTCAAATACAACTATTTATTTACAACCTAAAGATAGTCATATATTCACATTCCAAATACAACCATTTATTTACAACCTAAAGATAGCCATATATTCACATTCCAAATACAATCATTTATTTACAACCTAAAGATAGCCATATATTCACATTCCAAATACAACCATTTATTTACAACCTAAAGATAGCCATATATTCACATTCCAAATACAACCATCTATTTACAACCTAAAGATAGCCATATATTCACATTCCAAATACAACCATTTATTTACAACCTAAAGATAGCCATATATTCACATTTCAAATACAACTATTTATTTACAACCTAAAGATAGTCATATATTCACATTCCAAATACAACCATTTATTTACAACCTAAAGATAGCCATATATTCACATTCCAAATACAATCACCTATTTTCAGCCCAATGACAGTTATCTATCTACAGCCTAAAGACAGCCATCTATTTACAGCATAAAATCAAACATCTATTGAGATTCCAAAATCAACCATCTATTGAGATTTCAAAATCAACCATCTATTGAGATTCCAAAATCAACCATCTATTGAGATTCCAAAATCAACCATCTATTTCGATCCCAATAACAACCATCTATTTACAGCCCAATAACAAGTCTATTTACAGCTCAATGACAACCATCTATTTAGATCCCAATAACAACCATCTATTTACAGCCCAATAACAAGTCTATTTACAGCTCAATGACAACCATCTATTTAGATCCCAATAACAACCATCTATTTACAGCCCAATAACAATTGTCTATTTACAGCTCAATAACAACTATCTATTTACATCCAATAACAACCATCTATTTACAGCCCAATAACAGTCTATTTACATCCCAATAACAACCATCTATTTCCAGCCCAACAACAACAGTCTATTTACAGTCAAATAACAACCATCTATTTACAGCCTAATAACAATTGTCTATTTACAGCCCAATAACAACAATCTATTTACAGCTCCATAACAACGATCTATTTACAGCCCAATAACAATTGTCTATTTACAGCCCAATAACAACCATCTATTTACAGCCCAATAACAATTGTCTATTTACAGCCCAATAACAACGATCTATTTACAGCCCAATAACAACCATCTATTTACAGCCCAATAACAATTGTCTATTTACATCCCAATAACAATTGTCTATTTACAGCCCAATAACAACAATCTATTTACAGCCCAATAACAACCATCTATTTACAGCCCAATAACAACAATCTATTTACAGCCCAATAACAATTGTCTATTTACATCCCAATAACAACCATCTATTTACATCCCAATAACAATTGTCTATTTACAGCCCAATAACAACCATCTATTTACAGCCCAATAACAACCATCTATTTACAGCCCAATAACAACGATCTATTTACAGCCCAATAACAACCATCTATTTACAGCCCAATAACAACCATCTATTTACAGCCCAATAACAACCATCTATTTACATCCCAATAACCATCTATTTACAGTCCAATAACAATTGTCTACAGCCCAATAACAATTGTCTATTTACAGCCCAATAACAATTGTCTATTTACATCCCAATAACAACCATCTATTTACAGCCCAATAACAACCATCTATTTACAGCCCAATAACAACCATCTATTTACATCCCAATAACAACGATCTATTTACATCCCAATAACCATCTATTTACAGCCCAATAACAACCATCTATTTACAGCCCAATAACAACCATCTATTTACAGCCCAATAACAACCATCTATTTACATCCCAAAAACAACCATCTATTTACAGCCCAATAACAACCATCTATTTACATCCCAATAACCATCTATTTACAGTCCAAAAACAATTATCTATTTACAGCCCAAAAACAACCATCTATTTACAGCCCAATAACAACCATCTATTTACATCCCAATAACAACCATCTATTTACAGCCCAATAACAACCATCTATTTACAGCCCAATAACAACCATCTATTTACAGCCCAATAACAACCATCTATTTACAGCCCAATAACAATTGTCTATTTACAGCCCAATAACAATTGTCTATTTACAGCCCAATAACAACCATCTATTTACAGCCCAATAACAACCGTCTATTTACAGCCCAATAACAACCATCTATTTACAGCCCAATAACAACCATCTATTTACAGCCCAATAACAATTGTCTATTTACAGCCCAATAACAATTGTCTATTTACAGCCCAATAACAACCATCTATTTACAGCCCAATAACAACCGTCTATTTACAGCCCAATAACAACCATCTATTTACATCCCAATAACAACCATCTATTTACAGCCCAATAACAACAATCTATTTACAGTCCAACAACAACCATCTATTTACAGCCCAATAACAATTGTCTATTTACAGCCCAATAACAATTGTCTACAGCCCAATAACAATTGTCTATTTACAGCCCAATAACAATTGTCTATTTACAGCCCAATAACAATTGTCTATTTACAGCCCAATAACAATTGTCTATTTACAGCCCAATAACAATTGTCTATTTACATCCCAATAACAACCATCTATTTACAGCCCAATAACCACCTATTTACAGCCCAAAAACAATTATCTATTTACATCCCAATAACAACCATCTATTTACAGCCAATAACAACCATCTATTTACAGCCCAATAACAACCATCTATTTACAGCCCAATAACAATTGTCTATTTACATCCCAATAACAATTGTCTATTTACATCCCAATAACAATTGTCTATTTACATCCCAATAACAACCATCTATTTACAGCCCAATAACAATTGTCTATTTACAACCCAATAACAATTGTCTATTTACAACCCAATAACAACCATCTATTTACATCCCAATAACAACCATCTATTTACAGCCCAATAACAACCATCTATTTACAGCCCAACAACAACCATCTATTTACAGCCCAATAACAATTGTCTATTTACAGCCCAATAACAATTGTCTACAGCCCAATAACAATTGTCTATTTACAGCCCAATAACAATTGTCTATTTACATCCCAATAACAACCATCTATTTACAGCCCAATAACAACCATCTATTTACAGCCCAATAACAACGATCTATTTACATCCCAATAACCATCTATTTACAGCCCAAAAACAATTATCTATTTACAGCCCAATAACAACCATCTATTTACAGCCCAATAACAACCATCTATTTACATCCCAAAAACAACCATCTATTTACAGCCCAATAACAACCATCTATTTACAGCCCAATAACAGTCTATTTACATCCCAATAACAACCATCTATTTACAGCCCAACAACAACAGTCTATTTACAGTCAAATAACAACCATCTATTTACAGCCTAATAACAATTGTCTATTTACAGCCCAATAACAACAATCTATTTACAGCCCAATAACAACCATCTATTTACAGCCCAATAACAACCATCTATTTACAGCCCAATAACAATTGTCTATTTACATCCCAATAACAATTGTCTATTTACAGCCCAATAACAACAATCTATTTACAGCCCAATAACAACCATCTATTTACAGCCCAATAACAACCATCTATTTACAGCCCAATAACAATTGTCTATTTACATCCCAATAACAACGGTCTATTTACAGCCCAATAACAATTGTCTATTTACATCCCAATAACAACCATCTATTTACATCCCAATAACAACCATCTATTTACAGCCCAATAACAATTGTCTATTTACATCCCAATAACAACCATCTATTTACATCCCAAAAACAACCATCTATTTACAGCCCAATAACAACCATCTATTTACAGCCCAATAACAGTCTATTTACATCCCAATAACAACCATCTATTTACAGCCCAACAACAACAGTCTATTTACAGTCAAATAACAACCATCTATTTACAGCCTAATAACAATTGTCTATTTACAGCCCAATAACAACAATCTATTTACAGCCCAATAACAACCATCTATTTACAGCCCAATAACAACCATCTATTTACAGCCCAATAACAATTGTCTATTTACATCCCAATAACAATTGTCTATTTACAGCCCAATAACAACAATCTATTTACAGCCCAATAACAACCATCTATTTACAGCCCAATAACAACGATCTATTTACAGCCCAATAACAATTGTCTATTTACATCCCAATAACAACGGTCTATTTACAGCCCAATAACAATTGTCTATTTACATCCCAATAACAACCATCTATTTACATCCCAATAACAACCATCTATTTACAGCCCAATAACAATTGTCTATTTACATCCCAATAACAACCATCTATTTACAGCCCAATAACAACCATCTATTTACAGCCCAATAACAACCATCTATTTACATCCCAATAACAACGATCTATTTACAGCCCAATAACCATCTATTTACAGCCCAAAAACAATTATCTATTTACAGCCCAATAACAACCATCTATTTACAGCCCAATAACAACCATCTATTTACAGCCCAATAACAACCATCTATTTACATCCCAATAACAACGATCTATTTACATCCCAATAACCATCTATTTACAGCCCAAAAACAATTATCTATTTACAGCCCAATAACAACCATCTATTTACAGCCCAATGACAACCATCTATTTACATCCCAATAACAACCATCTATTTACAGCCCAATAACAACCATCTATTTACAGCCCAATAACAACCATCTATTTACAGCCCAATAACAATTGTCTATTTACATCCCAATAACAACCATCTATTTACAGCCCAATAACAATTGTCTATTTACATCCCAATAACAACCAACTATTTACAGCCCAATAACAACCATCTATTTACAGCCCAATAACAACCATCTATTTACATCCCAATAACAACCATCTATTTACAGCCCAATAACAACCATCTATTTATAGCCCAACAACAACCATCTATTTACAGCCCAATAACAATTGTCTAATTACATCCCAATAACAATTGTCTATTTACAGCCCAACAACAACCATCTATTTACAGCCCAATAACAATTGTCTATTTACAGCCCAATAACAATTGTCTACAGCCCAATAACAATTGTCTATTTACAGCCCAATAACAATTGTCTATTTACAGCCCAATAACAATTGTCTATTTACAGCCCAATAACAACCATCTATTTACATCCCAATAACAACCATCTATTTACATCCCAATAACAACAATCTATTTACATCCCAATAACAATTGTCTATTTACATCCCAATAACAACCATCTATTTACAGCCCAATAACAACAATCTATTTACAGCCCAATAACAATTGTCTATTTACAGCCCAATAACAACCATCTATTTACAGCCCAACAACAACCATCTATTTACAGCCCAATAACAATTATCTATTTACAGCCCAATAACAATTGTCTATTTACAGCCCAATAACAATTGTCTATTTACAGCCCAATAACAATTGTCTATTTACAGCCCAATAACAACCATTTATTTACAGCCCAATAACAACCATCTATTTACAGCCCAAAAACAATTATCTATTTACAGCCCAATAACAACCATCTATTTACAGCCCAATAACAACCATCTATTTACATCCCAAAAACAACCATCTATTTACAGCCCAATAACAACCATCTATTTACAGCCCAATAACAATTGTCTTTTACAGCCCAATAACAACCGTCTATTTACAGCCCAATAACAATTGTCTATTTACAGCCCAATAACAACCATCTATTTACAGCCCAATAACAATTGTCTATTTACAGCCCAATAACAACCATCTATTTACAGCCCAAAAACAATTATCTATTTACAGCCCAATAACAACCATCTATTTACAGCCCAATAACAACCATCTATTTACATCCCAAAAACAACCATCTATTTACAGCCCAATAACAACCATCTATTTACAGCCCAATAACAATTGTCTTTTACAGCCCAATAACAACCGTCTATTTACAGCCCAATAACAATTGTCTATTTACAGCCCAATAACAACCATCTATTTACAGCCCAAAAACAATTATCTATTTACAGCCCAATAACAACCATCTATTTACAGCCCAATAACAACCATCTATTTACAGCCCAATAACAATTATCTATTTACAGCCCAATAACAATTGTCTATTTACAGCCCAATAACAATTGTCTATTTACAGCCCAATAACAATTGTCTATTTACAGCCCAATAACAACCATTTATTTACAGCCCAATAACAACCATCTATTTACAGCCCAAAAACAATTATCTATTTACAGCCCAATAACAACCATCTATTTACAGCCCAATAACAACCATCTATTTACATCCCAAAAACAACCATCTATTTACAGCCCAATAACAACCATCTATTTACAGCCCAATAACAATTGTCTTTTACAGCCCAATAACAACCGTCTATTTACAGCCCAATAACAATTGTCTATTTACAGCCCAATAACAACCATCTATTTACAGCCCAATAACAATTGTCTATTTACAGCCCAATAACAACCATCTATTTACAGCCCAAAAACAATTATCTATTTACAGCCCAATAACAACCATCTATTTACAGCCCAATAACAACCATCTATTTACATCCCAAAAACAACCATCTATTTACAGCCCAATAACAACCATCTATTTACAACCCAATAACAATTGTCTTTTACAGCCCAATAACAACCGTCTATTTACAGCCCAATAACAATTGTCTATTTACAGCCCAATAACAACCATCTATTTACAGCCCAAAAACAATTATCTATTTACAGCCCAATAACAACCATCTATTTACAGCCCAATAACAACCATCTATTTACATCCCAAAAACAACCATCTATTTACAGCCCAATAACAACCATCTATTTACAGCCCAATAACAATTGTCTTTTACAGCCCAATAACAACCGTCTATTTACAGCCCAATAACAATTGTCTATTTACAGCCCAATAACAACCATCTATTTACAGCCCAATAACAACCATCTATTTACAGCCCAATAACAACCATCTATTTACATCCCAAAAACAACCATCTATTTACAGCCCAATAACAACCATCTATTTACAGCCCAATAACAGTCTATTTACATCCCAATAACAACCATCTATTTACAGCCCAACAACAAGTCTATTTACAGTCAAATAACAACCATCTATTTACAGCCTAATAACAATTGTCTATTTACAGCCCAATAACAACAATCTATTTACAGCCCAAAAACAACCATCTATTTACAGCCCAATAACAACCATCTATTTACAGCCCAATAACAATTGTCTATTTACATCCCAATAACAATTGTCTATTTACAGCCCAATAACAACAATCTATTTACAGCCCAATAACAACGATCTATTTACAGCCCAATAACAATTGTCTATTTACATCCCAATAACAACGGTCTATTTACAGCCCAATAACAATTGTCTATTTACATCCCAATAACAACCGTCTATTTACATCCCAATAACAACCATCTATTTACAGCCCAATAACAATTGTCTATTTACATCCCAATAACAACCATCTATTTACATCCCAAAAACAACCATCTATTTACAGCCCAATAACAACCATCTATTTACAGCCCAATAACAGTCTATTTACATCCCAATAACAACCATCTATTTACAGCCCAACAACAACAGTCTATTTACAGTCAAATAACAACCATCTATTTACATCCAAATAACAACGATCTATTTACATCCCAATAACCATCTATTTACAGCCCAATAACAACCATCTATTTACAGCCCAATAACAACCATCTATTTACAGCCCAATAACAATTGTCTATTTACAGCCCAATAACAATTGTCTATTTACAGCCCAATAACAACCATCTATTTACAGCCCAATAACAACCGTCTATTTACAGCCCAAAAACAATTATCTATTTACAGCCCAATAACAACCATCTATTTACAGCCCAATGACAACCATCTATTTACATCCCAATAACAACCATCTATTTACAGCCCAATAACAACCATCTATTTACAGCCCAATAACAACCATCTATTTACAGCCCAATAACAATTGTCTATTTACATCCCAATAACAACCATCTATTTACAGCCCAATAACAATTGTCTATTTACATCCCAATAACAACCAACTATTTACAGCCCAATAACAACCATCTATTTACAGCCCAATAACAACCATCTATTTACATCCCAATAACAACCATCTATTTACAGCCCAATAACAACCATCTATTTATAGCCCAACAACAACCATCTATTTACAGCCCAATAACAATTGTCTAATTACATCCCAATAACAATTGTCTATTTACAGCCCAACAACAACCATCTATTTACAGCCCAATAACAATTGTCTATTTACAGCCCAATAACAATTGTCTACAGCCCAATAACAATTGTCTATTTACAGCCCAATAACAATTGTCTATTTACAGCCCAATAACAATTGTCTATTTACAGCCCAATAACAACCATCTATTTACATCCCAATAACAACCATCTATTTACATCCCAATAACAACAATCTATTTACATCCCAATAACAATTGTCTATTTACATCCCAATAACAACCATCTATTTACAGCCCAATAACAACAATCTATTTACAGCCCAATAACAATTGTCTATTTACAGCCCAATAACAACCATCTATTTACAGCCCAACAACAACCATCTATTTACAGCCCAATAACAATTATCTATTTACAGCCCAATAACAATTGTCTATTTACAGCCCAATAACAATTGTCTATTTACAGCCCAATAACAATTGTCTATTTACAGCCCAATAACAACCATTTATTTACAGCCCAATAACAACCATCTATTTACAGCCCAAAAACAATTATCTATTTACAGCCCAATAACAACCATCTATTTACAGCCCAATAACAACCATCTATTTACATCCCAAAAACAACCATCTATTTACAGCCCAATAACAACCATCTATTTACAGCCCAATAACAATTGTCTTTTACAGCCCAATAACAACCGTCTATTTACAGCCCAATAACAATTGTCTATTTACAGCCCAATAACAACCATCTATTTACAGCCCAATAACAATTGTCTATTTACAGCCCAATAACAACCATCTATTTACAGCCCAAAAACAATTATCTATTTACAGCCCAATAACAACCATCTATTTACAGCCCAATAACAACCATCTATTTACATCCCAAAAACAACCATCTATTTACAGCCCAATAACAACCATCTATTTACAGCCCAATAACAATTGTCTTTTACAGCCCAATAACAACCGTCTATTTACAGCCCAATAACAATTGTCTATTTACAGCCCAATAACAACCATCTATTTACAGCCCAAAAACAATTATCTATTTACAGCCCAATAACAACCATCTATTTACAGCCCAATAACAACCATCTATTTACAGCCCAATAACAATTATCTATTTACAGCCCAATAACAATTGTCTATTTACAGCCCAATAACAATTGTCTATTTACAGCCCAATAACAATTGTCTATTTACAGCCCAATAACAACCATTTATTTACAGCCCAATAACAACCATCTATTTACAGCCCAAAAACAATTATCTATTTACAGCCCAATAACAACCATCTATTTACAGCCCAATAACAACCATCTATTTACATCCCAAAAACAACCATCTATTTACAGCCCAATAACAACCATCTATTTACAGCCCAATAACAATTGTCTTTTACAGCCCAATAACAACCGTCTATTTACAGCCCAATAACAATTGTCTATTTACAGCCCAATAACAACCATCTATTTACAGCCCAATAACAATTGTCTATTTACAGCCCAATAACAACCATCTATTTACAGCCCAAAAACAATTATCTATTTACAGCCCAATAACAACCATCTATTTACAGCCCAATAACAACCGTCTATTTACAGCCCAATAACAATTGTCTATTTACAGCCCAATAACAACCATCTATTTACATCCCAAAAACAACCATCTATTTACAGCCCAATAACAACCATCTATTTACAGCCCAATAACAATTGTCTTTTACAGCCCAATAACAACCGTCTATTTACAGCCCAATAACAATTGTCTATTTACAGCCCAATAACAACCATCTATTTACAGCCCAATAACAACCATCTATTTACAGCCCAATAACAACCATCTATTTACATCCCAAAAACAACCATCTATTTACAGCCCAATAACAACCATCTATTTACAGCCCAATAACAGTCTATTTACATCCCAATAACAACCATCTATTTACAGCCCAACAACAAGTCTATTTACAGTCAAATAACAACCATCTATTTACAGCCTAATAACAATTGTCTATTTACAGCCCAATAACAACAATCTATTTACAGCCCAAAAACAACCATCTATTTACAGCCCAATAACAACCATCTATTTACAGCCCAATAACAATTGTCTATTTACATCCCAATAACAATTGTCTATTTACAGCCCAATAACAACAATCTATTTACAGCCCAATAACAACGATCTATTTACAGCCCAATAACAATTGTCTATTTACATCCCAATAACAACGGTCTATTTACAGCCCAATAACAATTGTCTATTTACATCCCAATAACAACCGTCTATTTACATCCCAATAACAACCATCTATTTACAGCCCAATAACAACCATCTATTTACAGCCCAATAACAGTCTATTTACATCCCAATAACAACCATCTATTTACAGCCCAACAACAACAGTCTATTTACAGTCAAATAACAACCATCTATTTACAGCCTAATAACAATTGTCTATTTACAGCCCAATAACAACAATCTATTTACAGCCCAATAACAACAATCTATTTACAGCCCAATAACAACCATCTATTTACAGCCCAATAACAACCATCTATTTACAGCCCAATAACAATTGTCTATTTACATCCCAATAACAATTGTCTATTTACAGCCCAATAACAACAATCTATTTACAGCCCAATAACAACCATCTATTTACAGCCCAATAACAACGATCTATTTACAGCCCAATAACAATTGTCTATTTACATCCCAATAACAACGGTCTATTTACAGCCCAATAACAATTGTCTATTTACATCCCAATAACAACCATCTATTTACATCCCAATAACAACCATCTATTTACAGCCCAATAACAATTGTCTATTTACATCCCAATAACAACCATCTATTTACAGCCCAATAACAACCATCTATTTACAGCCCAATAACAACCATCTATTTACATCCCAATAACAACGATCTATTTACATCCCAATAACCATCTATTTACAGCCCAAAAACAATTATCTATTTACAGCCCAATAACAACCATCTATTTACAGCCCAATGACAACCATCTATTTACATCCCAATAACAACCATCTATTTACAGCCCAATAACAACCATCTATTTACAGCCCAATAACAACCATCTATTTACAGCCCAATAACAATTGTCTATTTACATCCCAATAACAACCATCTATTTACAGCCCAATAACAATTGTCTATTTACAGCCCAATAACAACCAACTATTTACAGCCCAATAACAACCATCTATTTACAGCCCAATAACAACCATCTATTTACATCCCAATAACAACCATCTATTTACAGCCCAATAACAACCATCTATTTATAGCCCAACAACAACCATCTATTTACAGCCCAATAACAATTGTCTATTTACATCCCAATAACAATTGTCTATTTACAGCCCAACAACAACCATCTATTTACAGCCCAATAACAATTGTCTATTTACAGCCCAATAACAATTGTCTACAGCCCAATAACAATTGTCTATTTACAGCCCAATAACAATTGTCTATTTACAGCCCAATAACAATTGTCTATTTACAGCCCAATAACAACCATCTATTTACATCCCAATAACAACCATCTATTTACATCCCAATAACAACAATCTATTTACATCCCAATAACAATTGTCTATTTACATCCCAATAACAACCATCTATTTACAGCCCAATAACAATTATCTATTTACAGCCCAATAACAACCATCTATTTACAGCCCAATAACAACCATCTATTTACATCCCAAAAACAACCATCTATTTACAGCCCAATAACAACCATCTATTTACAGCCCAATAACAATTGTCTTTTACAGCCCAATAACAACCGTCTATTTACAGCCCAATAACAATTGTCTATTTACAGCCCAATAACAACCATCTATTTACAGCCCAATAACAACCATCTATTTACAGCCCAATAACAACCATCTATTTACATCCCAAAAACAACCATCTATTTACAGCCCAATAACAACCATCTATTTACAGCCCAATAACAGTCTATTTACATCCCAATAACAACCATCTATTTACAGCCCAACAACAAGTCTATTTACAGTCAAATAACAACCATCTATTTACAGCCTAATAACAATTGTCTATTTACAGCCCAATAACAACAATCTATTTACAGCCCAAAAACAACCATCTATTTACAGCCCAATAACAACCATCTATTTACAGCCCAATAACAATTGTCTATTTACATCCCAATAACAATTGTCTATTTACAGCCCAATAACAACAATCTATTTACAGCCCAATAACAACGATCTATTTACAGCCCAATAACAATTGTCTATTTACATCCCAATAACAACGGTCTATTTACAGCCCAATAACAATTGTCTATTTACATCCCAATAACAACCGTCTATTTACATCCCAATAACAACCATCTATTTACAGCCCAATAACAACCATCTATTTACAGCCCAATAACAGTCTATTTACATCCCAATAACAACCATCTATTTACAGCCCAACAACAACAGTCTATTTACAGTCAAATAACAACCATCTATTTACAGCCTAATAACAATTGTCTATTTACAGCCCAATAACAACAATCTATTTACAGCCCAATAACAACAATCTATTTACAGCCCAATAACAACCATCTATTTACAGCCCAATAACAACCATCTATTTACAGCCCAATAACAATTGTCTATTTACATCCCAATAACAATTGTCTATTTACAGCCCAATAACAACAATCTATTTACAGCCCAATAACAACCATCTATTTACAGCCCAATAACAACGATCTATTTACAGCCCAATAACAATTGTCTATTTACATCCCAATAACAACGGTCTATTTACAGCCCAATAACAATTGTCTATTTACATCCCAATAACAACCATCTATTTACATCCCAATAACAACCATCTATTTACAGCCCAATAACAATTGTCTATTTACATCCCAATAACAACCATCTATTTACAGCCCAATAACAACCATCTATTTACAGCCCAATAACAACCATCTATTTACATCCCAATAACAACGATCTATTTACATCCCAATAACCATCTATTTACAGCCCAAAAACAATTATCTATTTACAGCCCAATAACAACCATCTATTTACAGCCCAATGACAACCATCTATTTACATCCCAATAACAACCATCTATTTACAGCCCAATAACAACCATCTATTTACAGCCCAATAACAACCATCTATTTACAGCCCAATAACAATTGTCTATTTACATCCCAATAACAACCATCTATTTACAGCCCAATAACAATTGTCTATTTACAGCCCAATAACAACCAACTATTTACAGCCCAATAACAACCATCTATTTACAGCCCAATAACAACCATCTATTTACATCCCAATAACAACCATCTATTTACAGCCCAATAACAACCATCTATTTATAGCCCAACAACAACCATCTATTTACAGCCCAATAACAATTGTCTATTTACATCCCAATAACAATTGTCTATTTACAGCCCAACAACAACCATCTATTTACAGCCCAATAACAATTGTCTATTTACAGCCCAATAACAATTGTCTACAGCCCAATAACAATTGTCTATTTACAGCCCAATAACAATTGTCTATTTACAGCCCAATAACAATTGTCTATTTACAGCCCAATAACAACCATCTATTTACATCCCAATAACAACCATCTATTTACATCCCAATAACAACAATCTATTTACATCCCAATAACAATTGTCTATTTACATCCCAATAACAACCATCTATTTACAGCCCAATAACAACAATCTATTTACAGCCCAATAACAATTGTCTATTTACAGCCCAATAACAACCATCTATTTACAGCCCAACAACAACCATCTATTTACAGCCCAATAACAATTATCTATTTACAGCCCAATAACAATTGTCTATTTACAGCCCAATAACAATTGTCTATTTACAGCCCAATAACAATTGTCTATTTACAGCCCAATAACAACCATTTATTTACAGCCCAATAACAACCATCTATTTACAGCCCAAAAACAATTATCTATTTACAGCCCAATAACAACCATCTATTTACAGCCCAATAACAACCATCTATTTACATCCCAAAAACAACCATCTATTTACAGCCCAATAACAACCATCTATTTACAGCCCAATAACAATTGTCTTTTACAGCCCAATAACAACCGTCTATTTACAGCCCAATAACAATTGTCTATTTACAGCCCAATAACAACCATCTATTTACAGCCCAATAACAACCATCTATTTACATCCCAATAACAACCATCTATTTACATCCCAATAACAATTGTCTATTTACATCCCAATAACAACCATCTATTTACAGCCCAATAACAATTGTCTATATACAGCCCAATAACAATTGTCTATTTACAGCCCAATAACAATTGTCTATTTACAGCCCAATAACAATTGTCTATTTACAGCCCAATAACAATTGTCTATTTACAGCCCAATAACAATTGTCTATTTACAGCCCAATAACAACCATCTATTTACAGCCCAATAACAACCATCTATTTACAGCCCAATAACAATTGTCTATTTACAGCCCAATAACAACCATCTATTTACAGCCCAATAACATTGTATCTCGCCACTTTTTCCCTTTTCTGGATGACACTTCCCATCTTAGTAAGGGAGCTAATGTCTGTTATTGCTGCCTCTCGTCTTAGAATTCTCTTATGTTTCTCATGGGTACCCTCTTTTTCTTTAGCCCTCTGTTTCCAAACTTTGAGATTCTCTTGTTTTCTCTTCTCATTACATAGCAAACATGTGACTACCTCCTTGTCTGGTTTATAGTTGATATTGTTGGGTGCCAGGACATTTCTCACATTTCTGTATTTGATCCATAGTTATGGATCGAATATATTATAGTTTATATACAAAGTATTTTCCTGAGTTTTTTTTTTTTTAAAGCATCTAACTTATGCTAATCAATTACCTGATACAATTAAATGTTATAGGTACATTTACTGCATGGAGTCAGCTAGGACCAAAGTAAATGTAATTTATTTTCTATAATTATTTTTGCATTTTGACATAATTTACTTTGTTACAACTGGCAAAATACAGGGAAAGAGAAATTGTGGATGACAAAGAGAGAAGATACTAGATAGCTTTGTGTCGTGGCATGGAAAACAGTCAACAATAGAATTTATATGATGCACTGTAGATAGAAGATTGCGGAAGGACATGATTGCTTACGTCAACCGGTATGGCAAATGATGATGATAAGATTTTTACGAATAGACAGAATATCCTAAGATGAAAGAAACTGAGAATAGAAATCTATAGAGTATAACAAAAGAGGAAAGTTTGAAAGCAATAACAAAACATGTGGTTGTAAAGAAAGTGAACAGGGAGAGCTAACCTTGGCAATCATGTCACCATCATAATAGTATCTCAATGCTCGAGACAACTTCTCGTAGTTCATCGTTGGCTTGTTCTTACGTTGGCCCCACATTTGAGCAACAACTTCCGGGTTGACCAACTTGAACTCTCCCTCATCGCCAACCCAAGTGATCACTTCCCTACACATCTTATCTGTGAGTAGTTCTAGAAGGAACTGCCACAGCTGTATCTGTCCATTGTTTCCTGTGAACAATGACACATCTTTGACTTCAGAGCTTTACACGGCTACAGATACTATTAATATAGAATAATAAAGAAGCTGGTTGGTATTAACAAAGTGATTAGTTTAGTCAACAGGTTATCTCTATTGAACAATGGACATATTCAATTTGTGCCCAGACCCACTTCTCAACATATTCCCCAGTATGAAGCACAGCCGCCACACACTAGTGAAAGAACTACAAACAGCTTCAGCTCAGATCCCCTCCTCAGCATATACCCCAGTATGAAGCACAGCCACCACACACTAGTGAAAGAACTACAAACAGCTTCAGCTCAGATCCCCTCCTCAGCATATTCCCCAGTGTGAAGCACAGCCGCCACACACTAGTGAAAGCACTAAAAACAGCTTCAGCTCAGATCCCCTCCTCAGCACATTCCCCAGTATGAAGCACAGCAAACACACACTAGTGAAAGATCTAAAAACAGCTTCAGCTCAGAACCCCTCCTCAGCATATACCCCAGTATGAAGCACAGCAAACACACACTAGTGAAAGATCTAAAAACAGCTTCAGCTCAGATCCCCTCCTCAGCATATTCCCCAGTATGAAGCACAGTCGCCACACACTAGTGAAAGAACTAAAAACAGCTTCAACTCAGATCCCCTCCTCAGCATATTCCCCAGTATAAAGCACAGCAAACACACACTAGTGAAAGCACTAAAAATGACTTCAGCTCAGACGTATGAACTCTGTAGCAGCTGTGAAAGCCTGACCCCAACCTCCTTAGCCACTTCTTATGACATGGCAAGTGACAGTGGTCAAAACTCCAATAGCCATACAGGCAATAATTAATGCCCTTGTCTAATTAATGACTGTTGGGTCCATGTTTATTTCCCAAATGTGGCATTATTTTGGGGGAATGGTGCAGCTTTGGGGTTCACTAACCTCTCAAAATGGTGTCAGACTTTACTCTTGAAAAGTACAGTGACCTGATGTCTTGGTGACTACACCACATAAAGTACATGATGGATGGCCACAAGTAACTAAAAGAGGCATTAACATCATATTTCCCATGGACACAAGGTGTGCCATATACTCTTTACTTAATCTAATCTAATCTATTTATCCACCTACCTACATACCTACGAAAGCAAACTGATTGTAAAAGTCAACATTTCTGTTTCAATAACACTGGTTTGTTAGACCACTGATCTACTATCATCATCCATGGCAAGAGAAAGGAAAACAATCCTCCATTGTTGTGAAGGTTCACTTCACTAATGTTCTTACAATGTTCAAATACTGGGACAGCTGATTCCTCTTCTGTAACACACAAATTGCCTTTAACAACAGTCGCCTCCCCATATCTTCCATTTTGTAACATTTGTCATTAATTTGTAACAATTTTTCTAAAAACTTGTAAATCCTTTTGATTTTGCAGATGACGTGCAGCTTTTAAGTGACGATATCAACAAGATGCAAAAAAATATCACAGATACCCTATGCAAAAAATATCACAGATACCCTATGCAAAAAATATCACAGATACCCTCTGCAAAAAATATCACAGATACCCTATGCAAAAAATATCACAGATACCCTATGCAAAAAATATCACAGATACCCTATCATCCGTGGCAGAAAGAATAGGATTTGAAATCAACTTAGATCAAACAAAAATAATGAAACATAAAAATACACCCGAGAGAAATATATAGCTAAATCATAGACATTGGAAACAGTAGAACACTATGTATATCTTGGTTGTAATATAGATCAAGATTTGTTACAGGAACTACTGAGTTAAGTGCTCTGTGCACACCGTGAGCTGTGTGTCTCATACGTTTTGATCATGTTTCGATATTCCAATTTATTTGGTTATTTGGTTATGGAAGGCCCCGGTATCACTGCAAACAAATTAAAATCCATAATTGCTCAACCGCCCGTGCCAGTGGAATCATCCGAATTACTAACTCACCTCCCAAACAAAGAAAGGTAGCCGTAGTCCCCATCATAGCAGTCTCAGCACACGCCAAAAGACATAAGGCGAAACCGCACAGAAAGTGAACACGGCCAACTGTTCCCTGTCATACGATATCAGCATTCATCGTAAACAATTGGAATATCGGAACATGATCAAAACGGATGAGGCACACAGCTCACATTGTGCACAGAGCACTTAACTCAGTAACTCCTGAAACAAGCCGGACTTGGAATATGAGGAAACTGCAACAAGGAACACTTTTCAGACATAGCCTTCCATGGTTCCTGCCGCCTATCCACCATATTGCCCGGAAGTTCACGTCCTTTGAAAATGATGATCGGAAGAATTTAATTCACTTTCTTCAGTGGGAACAAACTCAGAAGTATTTGGTTTGCTTTTTTCAGTGGGAACAAACTCAGAAGAATTTGATTTGCTTTTTTCAGTGGGAACAAACTCAGAAGAATTTGATTTGCTTTATTCAGTGGGAACAAACTCAGAAGAGGACTTCCGTTTCCAAGATGGCGAACTAAGTCACGTTCTCTCGATAATTCCAATCGTTTACGATGAATGATGATATCGTATGACAGGGAACAGTTGGCTGTGTTCACTTTCTGCGCGGTTTCTCCTTATGTCTTTTGGCGTGTGCTGAGACTGCTACGATGGGGACTACAGTTACCTTTCTTTGTTTGGGAGATGAGATATTAATTCGGATGATTACGCTGGCACGGGCGGTTGAGCAATTATCTATTTTAATTTGTTTGCAGTGATACCGGGGCCTTCCATAACAAATAACCAAATAGATCAAGAAGGTGAAACAAAGAAAGAGATCAGAAGCAGTATAGCAAAATCAGCAGCAAATTTTAAAAACATGGACAAAATATGAAAAAAAAATTCTAAGCAAGAAAAATAAACTTAGAATATTCAACTCAAATATATTATCAAATCTTATCTTACCTACACATGTAAAAACTGAAAAACAAAATGAGATTGAGAAAATAAAAACTAAATACTTTTGAAGACAAATGACTAAGAAGAATACTCTGTGTAATGGAATGAGTTATTTGCAGGTCATCATCATTGCACTCCAAACATATCCGTAGGTGCTCAGGTCCACTCTTCAGCAAGTCCTGCAGTGCCCAGCAACTGATGACTCCATTTCTATGTTGGTTGGTCGTTCTTGTACGCCAACTAAGTTTCTCATTTCTGACTATGCCCATCTTAGCTCCCATCTCTTTCATCCGAAGGAGTGACGTGGATTTGTGGTTGTCAAAGTCCTGTGCCCTTCCCACATCTCAGAGGGCATTGATGATGTCCGCCCAATCCACTGGTTGACTGTCTTCAACAACAGCGCAGCTAGCCAATCTGTCTACTCTCTCATTTCCCCATACTCCCACATGTCCAGGGACATAGACAAAGGTGACTACGTATTTTTTTACTTCTGCAATGACTCTACACATTGCAAGCATACAGCGCCCGCCTCCATTTTTTTTATCATGCTCATCGATTCACTTAGTATGCAGGCGTGGGTGTAGCCTTGTGACTCTAACCAGAAGAATGCCCTAGTCACTACCATCACCACCATCGTCATGCTACTCATGGTCATGATGTATGCACCACTGTCTTCTTTGGGTATTCTGCCTGCCGTGTGCACTGTAAATGCCCTAGTCACTACCATCACCTCCATTGTCATGCTACTCATGGTCATGACGTATGCACCACTGTCTTCTTTGGGTATTCTGCCTGCCGAGCGTGCTGTAAATGCCCTAGTCACTACCATCACCTCCATTGTCATGCTACTCATGGTCATGACGTATGCACCACTGTCTTCTTGGCTATTCTGCCTGCCGAGCGTGCTGTAAATGCCCTAGTCACTACTATCACCTCCATTGTCATGCTACTCATGGTCATGACGTATGCACCACTGTCTTCTTTGGCTATTCTGCCTGCCGAGCGTGCTGTAAATGCCCTAGTCACTACCATCACCTCCATTGTCATGCTACTCATGGTCATGACGTATGCACCACTGTCTTCTTTGGCTATTCTGCCTGCCGAGGGTGCTGTAAATGCCCATGCACTCCTTTGGTGTCATATTACGGATCCGCTTCTATAGATGACTGCATTTTCCTCATTGGTGTTATCCCAAATGAGTGTTGACCTACACATTGACCACAACTGATTTAATGCTCCCTACATTTACTGTTTATTGTGACAATACATGAGAATGTGCCCCTGACTGATGCAGGCATAAGAATCCACTCCTCGCCAGTGTTGATACTGGTAAGCCCACAGACCTGTTGGATGACATCTTGTGCTCGGCCCTCCCATGATTTGCCTCTTTTTATTCTGTCACCTTTCCCTGTGTTGAGCTCATGATGCAATGGATGCTCTTTATCTGCTCTTATTTTCAGGTATGCTCGTGCCCTCCAGATCTTGATTCTGTCATCCATGGTTGGAAAATCAAGAAGATACTTCATTGCTACACAGGGAGTGTCCCTCATACATCCCAAGATAATGTGCATAGCTTCATTCTGTATTTTCTCCAGCCTGTCAATTTACATTGTACTGACAGTAAGAATTGCCAGGGTATACTCAATTAGTATGAGGACCAGTCCCTGGAACAAAAAGATAAGTAGCCTCTGCTTGATATTGGCAGCTGCCATGACCTTCAAGGCTGCTAATTATTTGCGAGATTTTATTATCACATGGTCAACGTGGTCCCGAAAACACAGGCTGTGATCAAACTTAACTCCTAGGTACGTTATCAACCTGTCCCATATCACCTCATCAGCTCCCATTCGTACCACTGGTGTTTTCATATTAACGATATGATTGTTACGGTAGAACCATGCAAATGATGTTTTATTTGGATTAACCAAGGCTCCTGATACTCCACACCAGGAAGAGAAGCGATCAAGTTTGTTTTGCAGTGTGGAGGCGATGTCTCATCTGTCTCTTACCTGTTGATATACCAGAACGTCATCAGCAAAATCAAAATTCTATGTCCTCATCTGTCTCATGCCCCCCTTCAGTTGTCTCATGTCCTCATTCTAAATGTCTTATGTCCTCATCTGTCTCATGCCCCCAACTACTCATCTAAATGTCTCAAGTCCCCATTTCAATGTCTCAAGTCCTCATCTAAACGTCTCAGGTCCTCATCTAAATGTCTCAAAACCTCATCTAAATGTCTCAAGTCCTCATCTAAACATCTCAGGTCTCCATCTAAATGTCTCAGGTCCCCATCTAAATGTATCAAGTCCTCATCTAAACAATTCAGTTCCCCATCTAAATGTCTCAAGTCCTCATCTAAATGTATCAAGTCCTCATCTAAATGTCTCAAGTCCTCATCTAGATGTATCAAGTCCCCATTTCAATGTCTCAAGTCCTCATCTAATTGTCTCATGTCCCCATCTAAATATTTAATGTTCCTAATTAAACATCTCAAGTCCCCATCTAAATGTCTCATGTCCCCATCTAAATATTTAATGTTCCTAATTAAACATCTCAAGTCCCCATCTAAATATTTAATGTTCCTAATTAAACATCTCAAGTCTCCATCTAAATGTCTCATGTCCGCATCTAACTATCTAATGTTCCTAATTAAACATCTCAAGTCCCCATCTTATTGTCTCATGTCCCCATCTAACTATCTAATGTTCCTAATTAAACATCTCAAGTCCCCATCTAAATGTCTCATGTCCCCATCTAAATATCTAATGTTCCTAATTAAACATCTCAAATCCCCATCTAAATATCTAATGTTCCTAATTAAACATCTCAAGTCCCCATCTAAATGTCTCATGTCCCCATCTAAATATCTAATGTTCCTAATTAAACATCTCAAGTCCCCACCTAAATAAACCAAGCACTAAAAGTCTCTAGAAGAAAGAGAACAATAATTCACAACTGACCAGTTCTGTTACCAGGAGACATTCTCTCTTCTCCGGTTATACGCGGTGACCGTGGTCTGTGTTTGCCTACAGACCTCACTCGACCTGAAATGAAATGTTTCAACCTTTCACAAAGTAATCTCATCAAGCTATGAGTGATGGAGTTAAACATCCTGTCTGTAGCCTTGAATCAACAAAGAAATAAATGATTGACTTGTGGCATTTGTAGCCTTAGTCTATCTATTGACCTTTCGAGCCGTAGCCGGCCTATAGGGCGTAGACCAAGATACACCTTCTCCTATCTGAATTTTTGTTCTAGCAGTTTTCTTTTAAAGATATTTTAGCAAATCTCGCCATCTGTCTCTGTTCTGTGCAAGCAGCTCTGTCTCATTGAGGGAGCCGAATCCTGCTGCTCTTGCCTCTCTCATCAATGTTCTTCTCAGTGTCTCCCTGGGTCTTCCTCTTTTTCTCTTACCTGTTGTTTCCCATATGAGGGCTTGCTTTGCTATTCGATTATTATCTCTTCTCATCACATGTTTTACACATTCTGTATCAGGTCTACGTTTCATTAACAACATCGTTTTTACGATAGCGGCTTGTTAAACCTCTGATCAACGGTTATATACCAAGCCGGAGAAAAATAATTCCTCCATTTTGGAAACAACCGGAAATGATACCTCTACCTAAACCGTAGCCTTAGTGGCCGAGAGGTTATTATGCTCGATCCTGAACAGATGGGTCTAGGCTCAATTCTCAGAAGGGACAGTTTTTTTTTTCTTCCTTGGACAGGACAAGGCTCTGGGGTTCAACCAGCCTCTAAAAATTGGTACCAAAGGTTTTTTTGGAAAGTAAAGACGACCCGACTAGATACCGACCATGTTACCCAAGAATATGACGTCATGGAAAAATAGGGTCACTAATACCATATTTTTCAAATAGGGTCACTAATACCATAGACACGAGCTGTGTTACCGGGGCCTCATTATGAGAGAGGTAAAGAATATGACACTGTGACCTTCCAGGCATGTCGTAAGAGGCAACTAAGGAGGTTGATCGATGGCTTGACAAGCTGTCATTGTAAAAAGTATTGTTATGGAAACAGTGCCATAGATTTTAGAGCAGTGATCTCTGCAATATGTGCCATTTTGGCACGCAAGGTTTCTGTTTTTGAGATTGTGGTTCTGCCATATGTGCTGACTTCGGCTCGAAAGGATAATAGATAGATAGAATACCATATATCGCACATGCCTAGCAAGGCTGGGGAAGGAGCCTTTTTTTTTTTTTTTTTTTTTTTTTTTTTGTGATGGCATTTACTAGAAAATCTCTCAACTTTTCATCTTTGTTCCAGAGCTCAGAATATGAAAACTATACGGATCACAGCTATTTGCTTTCATCTCAAAGTGGTATTTTAGTTATTACCTTGAAAATCTTGCAGCATTTATGGATGAAGATGTCCTGAACCTAATACATTCCATGGATTTGTTAATATTGATATTTTACGGAAGTGGTTTAAATTTTATGACATCACACATAACACTTTTTAGCCAAAGCAAATTTTTAAGTTTGAATAATAATTTAGTAGTTAATGTCTGTGAATCAAAGATCAACAAATGTGAAAGTTTCTTTGCTGCGATATTCAATTAGTAACCACAAGAGTTGTCACATTTTAAGATACAGATTCTTCCAGTCAACTTGAGTATATATTAGAAGAAACTTGTGCATTTTGTCTTCTTGGAATGACATCAATGAGGTTTTCTACTACTAAAGTAATAGTGATAATCAACTGTGAGATTGGACAGCTATCACCACTATTGTCCAATCATTGGACAGCTATCCCCACTATTGTCCAATCATTGGACAGCTATCCCCACTATTGTCCAATCATTGGACAGCTATCACCACTATTGTCCAATCATTGGACAGCTATCACCACTATTGTCCAATCATTGGACAGCTATCCCCACTATTGTCCAATCATTGGACAGCTATCACCACTATTGTCCAATCATTGGACAGCTATCACCACTATTGTCCAATCATTGGACAGCTATCCCCACTATTGTCCAATCATTGGACAGCTATCACTACTATTGTCCAATCATTGGACAGCTATCCCCACTATTGTCCAATCATTGGACAGCTATCCCCACTATTGTCCAATCATTGGACAGCTATCATCACTAATGTCCAATCATTGGACAGCTATCCCCACTATTGTCCAATCATTGGACAGCTATCACCACTAATGTCCAATCATTGGACAGCTATCCCCACTATTGTCCAATCATTGGACAGCTATCCCCACTATTGTCCAATCATTGGACAGCTATCACCACTATTGTCCAATCATTGGACAGCTATCCCCACTATTGTCCAATCATTGGACAGCTATCACCACTATTGTCAAATCATTGGACAGCTATCACCACTATTGTCCAATCATTGGACAGCTATCCCCACTATTGTCCAATCATTGGACAGCTATCCCCACTATTGTCCAATCATTGGACAGCTATCCCCACTATTGTCCAATCATTGGACAGCTATCCCCACTATTGTCCAACAAGGAAATAACTCTAGAGGCAAAATGGGCACCCTACAATACAATCTTCATCCCAACGTTGTGCTACCAATGCCACACCTGGACCCCAGATGCAAGAACAATAAGAAAAATAACCTCTACTGAGATGAAATGTGTTAGACGAATGACAGAAAACAGCCTGAGAGATAAGTTCAGAAATGAAGAACTGAGGAAAAAGATAGGAATAACTCCCGCCATAGAACATAAAGAAACAACAGATAAAATGGTTTGGCCATGTGACAAGACAAGACAGAAATATTAAAACACAACACAACGAGCCTTCAACAAATGTAGCAAGAATACCAGACCCGAAGTTCTACCATGAAAAAGATGGATCGACGGAATATTGGAAACACTAGGAAACATAACAGCAGCAGAGGTGAATAGAAGAGCAAAAGACCGCAAATTATATCTCACCTCAACGCTGAAAGGGAGCTACAATAGCTCAGTGGTTAGTGAAGTGGACTACAAAGCTCAGGAGGTAGGGTTCGATCCCAACCAATGGCTTCTGGTTCACCGAGCCTTTAATGGGCACCGGATTTTATTCTGGGAAAGTAAAGCGGCATGGGCATAATACCGACCACATTATCCCAAAAATCATGTGCCGAAGGTCTGTAAAATTTATGGTCACTAACACCATATTCCCTATATGCCACTTGGCATGACGGGGGTACTTTACTTTTTCAACGCTGAAAGGCAAATGAGGAAAGAAAGAAGAACTGTGAGATATGTTCTTTGTTTTCTCATGACTTCTCTTAAACTTGTACTTGGACACCAAGTGAATGTAATAACCTGTACCTTTTAGTCCAACACACCAACTTCAGCATGCCACTATTGGGTTGCCTTGCCCATTTGATCCCTCTTTACCAATTTGATTTTCTAGTCAGTTACTAGTTACTAGTGTGTGACTGTGCTGGCAACACGATACAATTTTCGATGGAAGTCAAATTTAAATTATAAGTGAATTTCAATGCCCGTAGTAAAAGGTATTCAAGCGTTTTTGTGCTATTGCGAACGGATTTTATTTGTGGTTTAATGTTATAGTTTGTGCGAATAAGTATTACCATCCATTGTGCTGTTACAAATCACGAACGAAAATGCATGAAAGCGGGAAAACTACAACAACACAAAGACAAAAATCAGAACATTTAATAGGTACTTGGAACATCTGCGGTTTAGGTGATAAAAGCTCCTCACAAATCACCATCAAGGGCGTTCTTCTAGAGAATGCATGGAAAAAGACCAAGAGGAAGACCCAGAAAAAGATGGATAGATGCTGTGACAGTGACATGTAACAACAGAGGAAAATCACTAATTCAGAAAGTTCGAGGAGCAGCTCAAAAACGACAAATGATATAAACCACGACACCTTTCAGGTATCAGTGAAAAGAGAAAAGAAGATGAAGAAGAAGTCAGTTACTAGGCCAATTCCCAGAAAAATAGAGCAGGATCTTGATCATTTCTGGTTCCCTAATCCTGGTTTAAACTGTCAGTAGAGCAGGATCTTGATCAGTTCTGGTTCCCTAATCCTGGTTTAAACTGTCAGTAGAGCAGGATCTTGATCAGTTCTGGTTCCCTAATCCTGGTAGAAACTGTCAGTAGAGCAGGATCTTGATCAGTTCTGGTTTCCTAATCCTGGTGCAAACTGTCAGTAGAGCAGGATCTTGATCAGTTCTGGTTTCCTAATCCTGGTGCAAACTGTCAGTAGAGCAGGATCTGGATCAGTTCTGGTTCCCTAATCCTGGTACAAACTGTCAGCAGAGCAGGATCTTGATCAGTTCTGGTTCCCTAATCCTGGTTTAAACTGTCAGTAGAGCAGGATCTTGATCAGTTCTGGTTCCCTAATCCTGGTAGAAACTGTCAGTAGAGCAGGATCTTGATCAGTTCTGGTTTCCTAATCCTGGTGCAAACTGTCAGTAGAGCAGGATCTGGATCAGTTCTGGTTCCCTAATCCTGGTACAAACTGTCAGCAGAGCAGGATCTTGATCAGTTCTGGTTCCCTAATCCTGGTACAAACTGTCAGTAGAGCAGGATCTTGATCAGTTCTGGTTCCCTAATCCTGTTACAAACTGTCAGTAGAGCAGGATCTTGATCAGTTCTGGTTCCCTAATCCTGTTACAAACTGTCAGTAGAGCAGGATCTTGATCAGTTCTGATTCCCTAATCCTGGTACAAACTGTCAGTAGAGCAGGATCTTGATCAGATCTGGTTCACTAATCCTGGTACAAACTGTCACCAAGATGCAGACAGTGACTGTTGAGTGTCTTGGGCTCTCAGGTGACTATTCTGTCCATGGAACCAGTTTCACCGCAGCTGGGAATTCCTCAAATATGCTCCACCACATGTCACAACACACTTGTCACCATCTTCAGGTTGTATGCCCTTTGTGCCCATCAGAAAGAATCTTTACATCTTTAGCCAGATCTCCAACTTCTTCTGTTGTCATGTTCAAGGTCTCTTTGATGTCTTGAAACCACCTTCTTCTTGGTCTGCCCATCTTGTTTTCCAGGAACCATGCTTTCCATTATTGCTCTTTACATCCCGCTGTGTCTTTTGACGTCTTCTTCTTCTTTTACCTTTTTATCTCCCAGTGGAGCATAGGTCTTCAACAAACACTTTCCAAGTCGTTCTGTTTTTTGCCATTCTTTTAAGATCATTCCATGTCTTCCCCATCATCTTCATCTCTGCTTCTATCTGTTTTCTCCAAGAATTCCTTGGTCTTCCTCTTTGTCTTTTCCCTTGGGGATTCCAAAAAAGGGCCTGTTGTGTAATACTCTCAGTTGGCTTCCGTAGTGTGTGCCCTATCCAGCGCCATCGTCTTCGCTGTATCTCTTTATCCACTGGTGTTTGATTGGTACATTTCCATAATTCTATGTTAGTGATTTTGTCCTGCCATTTCCATCCTTTTATCCTGCGTAAACATCCATTAATGAAAGTCTGTATCTTCGTGATTGTCAATTTTGTTGTTCTCCATGTTTCACAGCCATATAATAGGACTGCCTTAACATATGAGTTGAAAATTTTTATTTTTGTATTTTGACGTGTCCATAGTATTTACTCTGTAGGATGGTATTTATAAGTCAGTTCTTTTTTTAATGTTTAAGTTTTTTAACTCTTTACGCACTGTGTGTCATGCCCATTTCGGTCGTGTACATTTAGCCACATAGTGTGTAACTCCATCTAATTTGATTAGTGTGAACCATCATCAAAACATATGCTCTTTACATGTCGTGTATCATCTTGGTATTGGTGAAATCTAATTCCATGTTCAATTGTCGACAAATTCGTATATATGTTATGTGTTACATAAATATCATCAAGTACCATACCTGCTGGCATAGGTGATCATGTCTTGCCCCAACTTTTGATCTCAACAGTTATTTATCATTTCTTTTGTTCACCTTCTGCTAAACCATTCTCTTAAGCTGTGTAGTATCTTTTCTTTTTGCTTCCCTCTATCTCTTCGTCCCTCAATTTTCCCAGATATTACAATATATTCCAACTGTACCCACCATAAATATAAACACATAGATTGATTTTTAAAACCATGAAAAATTTGACTCTGAAGAAATCTTGTACGTTTCATTGATAAGAACGTTCCATTCTAAAAGAGCTACTATGTCCTATTTGCTCTTCTTCATTATCAAAGATAAGGACTTCCATTTTCCAACATGGTGGAATGAGTTTCATGTTCTCTGCAGAAATTGCATTTGAGGACTGATTAGTTTTGGCTCTTCAATGGAATTTTCAGAGTTAAAGTCAATCTGATGATTCACTTAGCAAATTTTGCTGATGATGCTGAGTCATACACACCTCAATGCTCCTCTTTATCAGGTCCAAGTTTGTGAATGCGACCTTCCCCTGTCTAGAGTTAATACGCAGTTTACGTCAACACATTGAGTGCTGTTCCAATGCTATTTTTGGAATTGTTTGACGCCAAGTATTTACATGTTACAATTTATTAATAAGGACTGCTCTGCCAAGTCAATCGCAGTTTTCACTTTAGAGAATGTGAATCATCTTTTCATGCGTTGTTGGCCGCATTTATAAGAGTAACTGGGATGTTATGGGCACAGCCATTGTTGTGTGTGCTATGTCATCACAATGGCCAATTGTATATCCCTAAAACAGCCGTACGCTAATAGTGAAAGGCGGAATGGAGTTTCGTACATGACTTAGCAGCACCGGGGTGACTCCCGGAGGTTCATGTTAGTCAGGAGTGATTCATAATTTCACAAATTCACATTGCAGGGAGATCTTACAGACTGTTGTTTGATGTGCAATGGGGATAGTCCGATGACTAACTGTGTTTCATATGTTCGGATTTGGAGTCATGGTGATGTCCTAGCATCATCAAGCGCTATACTTTAAAAAGAAAATATGACGATCATCATTTTCAGGAGGACGTGAACTTCTAATTAATATGATGGATAGGCGGCAGGAACCATTAACTCTTTCAAGTCCAGCGCCGAGTCCTCGGCGTGATCCGTTTGGACAGCACCGATATTTAGGATATTTTGGATGTAGCTGAATATTTGTTTCGTTTTCACTGAATTTCATTTTTGTTTCAACCAATACTTGATTTCCGGTCGTGAGAGTTATTTTCCTTGATCTTCCCGTTTACGACATCGTGGGCGGACGTTTGGATCTTGAAAAATTATTCATTTATATTCATTGTTTTTTTTCTGAAATTTCTATCACAAAATGGCCACGCCCACTGCTGGTAGTTCTTGCAGTACATCTCGCCCAAAACGATATAGTGCAGAACAAGCGAGATCTATGTTCGAAACATTGTTATTTAGTGAATCAGAAATGGACTATTCAGATTCAGACGAGAGTTTTAGTTTTTGTGGTGATAGTCATGGTAATCGTAGTGGTAAGTCGAGTGGTAAGTCGAGTGGTAAGTCGAGCGGTAAGTCGAGCGGTAAGTCGAGCGGTAAGTCGAGCGGTAAGTCGAGCGGTAAGTCGAGTGGTAAGTCGAGTGGTAAGTCGAGTGGTAAGTCGAGTGGTAAGTCGAGTGGTAAGTCGAGTGGTAAGTCGAGTGGTAAGTCGAGTGGTAAGTCGAGTGGTAAGTCGAGTGGTAAGTCGAGTGGTAAGTCGAGTGGTAAGTCGAGTGGTAAGTCGAGTGGTAAGTCGAGTGGTAAGTCGAGTGGCAAGTCGAGTGGTAAGTTGAGTGGTAAGTCGAGTGGTAAGTCGAGTGGTAAGTCGAGTGGTAAGTCGAGTGGTAAGTCGAGTGGTAAGTCGAGTGGCAAGTCGAGTGGCAAGTCGAGTGGTAAGTCGAGTGGTAAGTCGAGTGGCAAGTCGAGTGGTAAGTCGAGTGGTAAGTCGAGTGGTAAGTCGAGTGGCAAGTCGAGTGGTAAGTCGAGTGGTAAGTCGAGTGGTAAGTCGAGTGGTAAGTCGAGTGGCAAGTCGAGTGGCAAGTCGAGTGGTAAGTCGAGTGGCAAGAAACCAAGACTCTCTTGTTTAGGTTTAGCTGGTCGATGCCTCCAGTCCAGCACTATCAGTGACTCAGAGGAATTTAGTGGCAGTGATTCTGATGATGAAACTGATACTATTCTGTCAGCCAAAGCTGACAGGACAGATGTGGCTAGGAAGCCTGCTGATGGGTGGCATGAAGCCAGAGATGGAGATACCATTGGCAAATCTAGCTTCCAAAATATAAATTCTGGATGTAAGTTAGATCTTCCAGAAAATGCTTCAACTTCCAAGTATTTTCTGAGCCTGTTGACTGACACAATTGTTGACAGTCTGATTGTAAATATCAGCAATTATGCTCAGCAAAAAATGGAATTGAGTACTCCTGTACGCAGGAATTCAAGTTTTACCAAATGGACACCGCTGGACCGTAATACTTTTTTTTCAGTTTCTGGCAGTCCTGATTGCCATGGGAATGAATGCAAAAAATTCTATAAAGGATTACTGGTCCATTCAATCATTTAAAAGTAGTCCTTGGTTTAGGTGCATGTTTAGTCGGACAAGATTTTTACTCATTTATCAATCTATGCTTCATGCGGCTGGAAAATGTAAAATTGAGCCGATCATCAATTTATTGATAGAAAAATTTCAAGAAGCGTTTTATCCGTTTGAAAATATCTGCATCGATGAGATGGTTATAGGCTACAAGGGAAGATTTAAGTACAAGCAGTACAATGCCAGTAAGCCAAAAAAATATCATATCAAATCATACGGACTTTGCGACTCAATCACCAGATACGTTTTCAATCTCCTGGTATATTTTGGTATGGACACAGCTTATAGGCCTGAAACAGACCCACATTCATCACATGCTGTCAAAGTTTTCGACAAGTTACTGGAAGGCATCACAGATCATCATCATGTGTTTGCTGACCGGTATTATACTTCCCTGCCACTTGTTCAATTTCTGCGGCAGAAAAATCACAACTACACTGGAACGCTAAATTCCAACAGACGCGGATTTCCAGCAGAAGTCAAAAATAAAAAAATATCAGTGAATGAGGCAAAGTGGTTCATCAATTATGAGGAGCAAGTTGTGTGTGTCAGCTGGAGGGATAAAAAATCCAAAAAGCCCTGCCAATTGGTGACAACACATGGAAGTGTCACATATGAGGTCAGAACTGAAGGTAGGAGTCAAGTCAGAAAGCCATCACCCATCCATAGCTACAACCACTCAATGAATGGATGTGACAGAGTAGACCAGATGATCTCATATTATGGGAACCACACAAGGAAGACAGTCAAGTGGTGGAAGAAAATATTTATGTGGATAATTGAGATCACACAACTCAATGCTCATATTTTATATAACTTGAGCACTTTTATATAACACCGAAAAGCCTATGCCTTTTGCAGATTTCAAGGAGCTGCTTATTTATGATTTGTGTAGCATAGTAGGAGCAGAGACACCTATTCCTAACAACCTTCTTCAAGTTGATTTATCCAAGCCGGGGAAAAAAATGGAACATGAAGCCGCAGAGATATCAGGGTGCCATCCATCTCATTGATTTTGATGGGAAAGACCTGCAGTGTGTTCATCGTTCGGAGCAGCGGAAAGTAAGAAAACGAAGCATATTGTACAGGTTGTCCGGATAAGCCACATCTGTGCGCTAAAACATGCTTTAGGGAATATCACACACAATAAGTTTATATGTGTCAATAAAAATAATAAACTGGACTTGTAAATAATATTGTTGTGATGTACACTGTGACCTTCCAGGCATGTCGTAAGAGGCGACTAAGGAGGTTGATCGATGGCTTGACAAGCTGTCATTGTAAAAAGTATTGTTATGGAAACAGCGCCATATATTTTAGAGCAGTGATCTCTGCAATATGTGCCACTTTGACACGCAAGGTTTCTGTTTTTGAGATTGTGGTTCTGCCCTATGTGCCGTCTTCGGCTCGAAAGGACAATAGATAGATAGATGTACACAAATTTGAAAATTTTATTCTGGGATCATTTATAAAAATGTGCATAATTTTGTTATTTGTGGACATAAATTCATCAAATAAACTGTATTTTTGAGGAATTTGGATTATGTTGTGTAATATTTCAAGACAAATGGATAGCAACACATATCTGGATGGAAATGGGTAAGTGAAATACAATATTTTAAATTTAAAATTATCTACCTTGAATATTTTTTTTTTTTTTTAAATATAACTATTCCTTTAAATAATGACATATCAGAAATATATTGCTATTTTCATTTTCTGTATCCATTTCCCTTTCCAGTGATATACAACACATGTCACATTTATCTTAATTATTGTGTGAAGTAGTCAAATGAAAAAGGTATATGGTAAAATTTATGGAAACAGGAAAAAAAGTCGAGTTTTCTGGTCCAAATCTGAAAATTCCTGTTTCCTGTTCTGGTCCTGAAAGAGTTAAAGGCTATGCCCGAAAAGTGTTCCTTGTTGCAGTTTCCTCATATTACAAGTCCGGCTTGTTGCAGGAGCTACTGAATTAAGTGCTCTGTGCGTTCCATCTGTTTTGATCGTGTTTCGATATTCTGATTGTTTACGATGAATGATGATATCGTATGATGGAGAACAGATGGCTGTGTTCACTTTCTGTGCGGTTTTGCCTTATGTCTTTTGTCATGTGCTGAGACTGCTATGATGGGGACTACAGCTACCTTTCTTTGTTTGGGAGATGAGATGTTAATTCGGATGATTCCACTGGCATGGGCAGTTGAGCAATTATGGATTTTAATTCATTTGCTGTAATACCGGGGCCTTCCATAACTATAATCAAAGATACCCTCATGATTTTTCTAGCACTTTGTTTCAGATGAACCAATGTTCTTTACTATTGTTCTATAGGACATTACATATGTATAAGGGACACTGACAGATCTGTCAGTTCACAGCCAAGGATATAAAGATGTTAATGGTTGGATATGTGCATTAGCCTTAGCTGGATGAAGAATGACTTTGTCTAATCAGAGAAGAGACAGAAACACACAGCCAAAAGAGCTGCTTCAGGGATATACACATTTAAGTCATCAAAAGGAAAGAGCCTTGTCACACTCATATAGGATTGTGGTGTTAGTGCCCTGCTCATCTTATGCCATTGACCACATTTGTTATATAGGAGCCGTGATAGCTCAGTGATTAGTGAACTGGACTACAAAGGACAAGAGGTAGGGTTCGATCCCAACTGACTGCTTCCAGTTCACCAAGCCTTTAATGGGTACTGGATTTATTTCTGGGAAAGTAAAGCGGCATGGGTGTAATACCAACCACATTACCCCAAAAATCATGTGCCGAGGGTCTGTAAAATGTATGGCGAGGGTCTGTAAAATGTATGGTCACTAACACCATATTCCCTATACGGCACTTGGCGTGACGGGAGCACTTGACTTTTACATTTGTTATATGTGGTCAGTATTATGCCTAATTTCACTTTCCCAGAAAAGTTTGGTCAACTTATTTTAAGCTTGACCTCAATCCAATCAGCACCATTAGATGTCACATAGGGCTCTTTGTGTTTTTCTGCCATCCAGCTCTATTCTGGGTGAGATTTTATCAAAGGAGTCTGTGCCTGCCAACTTGCTTCTCATATAAATGTTCTTTTCAGAGTCTCTCTAGGCCTTCCTAATTTTTCCTGCATCCTGATGTTTCCCCACAGAAGAGCTAGGCCATCTTAGAAGTCATTGATCTGGATGAAAGCTCTTGTCGTCAGTAGTCCAATCGTTAACATTATCATCTCTATGACTGAAAGAAACTGATGCTAGTGTAAGGTCAACGTGATGTATCAAACACTCACCGTATTTCCCACTTCCATCAGATGTGGACACTGTAATGGTTGTGATTGCATGCGGTGTTGGTTGCTGCATCACAGCTGAAACAGATCAAATAAATGTGATATGATCTTTATAATCCAAGAGGATTAATAATGGAAATGATCACAAAATGAACCTACAAATGTCAACTCCAAACAAAACTCAACTGGCATCTCTAATTTTATAGGAAGTCAACAAATATACCACTACAAACTCACCAACATAACTGAGCTGTTACAAACTCACCAACTCAAATGAGCCACTACAAACTCATCAATAAATGTGCCATTTACACCATTATAAATTAGCTCACACACAAATGTGTTACAGCTCACCAACAAGTACACCATTATAAATTAGCTTACACACAAATGTGCCATTACAGCTCACCAACAGGTACACCATTATAAATTAGCTCACACACAAATGTGTTACAGCTCACCAACAAGTACACCATTATAAATTAGCTCACACACAAATGTACCATTACAGCTCACCAACAAGTACACCTTTAAAACATTAGCTCACACACAAATGTGCCATTACAGCTCACCAACAAGTACACCATTATAAATTAGCTTGCACACAAATGTGCCATTACAGCTCACCAACAGGTACACCATTATAAATTAGCTCACACACAAATGTGTTACAGCTCACCAACAAGTACACCATTATAAATTAGCTCACACACAAATGTGCCATTACAGCTCACCAACAAGTACACCATTATAAATTAGCTCACACACAAATGTGTTACAGCTCACCAACAGGTACACCATTATAAATTAGCTCACACACAAATATGTTACAGCTCACCAACAGGTACACCATTATAAATTAGCTCACACACAAATGTGCCATTACAGCTCACCAGCAGGTACACCATTATAAATGGGCACGCACACAAATGTGCCATTAAAACTCACCAACAAGTACACCATTATAAATTAGCTCACACACAATGTGCCTTTACAAACTCATTTTTACAAATGTGCCATTATGAAACTCACCAACAAACTTGCACTTCCGCAACAGCTCTAGATGTGTCCAAAATATATCACCAGGATCATTAGGAATGTGTTGCACAAACTCGGGGTGTGTCAGCACACACAACTGCTCTCCATTAAAGTTAAAGGCATCAATGTTTACACCCTGCAGACGAAACTCCTTGACCGCCCACTGGATCCAGTGTTTGACATGAAGTTCACTCCATAGAGCTGGGTCTGTACACAACATGTGAGATCACACAAGAGTTGGAGATTAATGAGTGACGTGAGATCACACAAGAGTTGGACATTAGTGAGTGACTTGAGATCACACAAGAGTTGGACATTAGTGAGTGACTTGAGATCACACAAGAGTTGGACATTAGTGAGTGACTTGAGATCACACAAGAGTTGGACATTAGTGAGTGACTTGAGATCACACAAGAGTTGGAAATTAGTGAGTGATTTGAGATCACACAAGAGCTAGACATTAGTGAGTGACTTGAGAGCACACAAGAGCTAGACATAAGTGAGTGATTTGAGACCACACAAGAGCTGAACATTAGTGAGTGACTTGAGATCACTCAAGAGCTAGACATAAGTGAGTGACTTGAGATCACACAAGAGCTAAACATTAGTGAGTGACTTGAGATCACCCAAGAGCTAGACATTAGTGAGTGACTTGAGATCATACAAGAGCTAGACATTAGTGAGTGACTTGAGATCACACAAAAGCTGAACATTAGTGAGTGACTTGAGATCACACAAGAGCTAGACATTAGTGAGTGACTTGAGATCACACAAGAGCTGAACATTAGTAAGTGACTTGAGATTACACTAGAGCTGAACATTAGTGAGTGACTTTTGAGATCACACAAGAGCTGAACATCAGTGAGTGATGTGCTGCTGAGCTTAAAGCAGGAAAACCAATTTTGCCTGCATTTGTTCCTGATGATTTTCATTATATCTTCATATGCTATGTTAAAATATTCTTGGAGGAGACAGATAGAAGCAGAGATAAAGATGATGGGGAAGACATGGAATGAACTTAAAAGAATGGCAAGAAACAGAGCAGCTTGGAAAGTATTTGTTAAAGACCTATGCTCCACAAGGAGCTGAAAAGTAGAAGAACAATAATGTTATGCTTGTATCTGGTCCTTTTATAAACTATATACCTGAATTATCTTATAACAAATCTCTTGGTGTCATTATAAACTATACCTGAATTATCTTATAACAAATCTCTTGGTCTCATTATAAACTATACCTGAATTATCCTATAACAAATCTCTTGGTCTCATTATAAACTATACCTGAATTATCTTATAACAAATCTCTTGGTCTCATTATAAACTACACCTGAATTATCTTATAACAAATCTCTTAGTGTCATTATAAACTACACCTGAATTATCTTATAACAAATCTCTTGGTCTCATTATAAACTACACCTGAATTATCCTATAACAAATTTCTTGGTCTCATTATAAACTACACCTGAATTATCCTATAACAAATCTCGTAGTGTCATTATAAACTACACCTGAATTATCCTATAACAAATCTCTTGGTCTCATTATAAACTACACCTGAATTATCCTATAACAAATCTCTTAGTGTCATTATAAACTATACTTGAATTATCTTATAACAAATCTCTTGGTCTCATTATAAACTACACCTGAATTATCCTATAACAAATCTCTTGGTCTCATTATAAACTACACCTGAATTATCCTATAACAAATCTCTTAGTGTCATTATAAACTATACCTGAATTATCTTATAACAAATATCTTAGTGTCATTATAAACTACACCTGAATTATCTTATAACAAATCTCTTAGTGTCATTATAAACTATACCTGAATTATCTTATAACAAATCTCTTAGTGTCATTATAAACTATACTTGAATTATCTTATAACAAATCTCTTAGTGTCATTATAAACTATACCTGAATTATCCTATAACAAATCTCTTAGTGTCATTATAAATTATACCTGAATTATCTTATAACAAATCTCTTGGTCTCATTATAAACTACACCTGAATTATCCTATAACAAATCTCTTGGTCTCATTATAAACTACACCTGAATTATCCTATAACAAATCTCTTGGTCTCATTATAAACTACACCTGAATGATCCTATAACAAATCTCTTGGTCTCATTATAAACTACACCTGAATTATCCTATAACAAATCTCTTGTTCTCATTATAAACTATACCTGAATTATCCTATAACAAATCTCGTAGTGTCATTATAAACTACACCTGAATTATCCTATAACAAATCTCTTGGTCTCATTATAAACTACACCTGAATTATCCTATAACAAATCTCTTAGTGTCATTATAAACTATACTTGAATTATCTTATAACAAATCTCTTGGTCTCATTATAAACTACACCTGAATTATCCTATAACAAATCTCTTGGTCTCATTATAAACTACACCTGAATTATCCTATAACAAATCTCTTAGTGTCATTATAAACTATACTTGAATTATCTTATAACAAATCTCTTGGTCTCATTATAAACTACACCTGAATTATCCTATAACAAATCTCTTGGTCTCATTATAAACTACACCTGAATTATCCTATAACAAATCTCTTGGTCTCATTATAAACTACACCTGAATTATCCTATAACAAATCTCTTGGTCTCATTATAAACTACACCTGAATGATCCTATAACAAATCTCTTGGTCTCATTATAAACTACACCTGAATTATCCTATAACAAATCTCTTGTTCTCATTATAAACTATACCTGAATTATCCTATAACAAATCTCGTAGTGTCATTATAAACTATACCTGAATTATCCTATAACAAATCTCTTAGTGTCATTATAAATTATACCTGAATTATCTTATAACAAATCTCTTGGTCTCATTATAAACTACACCTGAATTATCCTATAACAAATCTCTTGGTCTCATTATAAACTACACCTGAATTATCCTATAACAAATCTCTTGGTCTCATTATAAACTACACCTGAATGATCCTATAACAAATCTCTTGGTCTCATTATAAACTACACCTGAATTATCCTATAACAAATCTCTTGTTCTCATTATAAACTATACCTGAATTATCCTATAACAAATCTCGTAGTGTCATTATAAACTACACCTGAATTATCCTATAACAAATCTCTTGGTCTCATTATAAACTACACCTGAATTATCCTATAACAAATCTCTTAGTGTCATTATAAACTATACTTGAATTATCTTATAACAAATCTCTTGGTCTCATTATAAACTACACCTGAATTATCCTATAACAAATCTCTTGGTCTCATTATAAACTACACCTGAATTATCCTATAACAAATCTCTTAGTGTCATTATAAACTATACCTGAATTATCTTATAACAAATCTCTTAGTGTCATTATAAACTACACCTGAATTATCTTATAACAAATCTCTTAGTGTCATTATAAACTATACCTGAATTATCTTATAACAAATCTCTTAGTGTCATTATAAACTATACCTGAATTATCCTATAACAAATCTCTTAGTGTCATTATAAACTATACCTGAATTATCCTATAACAAATCTCTTAGTGTCATTATAAACTATACCTGAATTATCCTATAACAAATCTCTTGGTCTCATTATAAACTATACCTGAATTATCCTATAACAAATCTCTTGGTCTCATTATAAACTATACCTGAATTATCCTATAACAAATCTCTTGGTCTCATTATAAACTATACCTGAATTATCATATAACAAATCTCTTAGTGTCATTATAAACTATACCTGAATTATCCTATAACAAATCTCTTGGTGTCATTATAAACTATACCTGAATTATCCTATAACAAATCTCTTAGTGTCATTATAAACTATACCTGAATTATCCTATAACAAATCTCTTGTCTCATTATAAACTATACCTGAATTATCCTATAACAAATCTCTTGGTGTCATTATAAACTATACCTGAATTATCCTATAACAAATCTCTTAGTGTCATTATAAACTATAGCTGAATTATCCTATAACAAATCTCTTAGTGTCATTATAAACTATAGCTGAATTATCCTATAACAAATCTCTTAGTGTCATTATAAACTATACCTGAATTATCCTATAACATTGTCTTCTTCTTCTGCACACACCTCAAGACATTAGTATTAATAAGTTAGAAACAAATGTTGGTCAGCTCAAAGCTGCTGACATATTCATACAGTTTGTGCTGGTTTGGTACTGATAATTGCCACAAGAGCCTACCCTGTTGGATGAGCCCTTTTGAAGCAAGGGGCCCAACATTCCCATCGCCTGGAGGGACTCAGCAAGATGAGCCCTTTTGAGGCAAGGGGCCCAACATTCACATCGCCTGGAGGGACTCAGCAGGATGAGCACCACATCACTTTATTGCAGTTTGTGATGTCTTCATGGTGAGAACTTATATTGCACGTTTATGTCAGGAATGTAGCCCAGTGCATCCGATTTCAACATGTTTGTGTCTTGTCTTTCCAGGTCCCTACCTTTGACCTGTCCAGTTTGGGTAATCCCTTGGTAGCATTGCTACCACTAGAACAACTCTTGGGGGATATGGACACACACGCTCCTCTACCACTAGAACAGCTCTTAGGGATATGGGCACACAGGCTCCTCTACCACTAGAACAGTTCTTGGAGATATGGACACACAGGTTCCTCTACCACTAGAACAACTCTTGGGGGATATGGACACACACGCTCCTCTACCACTAGAACAGTTCTTGGAGATATGGGCACACACGCTCCTCTACCACTAGAACAGTTCTTGGAGATATGGACACACACGCTCCTCTACCACTAGAACAGCTCTTGGAGATATGGACACACAGGCTCCTCTACCACTAGAACAGTTCTTGGGGATATGGACACACACGCTCCTCTACCACTAGAACAGCTCTTGGAGATATGGGCACACACGCTCCTCTACCACTAGAACAGTTCTTGGAGATATGGGCACACAGGCTCCTCTACCACTAGAACAGTTCTTGGGGATATGGACACACAGGCTCCTCTACCACTAGAACAACTCTTGGGGGATATGGACACACACGCTCCTCTACCACTAGAACAGTTCTTGGAGATATGGGCACACAGGCTCCTCTACTACTAGAACAGCTCTTGGAGATATGGACACACAGGCTCCTCTACTACTAGAACAGCTCTTGGAGATATGGACACACAGGCTCCTCTACTACTAGAACAGTTCTTGGAGATATGGACACACAGGCTCCTCTACCACTAGAACAGTTCTTGGAGATATGGACACACAGGCTCCTCTACTACTAGAACAGCTCTTGGAGATATGGACACACAGGCTCCTCTACCACTAGAACAGCTCTTGGAGATATGGACACACAGGCTCCTCTACTACTAGAACAGCTCTTGGAGATATGGACACACAGGCTCCTCTACTACTAGAACAGCTCTTGGAGATATGGACACACAGGCTCCTCTACCACTAGAACAGCTCTTGGAGATATGGACACACAGGCTCCTCTACTACTAGAACAGCTCTTGGAGATATGGACACACAGGCTCCTCTACTACTAGAACAGTTCTTGGGGATATGGACACACAGGCTCCTCTACTACTAGAACAGTTCTTGGAGATATGGGCACACAGGCTCCTCTACCACTAGAACAACTCTTGGAGATATGGACACACAGGCTCCTCTACCACTAGAACAGTTCTTGGAGATATGGACACACAGGCTCCTCTACTACTAGAACAGTTCTTGGAGATATGGACACACAGGCTCCTCTACCACTAGAACAGTTCTTGGAGATATGGACACACAGGCTCCTCTACCACTAGAACAGCTCTTGGAGATATGGACACACAGGCTCCTCTACCACTAGAACAGTTCTTGGAGATATGGACACACAGGCTCCTCTACCACTAGAACAGTTCTTGGAGATATGGACACACAGGCTCCTCTACTACTAGAACAGTTCTTGGGGATATGGGCACACAGACTCCTCTACCACTAGAACAGTTCTTGGAGATATGGACACACAGGCTCCTCTACCACTAGAACAGTTCTTGGAGATATGGGCACACAGGCTCCTCTACCACTAGAACAGTTCTTGGGGATATGGACACACAGGCTCCTCTACTACTAGAACAGTTCTTGGAGATATGGGCACACAGGCTCCTCTACCACTAGAACAGTTCTTGGAGATATGGACACACAGGCTCCTCTACTACTAGAACAGTTCTTGGAGATATGGGCACACAGGCTCCTCTACCACTAGAACAGTTCTTGGAGATATGGACACACAGGCTCCTCTACTACTAGAACAGTTCTTGGGGATATGGGCACACAGACTCCTCTACCACTAGAACAGTTCTTGGAGATATGGACACACAGGCTCCTCTACCACTAGAACAGTTCTTGGAGATATGGGCACACAGGCTCCTCTACTACTAGAACAACTCTTGGGGATATGGACACACAGGCTCCTCTACCACTAGAACAGCTCTTGGAGATATGGGTACACAGGCTCCTCTACCACTAGAACAACTCTTGGGGATATGGACACACAGGATCCTCTACTACTAGAACAGCTCTTGGGGATATGGGTACACAGGCTCCTCTACAACTAGAACAGCTCTTGGGGATATGGACACACAGGCTCCTCTACCACTAGAACAGCTCTTGGGGATATGGACACACAGGCTCCTCTACAACTAGAACAGCTCTTGGGGATATGGGCACACAGGCTCCTCTATCACTAGAACAGCTCTTGGGGATATGGACACACAGGCTCCTCTATCACTAGAACAGCTCTTGGGGATATGGACACACAGGCTCCTCTACCACTAGAACAGCTCTTGGGGATATGGACACACAAGCTCCTCTATCACTAGAACAGCTCTTGGGGATATGGACACACAGGCTCCTCTACCACTAGAACAGCTCTTGGGGATATGGGCACACAGGCTCCTCTACCACTAGAACAGCTCTTGGGGATATGGACACACAGGCTCCTCTACCAGTAGAACAGCTCTTGGGGATATGGGCACACAGGCTCCTCTACCACTAGAACAGCTCTTGGGGATATGGACACACAGGCTCCTCTACCACTAGAACAGCTCTTGGGGATATGGGCACACAGGCTCCTCTATCACTAGAACAGCTCTTGGGGATATGGACACACAGGCTCCTCTATCACTAGAACAGCTCTTGGGGATATGGACACACAGGCTCCTCTACCACTAGAACAGCTCTTGGGGATATGGGCACACAGGCTCCTCTACAACTAGAACAGCTCTTGGAGATATGGGCACACCGGCTTCTCTACCACTAGAACAGCTCTTGGGGATATGGGCACACAGGCTCCTCTACCACTAGAACAACTCTTGGGGATATGGGTACACAGGCTCCTCTACCACTAGAACAGCTCTTGGTGGATATGGGCACACAGGCTCCTCTACCACTAGAACAGCTCTTGGGGATATGGGTACACAGGCTCCTCTACCACTAGAACAGCTCTTGGGGATATGGGCACACAGGCTCCTCTACCACTAGAACAGCTCTTGGTGGATATGGGCACACAGGCTCCTCTACCACTAGAACAGCTCTTGGTGGATATGGGCACACAGGCTCCTCTACCACTAGAACAGCTCTTGGTGGATATGGGCACACAGGCTCCTCTACCACTAGAACAGCTCTTGGTGGATATGGGCACACAGGCTCCTCTACCACTAGAACAGCTCTTGGTGGATATGGGCACACAGGCTCCTCTACCACTAGAACAGCTCTTGGTGGATATGGGTACACAGGCTTCTCTACCACTAGAACAGCTCTTGGTGGATATGGGCACACAGGCTCCTCTACCACTAGAACAGCTCTTGGGGATATGGACACACAGGCTCCTCTACCACTAGAACAGCTCTTGGTGGATATGGGTACACAGGCTCCTCTACCACTTTATGGTGGAGACACGTCAGATGAGTAAATTTGTACAAATACTCTACTGGTAAAGTTTTAATGCATAAAACCTCATTTTATAATAGACCATCTATTCGGTTATAATGTTGCATGGGGTCAGATGCGATCAGTCATGGTGAGACCATAAGGGTTGGCTCATGCTTATAATTTTAATCTAATGTACTCCAACTATTTTAATCTAATTCATCATCATCAAGCACCAAGCCTGCTGGCGTAGGTGATCATGTCTCTCCACAACTTTCGATCATGACAGTTATTTATCATTTCTGTTGTTGACCTTCTGTCAAGCCATTCTCTTAAGCTGTCTGGTATCTTTTAATCTACAGTACTCCAACTATTTTAATCTAATGTACTCCAATTATTTTAATCTAATTACTCCAACTATTTTAATCTAATGTACTCCAACTATTTTAATCTAATGTACTCCAACTATTTTAATCTAATGTACTCCAACTATTTTAATCTAAAGTACTCCAACAATTTAAATCTAATTCATCATCATCATGTACCTGGCCTGCTGGCGTAGGTGATCATGTCTCTTCACAACTTTCAATCACGACAGTTATTTATCATTTCTATTGTTGACATTCTGCCAAGCCATTCTCTTAACTCTTTCAAGACTATTATCCGACACCTCGGCTCTATGAAACTGATGATTTCCAACTATCCACCAATACGTCAGATATTTTGAGTGTCGCTGAATATTTGATTTGATTTCACTGATTTTCGTTTTTATTTCAACCAATACTTGATTTTCGGATGTAGGATAGTTCTCACTTTCTGCTGATACTGGCATGGTCTGAGCTTTGAACATTGGAAAATTATTAATTTATATTCATTGTTTATTTCTCAAATTTCTGTCACATAATGGCCACGCCCACTGCTGGTACTTCTTGCAGTCAACCAAAATGATATAGTGCAGAACTAGCTAGATCTATGTTCAAAACCTTGTTACTGAGTGATTCAGAAATAGAGTATTCATAGTATTTAGACTTGGACAATAATTTTGTTGTTGTTATAATAATGGGTCGCAATATCATTAAAAGTTATGCTAAAAAGGCAAGATGATATGACTTAGGTTTAGCTAGTGGTTACCTTCTATTCCAGCACTATCAGTGCCTCAGAGGAATCGAGTGGTAGTGATTCTGATAACGAAACTGGTACTTTAGGGCATATCACACAAAATAAGCCCAGTTGTGTGAATAAAAATAATAAACTTGACTTGTAAATATTATTGTTCTGACGTCACATAAATTTATAATATTTTTCATTCTGGGATCATTTAGAAAAATGTACATAATTTTGTTATTTGTGGACATAAATTAATCAAATAAACTGTTTTGGAGACATTTGGATTATGTTATATAATATTTAAAAACAAATGGATAGCAACACTTCTTCTTCTTTTACCTTTTAGCTCCTGGTGGAGCATAGGTCTTCAACAAACACTTTCCAAGTCGTTCTGTTTTTTGCCATTCTTTTAAGATCATTCCATGTCTTCCCCATCATCTTCATCTCTGCTTCTATCTGTCTTCTCCAAGAATTCCTTGGTCTTCCTCTTTGTCTTTTCCCCTGGGGATTCCAAAAAAGGGCCTGTTGTGTAATACTCTCAGTTGGCTTCCGTAGTGTGTGTCCTATCCATCGCCATCGTCTTCGCTGTATCTCTTTATCCACTGGTATTTGACCGGTACATTTCCATAATTCCACGTTAGTGACTTTGTCCTGCCATTTCCATCCCTTTATTCTGCGCAAGCATCCATTAATGAAAGTCTGTACTTTCGTGATTGTCAATTTTGTCATTCTCCATGTTTCACAGCCATATAATAGGACCGACTTAACATTTGAGTTGAACATTTTTATTTTTGTATTTAGCCTAATTTCTTTGGATTTCCATATGTTTCCCAGTGCAATGAAAGCTCCTCTTGCTTTTGATATCCTTATTTTGGTATCATTTTCTGTTCCTCCCTCTTTATCTATATTACTGCCCAGATATATATAAGATTGTACGTCTAGTAGAGGTATTTCTCCTAGTTTTATATGGTTATTGCCAACTGCATTAATTCTCATAATATTGGTCTTATCTCTATTAATCTTTAGTCCTAGCTGTTGTGATCTCTCATCTAATATACTCATTTTATCCTGCATCTGTTGATGGCTGTGTGATAGGAGAGCTATGTCATCAGCAAAGTCTAAATCATCAAGTTGTTTGGTCAGTGACCACTGGATCCCATTTCTGTTGTTTTGAGTTATTTTCATAATCCAATCTATGGCCAGTAGAAAGAGAAATGGAGACAGGAGGCATCCTTGCCTTACTCCTGTTCTTATTTCAAATGCTTCTGTAAGCTGTCCTTCATGCACCACACTACATTTTGTTCCTTCATACATTGTTTTTATCAGGTTAATAAACTTTATGGGGATTCCGTAATGACTCAGCAACTTCCAAAGCATTCTTCTGTCTAAACTATCAAATGCCTTTTCGTAATCTATGAATCCAATATATAGTGGGGATTTTAGTTCTAAACTTTGTTCAACTATTATACGTAGGGTAGTTATTTGATCAGCACATGATCTGTTCTTCCTAAAACCTGCTTGTTCATCTCTCAAGTGTTTCTCTATAGCCTCTTTTAGTCTCTCCAGAATGATTCTGCCTAATATTTTTCCTGGCACTGATAGTAGCATAATTCCCCTATAATTTGTGCACTCCTGTAAACTTCCTTTCTTTGGTAGTTTGATCATATAACCTTCTCTCCAGTCTTTAGGTATTTCTTCCCTCTCCCAAATTTTATCCAATAGATCCTGTAACATCTTGGTAGAGGTGTTAATATCTGCTTTGATGGCTTCCGAAGGAATTTCATCTGGTCCTGTGGCTTTACCATCTTTTAATAATTTGATGGCTTTCATTATTTCTTCTTTGCTTGGTTTTCCGCAGTTAACGTGTAACTCTTCTTCTGCTGGTAGTATATCTGGAGGATTATTTGAGCCGGGTCTGTTCAAAAGTTCTTCAAAGTGTTCTTTCCATCTCTCCATTTGTTCCCTTATATTACTAAGCAGATTTCCTTTCTTGTCTTTGATAAAGGCGTTGATCTGTTTGTATTTTCCACCTAATTTCTTTGTGCTGTTGTACAGTTCTTTCATATTCCCTTTATTTGCTGCTTCTTCTGCCTCTTTAGCTAGTTCATCTATATATTTCCTCTTATCCCTTTTAATGCATCTTCTCACTTCTTTGTTCACCTCTGTGTAAGCTTCCTGTGTCTTGGCTTTATTACTTCTTGTTTTGCTTTTATTTATGTCTGCTTTCTTGTTCTTTCTTTCTTTAATTTTATCCAGGGTCTCTGCTGTCATCCATGCCTTATTCTGGCATTCTCTTTTCCCCAGTGTTTCTTCGCATGTCTCTTTCCATATATTTTTTACCTGTTTCCAATGATCTTCTATATTTATTGTATTTTCTAGTTGTTGGAGGACTTGGTATTTGTTTGATATTGTGACTGCGAATTTATCTTTAATTCCTTGTTCTTTAAGAAACCCTACATTGAAATACTTTCTACCCTTATTCGTTGTATTATACCTTTTTAATTTAATTTTAAGTTTGGCTAACAGAAGATGATGATCAGAAGCTATATCTGCCCCTCTATATACTTTTACATCCTGTAAGGATGACTTAAACTTATTATTAATACATATGTGATCAATTTGATTCATCATCATCAAGCACCAAGCCTGCTGGCGTAGGTGATCATGTCTCTCCACAACTTTCGATCATGACAGTTATTTATCATTTCTGTTGTTGACCTTCTGTCAAGCCATTCTCTTAAGCTGTCTGGTATCTTTTAATCTACAGTACTCCAACTATTTTAATCTAATGTACTCCAATTATTTTAATCTAATTACTCCAACTATTTTAATCTAATGTACTTCAACTATTTTAATCTAATGTACTCCAACTATTTTAATCTAATGTACTCCAACTATTTTAATCTAAAGTACTCCAACAATTTAAATCTAATTCATCATCATCATGTACCTGGCCTGCTGGCGTAGGTGATCATGTCTCTTCACAACTTTCAATCACGACAGTTATTTATCATTTCTATTGTTGACATTCTGCCAAGCCATTCTCTTAACTCTTTCAAGACTATTATCCGACACCTCGGCTCTATGAAACTGATGATTTCCAACTATCCACCAATACGTCAGATATTTTGAGTGTCGCTGAATATTTGATTTGATTTCACTGATTTTCGTTTTTATTTCAACCAATACTTGATTTTCGGATGTAGGATAGTTCTCACTTTCTGCTGATACTGGCATGGTCTGAGCTTTGAACATTGGAAAATTATTAATTTATATTCATTGTTTATTTCTCAAATTTCTGTCACATAATGGCCACGCCCACTGCTGGTACTTCTTGCAGTCAACCAAAATGATATAGTGCAGAACTAGCTAGATCTATGTTCAAAACCTTGTTACTGAGTGATTCAGAAATAGAGTATTCATAGTATTTAGACTTGGACAATAATTTTGTTGTTGTTATAATAATGGGTCGCAATATCATTAAAAGTTATGCTAAAAAGGCAAGATGATATGACTTAGGTTTAGCTAGTGGTTACCTTCTATTCCAGCACTATCAGCGCCTCAGAGGAATCGAGTGGTAGTGATTCTGATAACGAAACTGGTACTTTAGGGCATATCACACAAAATAAGCCCAGTTGTGTGAATAAAAATAATAAACTTGACTTGTAAATATTATTGTTCTGACGTCACATAAATTTATAATATTTTTCATTCTGGGATCATTTAGAAAAATGTACATAATTTTGTTATTTGTGGACATAAATTAATCAAATAAACTGTTTTGGAGACATTTGGATTATGTTATATAATATTTAAAAACAAATGGATAGCAACACTTATATAGATAGAAAAAGGTAAGTGAATTACAATATTTTGAATTAAAAATTACCTGCCTTGAATATTTTATATTTTAAAAAATATATTTATTCCTACAAATAACCACATGTTATAAATATATTGCTATTTTCGTTTTCTGTATCCATTTTCCTTTCCAGTGATGTATAACACATATCACATTTATCTAAATTATTGTGTGAAGTAGTCAAATGAAAAAGGTATATGGTAACATTTTTTGAAACAGGAAAATTAATCTGGTCCAAAACTTAAAATAACGTGTTTCCTGTTCTGGTCCTGAAAGAGTTAAACTGTCTGGTATCTTTTAATCTAAAGTACTCCAACTATTTAAATCTACAGTACTCCAACTATTTAAATCTAATGTACTCCAATTATTTTAATCTAATGTACTCCAACTATTTTAATCTAAAGTACTCCAACTATTTTAATCTAAAGTACTCCAACTATTTTAATCTAATGTACTCCAACTATTTTAATCTAATTACCCCAACTATTTTAATCTAATTACCCCAACTATTTTAATCTAATGTACTCCAACTATTTTAATCTAAAGTACTCCAACTATTTTAATCTAAAGTACTCCAACTATTTTAATCTAATGTACTCCAACTATTTTAATCTAATTACCCCAACTATTTTAATCTAATTACCCCAACTATTTTAATCTAATGTACTCCAACTATTTTAATCTAAAGTACTCCAACTATTTTAATCTAAAGTACTCCAACTATTTTAATCTAATGTACTCCAACTATTTTAATCTAATGTACTCCAACTATTTTAATCTAATGTACTCCAACTATTTTAATCTAAAGTACTCCAACTATTTTAATCTAATGTACTCCAACTATTTTAATCTAATGTACTCCAACTATTTTAATCTAATGTACTCCAACTATTTTAATCTAATTACCCCAACTATTTTAATCTAAAGTACTCCAACTATTTTAATCTAAAGTACTCCAACTATTTTAATCTAATGTACTCCAACTATTTTAATCTAATGTACTCCAACTATTTTAATCTAATTACCCCAACTATTTTAATCTAACTACCCCAACTATTTTAATCTAATTACTCCAACTATCATATGTACAGTTCATACAGTGTATCCTCTTTGGAAAACAATGACAAAATGGTTTGATTTGATAATAAAGAGAGAGGGTAAATTAGTCAACATCTCACCAAAAGGAATCTTTAATCTTTCTTGATCTCGCCGAAAGTTCTGGTCAACTATCCACCTGGTAACATTCTCTGTCTCTTCAGGTAAAGGTATCACAACTTTGGCATTCTGGCTATGACTTGATTGCATAGACTGCTCTGCAACTAAACACATGAATTTTGCTCAAATTAGTCATGGGAACCTCTGCATAAGTGTACGGACAGTCACGGACTCATAAGAACACCAGCACCATATTTGCCCTATATGAATAATGTGGTGTGCATGCCTTGTTTCCTTAATTAGTAGGTTCTGAGGACCTTATGTAACTGAAACCACATCAAAATATATATCTATTTTTTTTTATGTAAAAAGTGTTTGTTAGGTCTTGTCAAGTGGTACAAATCATTATCATTGAGTGCCATCTCCGCATCAAAGGTTGGCTACCATGGTGAGCCATTCCACTCTGCCTCTTGCTTTGATGGTGCAGATTGTCATAGGCTGATGTGTCCATCTTTTCATGTTACTCGTCCATGTTAGTCTTGGTCTGCCTGTTTTACCTTGTATTTTCCTTTCCAATATTACTTTTAGTAGGTTGTTGTGTCTTTTAACATGCCCCAAAAATGTCATTTGTCTTGTTCTAATTGTGTTTAGTAAGTTCTCTTTTCATTTTTAGTTGTTTTAAAACTAGTGGTACAAAATATGTTTCAATCTACTACCTTTTTAGCTCCCAGTGGAGCATAGGTCTTCAACAAACACTTTTCAAGTCGTTCTGTTTTTTGCCATTCTTTTAAGATCATTCCATGTCTTCCCCATCATCTTTATCTCTGCTTCTATCTGTCTTCTCCAAGATGTCTCTTAGACAGAGAGCCCTTCTCTTTCCTGGATGGCAGATTTGCTTTTTCTCTCTTTGACTTGTTTGTGAAGTTTTTTCGGCTTATTTTTTTTTACAGTATGGGATAGTCAGTCCCAGGCCCAACCCTCCTTTCTTGCCTCTTACGAACATGCTTGGTAGGGTACAGCGCCACTATTCTTTACTGCCCTTTCGGGCCCCGGTAGCGCACAGGCGATGTTTCAATAGCTGACAGAATATTTTAAATAAAAAAACACATGCTACCTGGCTGAAGAAAGGAAGTGAAAAAGTGCACATCGTTATCATTATATACCATTTTTGTTTTTCTTCATCTCACCTTCTGCAGTCTAGTGTCGCAATGACTTCTTGTATTATTATCATCATCATCTGATGCCATGCGGGTCATCTCTCTCAACATCTCTTGGTCCTTCATGAATGCCACAATTTCAGTTGATGGTCTTTTACAATTGATGTGAACTGGAAATGACTGGTCTTGGGATATATGACAGTGGTCTCTCATTGCCTTCCGTCGGTTTGTATATGGACTCTCTGATAACCTTTGGATTTGTGACAGTGGTCTCTCGTTGCCTTCCGTCAGTTTGTATATGGACTCTCTGATAACCTTTAGATTTGTGACAGTGGTCTCTCGTTGCCTTCCGTCGGTTTGTATATGGACTCTCTGATAACCTTTGGATTTGTGACAGTGGTCTCTCATTGCCTTCTGTCGGTTTGTATATGGACTCTCTGATAACCTTTGGATTTGTGACAGTGGTCTCTCATTGCCTTCCGTCGGTTTGTATATGAACTCTCTGATAACCTTTGGATTTATTTCCCACACAACAAGGCATCAGGGTAAGAGTTTCCAATGAGCCTTCAACTCCTCATGTTAATAAGGTCACTCATGTTGATACCAGTAGAATACAAATATCCCACCTCACAAAAATAATTGCTCTATCAAGAGCACTACAAAAAAAAATGTAAATAACGTCTTAAAGGATTCTAAAAAAGCACTTTAAAAATCGTCACACCATCATGTGCCATACCTGTCAAATGCCATAGACGATCATGTCCTTCCACAATCTTCTATCCACCGTGCATCATATCAGTTCTGTTGTTGACTGTTTTTCATGCCATGATGCCAAGCTATTTAGTATTTTCTCTCTTTGTCGGCTGTGATCTCTCTTTCCTTGTATTTTGCCAGTTGCAACCAAGTATTCTAACTTTCCTCTTCTCCTGATGTGCTCGAAAAATGTTGATTGCTTCTTTCTGATGTTTTTTGGGAGCTTCCTTCTTGTGTTGGCCTCTTTGAGAATTTCCTCATTGGTCTTTTTAGCTGCCCAGGGAACTTTCAACATTCTTCAGAGAAAGCCCATCTCTGTGGCCTCTAATTGTCTTTTCATCTGTTTGTCTACTGTCCATGATTCACTTCCATAGGCCAGAATTGGTTCTATATAGCACATATGAACTCTCTTTCTCACTTCTATTGACATAGATTTCTTGCATAAGATATTTTTCATTTTCTGAAATGCTATTTTGGCCTGAGCTATTCTGTTTTTTATTTCTGTGGTGCATCTTCCATCTGATGTTATTAATGAATAAATGAGTGATTATTAAACTTGAATTTTCACTACATACGAGTGTAAAAGAAAAGTGATGTTTACTTCAATGCTATCTTAAACTCACTTGTCAAATATTTTGTAATAAATGGCACTGCCTCATATAATGAGATTAAGTGAAGAATAATACAACCAAACAATCATCTCTACGCACCATATTTTTCTTCAATCTCGTCTTCTGCAGTTTTCAAAATATCCAGAATATTAATTTTGGGACTGACTCCAGGCTGCGACTTGACCTCCAGGTTAATTTGAACCATTCCTTCCCCTTGGACACACTGGTCAACCAGACTTTTACTGCTGTCCAACTAAACATACATGAGAACAGATCAAGATATTTTTACAATTTAACAAAGACACAACAAAATATTGCATTAGTGAAGAGTGGTATTGGTTCCATCAGCTTGCTGGTTAGCACACCTTTAATTTCTCCAAAATTTTTCTCCCCCCATTCACCAGCTTTAACCTCTGGCAAAGCCCTAGAGACTAGAAACTTTTGCATGTTAATCCATTTTTCCCAGGCATCTGTGTGCACAGGAGTCCCTCACCATTCAGGCAGATAACCCAGTCTTTAGAAGTTCACATATTTCTTTCCGTCGATGAGTAATTGGTGTTTCAAGCCAAGTCTCGCTGCTGAGATCAAGAGTAGTTGTCGCAGAGAGAAATCACAAATAAAGATCCCAGCTGGTGCAGCCAAGATTGGAACTCACAACCCCTCTGCCTCAAGACTAGCGTCTTGTCTCGAGACCAACCAGTCTCCCTGATTCCATATAACACTGGAAAAAATACATAAGTCCTACATCATAAGTCCTATATCAAAAGTCCTACATCATAAGCCCAATATCAAAAACCCTATATCAAAAGTTCTACATCATAGGGCCTATATCAAAAGTCCTACATCATAGGTCCTATATCAAAGGCCCTATATCATTAGTCCTATATCAAAAGTCCTAAATCATAGGTCCTATATTAAAAGTCCTACACATATAGGACCTATACATTCTGGATTCAGAACATGTACTGCCAAGCTGGCTACTTCCCAGAAAGTATAACAAATCAAAACGCATCATCATCATGTGCATCTGCACAACAAATTTGGTGCTCACAGAAAACGTTGTCTTTTTCTTGACTGTACACTTTATGGCTTATTTTTCAATCCACCTCTTAATATTGTCAGCCCATTTGAATCTGCCTAAAATTATTATTTTTTTTTTCCTTGTACATTTCCTTCTAAGATGACTTCCATGAGTCATTACATATTTTTTATGACTTTGTGATTGCAGAGCATCCAGACAAACTCTTAAGCATTTTCCTACAAGACTGCAGCAATATCAACACTTTAAGACTATAAATATGACTGAGAGGCACAATCTTACCTGACAAACAATGGGGTACTGGTGATTCCTTAAAAGCACTGTCTTGTCCATGACCCAAGCTGGTCTAAATGTCTAAGTGTATATCAATAGCAGATCATAGAAGAAGTCACATACTTTTATATGTCCAAGGACTTTCTATATGTTGTTACATACTTTTATATGTCCAAAGACTTTCCATATGTTGTTACATATGTTTCTACGTCCAAAGACTTTCTATATGTTGTTACATACTTTTCTATGTCCAAAGACTTTCCATATGTCGTTACATACTTTTATATGTCCAAAGACTTTCCATATGTTGTTACATACTTTTATATGTCCAAAGACTTTCCATATGTTGTTACATATGTTTCTACGTCCAAAGACTTTCTATATGTTGTTACATACTTTTCTATGTCCAAAGACTTTCCATATGTCGTTACATACTTTTATATGTCCAAAGACTTTCCATATGTTGTTACATACTTTTATATGTCCAAAGACTTTCCATATGTTGTTACATACTTTTCTACGTCCAAAGACTTTCCATATGTTGTTACATACGTTTCTACGTATAAAGACTTTCCATATGTTGTTACATACTTTTATATGTCCAAAGACTTTCCATATGTCGTTACATACTTTTATATGTCCAAATAGATGGTGTATCAGCATCAATACAGACAAATGCAGTACTACACTTTTCACACTCTCCCCAAAACAAAAAGCAGGAGCCATCTACATAAACAATGAGCCTGTGAAAGAAGACATACAAGCTACATATCTCAGAGTTACATTTGATAACAAACTATCTTGGAAACAGCAGATAAATAAGGCAACCCAAAAAGCAAGGAGGAAATTGGCTATTCTAAGAAAGTTGTGTGGAACCACATGGGGTGCGAGTGGGAAAATACTCAGTAAAGTTTACCAACAGTGTATACGCCCACATTTAGAATATGGATCATCCGCATGGTGCTCAGCATCAAACACCACATTGCAAGAACTGGATAAAGTACAAAACCAGGCACTTAGGGTCATCACAGGAGCAATGAAATCAACACCAATATTGGAGATGGAGAAATTGTGGAGGATACCAGCACTGAGAGAACGGAGAGACACAAAGGTGCTGATACAGGCAGAAAAATTTGTATGCATGCCGAGACATCCAATGAAGGACAGATTCCAAAATCTTGCATTGGGATGACTTAAGAGAAGCAGCTTTATCCACCAAGCCAAGCGTATTAGTAGTCATACACCAGACATGCCAAGAGTTGTTAAACCCCTTCTGCCCATACCAGAACAGACTCCCTGGACAGATGAATCAGGATTATCAGTTCAAATACGGACAGAAGTGAAAGGAATAGTTGACAAAGAGGAACAAAATAGTCTACAGCGAAAAACAATAGCTCTCAGTTTCCTGGATGAAGAATACCCACAAGACCTATGGATTCGTGTGTACACAGATGGATCAGCACAGAATGCAGTAAAGAATGGGGGAGCAGGTGCATATATAGAGTACCCAAATAACACTAGGGATATGAATAAAATAGCAACGGAAATATTGTCACAATTATGATGCGGAAATACAAGCAATAAAGTTGGCAATAGAAAAACTGCTGAACAGTAATCTTAGCCCACAGCCTGTAGTGTTTTTGACAGATGCAAGATCAGTACTCCAGGCACTACAATCCAGAAAATTACCACATCTGCAGACCTTATTGACTGAACTCTGCAAGCACCACAGGGTTGCCCTGCAGTGGATCCCGTCTCACTGTGGAATACCAGGAAATGAGAAAGCAGATCAGTTGGCAAAGGAAGGTTCAACAGGCACACAACTAGATACACCAGTTACATACCATCATAAGAAACAGATAATCAAATCAATCAGAGGACCACAAGCCCCAAATCAGGATGCCTTTCATAATATGAATAGATATGAACAAGTTATCATTATACGCCTAAGAACAGGACACAATCGACTCCATAGTCACATGTACACAAAATTCAAGATCGGCACATCAACTACTTGTACATGTGGACAGGCACCCCAGACTGCTGAACACATACTTCAAGACTGCACTGAATATAGTAGACTGAGGAAAATCCATTGGCCCATAGATACAACACTACAGACAAAACTATATGGGCCACTGCAAGAATTACAAAAGACAGTAAAATTTATACAGGAAACGACATTGCAGATATAGACAATACTTCAGGCGAACGAAAGATAGATAGATAGATATGTCCAAAGACTTTCCATATGTTGTTACATACTTTTCTATGTCCAAAGACTTTCCATATGTTGTTACATACTTTTCTATATGTTGTTACATACTTTTCTATGTCCAAAGACTTTCCATATGTTGTTACATACTTTTCTATGTCCAAAGACTTTCCATATGTTGTTACATACTTTTCTATGTCCAAAGACTTTCCATATGTTGTTACATACTTTTCTATATGTTGTTACATACTTTTCTATGTCCAAAGACTTTCCATATGTTGCTACATACTTTTCTATGTCCAAAGACTTTCCATATGTTGTTACATACTTTTCTATGTCCAAAGACTTTCCATATGTTGTTACATACTTTTCTATGTCCAAAGACTTTCCATATGTTGTTACATACTTTTCTATGTCCAAAGACTTTCCATATGTTGTTACATACTTTTCTATGTCCAAAGACTTTCCATATGTTGTTACATACTTTTCTATGTCCAAAGACTTTCCATATGTTGTTATATACTTCTCTGTGTCCAAAATCACTTAATTGTCTTGCACAGACTGATAACCACTACAACTTGACATTAAATATAGAAAATTGTTGGCATTATAAAGTACATACCCTCAGGAAACAAGATAGCACCATAGCCAAATATGTTTATAACGAGAACCCACAGGGGACTTGAACAAAGTGGATTACAACTATTCATAAAATACTTACTTCTATAGAATCTTGCAGATAAAACTGATGATCAGCTAATGAGCATTGCAGTCTTATCTCCAGCAAACGTTTGAGAGTAGACAGTGGTTCTGCAATGTCCATGTGTTGTATGATTAAGTTCTGGTATTGTGGGGCAGGCTGCTGGACAAAGTCCTCATCATAGACAATCCTGTGGATTTATTCAGGACATTCCTCTTTAAGTCAATAAATAAAGAATGCACTTGTGAATAATTGAAGAAACATGTGTTTATTATTTTAGTCAAAAATTTTTATAATGTGTAAAACATGACTGAGAACTTGCAACATTTTAATTTTAGTCAACAAATTTTTACAATGTGCAAAGCATGACTGAAAACATGCAACATTTTATATTTTAGTCAACAAATTTTTACAATGTGTAAAACATGACTGAAAACATGCAACATTTTATATTTTAGTCAACAAATTTTTACAATGTGTAAAACATGACTGAAAACATGCAACATTTTATATTTTAGTCAACAAATTTTTACAATGTGTAAAACATGACTGAAAACATGCAACATTTTATATTTTAGTGAACAAATTTTTACAATGTGTAAAACATGACTGAAAACATGCAACATTTTATATTTTAGTGAACAAATTTTTACAATGTGTAAAACTTGACTGAAAACATGCAACATTTTATATTTTAGTCAACAAATTTTTACAATGTGTAAAACATGACTGAAAACATGCAACATTTTATATTTTAGTCAACAAATTTTTACAATGTGTAAAACATGACTGAAAACATGCAACATTTTATATTTTAGTCAACAAATTTTTACAATGTGTAAAACATGACTGAAAACATGCAACATTTTATATTTTAGTCAACAAATTTTTACAATGTGTAAAACATGACTGAAAACATGCAACATTTTATATTTTAGTCAACAAATTTTTACAATGTGTAAAACATGACTGAAAACATGCAACATTTTATATTTTAGTCAACAAATTTTTACAATGTGTAAAACATGACTGAAAACATGCAACATTTTATATTTTAGTCAACAAATTTTTACAATGTGTAAAACATGACTGAAAACATGCAACATTTTATATTTTAGTCAACAAATTTTTACAATGTGTAAAACATGACTGAAAACATGCAACATTTTATATTTTAGTCAACAAATTTTTACAATGTGTAAAACATGACTGAAAACATGCAACATTTTATATTTTAGTCAACAAATTTTTACAATGTGTAAAACATGACTGAAAACATGCAACATTTTATATTTTAGTCAACAAATTTTTACAATGTGTAAAACATGACTGAAAACATGCAACATTTTATATTTTAGTCAACAAATTTTTACAATGTGTAAAACATGACTGAAAACATGCAACATTTTATATTTTAGTCAACAAATTTTTACAATGTGTAAAACATGACTGAAAACATGCAACATTTTATATTTTAGTCAACAAATTTTTACAATGTGTAAAACATGACTGAAAACATGCAACATTTTATATTTTAGTCAACAAATTTTTACAATGTGTAAAACATGACTGAAAACATGCAACATTTTATATTTTAGTCAACAAATTTTTACAATGTGTAAAACATGACTGAAAACATGCAACATTTTATATTTTAGTCAACAAATTTTTACAATGTGTAAAACATGACTGAAAACATGCAACATTTTATATTTTAGTCAACAAATTTTTACAATGTGTAAAACATGACTGAAAACATGCAACATTTTATATTTTAGTGAACAAATTTTTACAATGTGTAAAACATGACTGAAAACATGCAACATTTTATATTTTAGTCAACAAATTTTTACAATGTGTAAAACATGACTGAAAACATGCAACATTTTATATTTTAGTCAACAAATTTTTACAATGTGTAAAACATGACTGAAAATATGCAACATTTTATATTTTAGTCAACAAATTTTTACAATGTGTAAAACATGACTGAAAACATGCAACATTTTATATTTTAGTGAACAAATTTTTACAATGTGTAAAACATGACTGAAAACATGCAACATTTTATATTTTAGTGAACAAATTTTTACAATGTGTAAAACTTGACTGAAAACATGCAACATTTTATATTTTAGTCAACAAATTTTTACAATGTGTAAAACATGACTGAAAACATGCAACATTTTATATTTTAGTCAACAAATTTTTACAATGTGTAAAACATGACTGAAAACATGCAACATTTTATATTTTAGTCAACAAATTTTTACAATGTGTAAAACATGACTGAAAACATGCAACATTTTATATTTTAGTCAACAAATTTTTACAATGTGTAAAACATGACTGAAAACATGCAACATTTTATATTTTAGTCAACAAATTTTTACAATGTGTAAAACATGACTGAAAACATGCAACATTTTATATTTTAGTCAACAAATTTTTACAATGTGTAAAACATGACTGAAAACATGCAACATTTTATATTTTAGTCAACAAATTTTTACAATGTGTAAAACATGACTGAAAACATGCAACATTTTATATTTTAGTCAACAAATTTTTACAATGTGTAAAACATGACTGAAAACATGCAACATTTTATATTTTAGTCAACAAATTTTTACAATGTGTAAAACATGACTGAAAACATGCAACATTTTATATTTTAGTCAACAAATTTTTACAATGTGTAAAACATGACTGAAAACATGCAACATTTTATATTTTAGTCAACAAATTTTTACAATGTGTAAAACATGACTGAAAACATGCAACATTTATATTTTAGTCAACAAATTTTTACAATGTGTAAAACATGACTGAAAACATGCAACATTTTATATTTTAGTCAACAAATTTTTACAATGTGTAAAACATGACTGAAAACATGCAACATTTTATATTTTAGTCAACAAATTTTTACAATGTGTAAAACATGACTGAAAACATGCAACATTTTATATTTTAGTCAACAAATTTTTACAATGTGTAAAACATGACTGAAAACATGCAACATTTTATATTTTAGTCAACAAATTTTTACAATGTGTAAAACATGACTGAAAACATGCAACATTTTATATTTTAGTCAACAAATTTTTACAATGTGTAAAACATGACTGAAAACATGCAACATTTTATATTTTAGTGAACAAATTTTTACAATGTGTAAAACATGACTGAAAACATGCAACATTTTATATTTTAGTCAACAAATTTTTACAATGTGTAAAACATGACTGAAAACATGCAACATTTTATATTTTAGTCAACAAATTTTTACAATGTGTAAAACATGACTGAAAACTTGCAACATTTTATATTTTAGTGAACAAGCATATGATGCATATCTAATAAATGATTCAAGACAAACAACAGTTCTACTCTAGTAAACAAATACATCAATTATGTCCAAAGAAAGATTCAACACAAACAACAGTTCCACTTTAGTAAACATATATATGAAGAATATCTAATAAATGATAGAAGATATATTGTTTCTGATTTTAGTAAATAAATATATGAGGCATAAAAAGTAAAAAAAAGTAAAGTACCCCTGTCACGTCAAGTGGGGTATAGGGAATATGGTGTTCTATTCTATTTATTTGTCCTTTCGAGCCGAAGACGGCACATAGGGCAGAACCACAATTTCAAAAACAGAAACCTTGCATGCCAAAATGGCACATATTGCAGAGATCACTGCTTCTAAATTCTATGGCTCCATATTTCCATAACAATACTTTTTACAAAGACAGCTTGTCAAGCCATCGATCAATCTCCTTAGTCACCTCTTACAACATGCCTGGAAGGTCACAGTGTCACTATTCTTTACTCCCTCATAATGAGGCCCCGGTAACACACGGGAAAAATATGGTGTTAGTGACCATAAATTTTACAGACCTTCGGCACATGATTTTTGGGGTAATGTGGTCGGTATTACGCCCGTGCCGCTTTACTTTCCCAGCAAAAAAAATCCGGTGCCCATTAAAGGCTGGGTGAACCGGAAGTCGTCTGTTGTGATTGAACCCTACCTCTTGTCCTTTGTAGTCCAGTTCACTAACCACTGAGCTATCGCTGCTCCCTATATGAGGCATACCTAATAAATAATTCAACACAAACAACAACACCACTTTAGTAAACAAATCAAAAGAATGACTAAGGACACAAATCAGGAAAAATACCCAAAACTAGATTTTAGAGACAGTAGGAGACAAAACTTCCAGGAAAATGTAGAAGGGACATCTAATTGCTCTAGCAAACAAAGGCTTCAGATTTGAGGATTCCTTTAATCTATAGGAAGGTTATAAAGAGCACATGAGAGAAGTAATCAGGTAACAAAACTTAAGAGAACTCCTTGAACACTCCAAACAATATGACAGTGACCTGAGGGTTGTTGAACCCTCCCAGAACTCTGGGGGTTGTTGTGGCACCGCTAACATCCTTCATCATCCTGTAACTCTGGGGGTCATTGGGGCACCGCTGACATCCATCATCCTGTAAACTCTGGGGGTCATTGGGGTACCGCAGACATCCTTCTTCATCCTGTAACTCTGGGGGTTGTTGGGGCACCGCTGACATCCTTCATCATCCTGTAACTCTGGGGGTTATTGGGGCACCGCTGACATACTTCTTCATCCTGTAACTCTGGGGGTTGTTGGGGCACCACTGACATCCTTCATCATCCAGTAACTCTGGGGGTCATTGGGACACCGCTGACATACTTCATCATCCAGTAACTCTGGGGGTCATTGGGACACCGCTGACATACTTCATCATCCTGTAACTCTGGGGGTCATTGGGACACCGCTGAAATTCTTCATCATCCAGTAACTCTGGGGTTCATTGGGACACCGCTGAAATCCTTCATCATCCAGTAACTCTGGGGGTCATTGGGACACCGCTGAAATCCTTCATCATCCAGTAACTCTGGGGGTCATTGGGACACCGGTGAAATCCATCATCATCCAGTAACTCTGGGGGTCATTGGGACACCGGTGAAATCCTTCATCATCCAGTAACTCTGGGGGTCATTGGGACACGGCTGAAATCCTTCATCATCCTGTAACTCTGGGGGTCATTGGGACACGGCTGAAATCCTTCTTCATCCTGTAACTCTGGGGGTCATTGGGACACCGCTGACATACTTCATCATCCTGTAACTCTGGGGGTCATTTGGGCACCACTGACATCCGTCATAATCCTGTAAACTCTGGGGATCATTGGGGCACCACTGACATCCTTCATAATCCTGTAACTCTGGGGGTCATTGGGGCACCACTGACATCCTTCATAATCCTGTAAACTCTGGGGTCATTTGGGCACCACTGACATACTTCATCATCCTGTAACTCTGGGGGTCGTTGGGGCACCACTGACATACTTCATCAACCTTTACCATTGATCACGGTTTACTGCCACTCTTCAGACTGCAAAGTCAAGGTCTGTCCATTTTTAATGTTATCTTCCCATCTATTTCTCTGTTAACTTCTTATTTTCAGAACCTCCAATAGAATGGTACTTGCCAGGCCAGATGATCAAGATACATGATCAAACCATTTCATTTTACATTTCTCTACAATAGTTAAAAGATTATCATGTAATGATTGATTATTTTATCCTTTTGCCAACTTTTTCATTTCTCTCACTCTCTCTCTCTCTGTGATCAGGACTCAATCAGAGTAGGATTCCAGACTCTCACATGAAGTCATCTGTCAGGTTAAGTGTGTTGATCACCCCCCACAGACAGAACATCACAATTAGAGTCTGCCAGATCCACTCTGACCGAACACCCGTTAAAACGTTGCAGTGTGTTCTGTACCAGTGGCCCAGTGCATCCAATTTCAGCCAACATTTTATTCAGGTTTGCTTTCCTTAGCCTTTGATTGTCCCCAATCTTCCTGCAAGGCAGCAGATTGTCTTTTCTGTAGGGGGATTCCCCTACAATGTAGATGGTCGGCCCTCATAGGTTTACGAGCACCATCTGCCCGAGTCACTAGAGGTGACTAACACAGACATGCACACACAAAGATATCAGATGTGACTAACACAGACATGCACTCACATCAAGATATGAGATGTGACTAACACAGACATGCACACAGCGAAACGAGGCATGACTAACACTGACACACATCAAGATATATTTCTTCCCTAGTTCTGCTTTAAGGGTTCACGTTTCACAGGCATATAATTAAACTGAGATGACAAGAATGGACGTCTTAGTCCCATGGTTGAGACTTTCCTAGTAATTATTTTATGTAGTTCTTAGTCCCATGGCTGAGACTTTCCTAGTCATTATTCTATGTAGTTCTTAGTCCCATGGTTGAGACTTTTCTAGTCATTATTTTATGTAGTTCTTAGTCCCATGGCTGAGACTTTCCTAGTAATTATTTTATGTAGTTCTTAGTCTCATGGTTGAGACTTTCCTAGTAATTATTTTATGTAGTTCTTAGTCTCATGGCTGAGACTTTCCTAGTCATTATTCTAAGTAGTTCTTAGTCCCATGGTTGAGACTTTCCTAGTCATTATTGTATGTAGTTCATAGTCCCATGGCTGAGACTTTCCTAGTCATTATTCTATGTAGTTCTTAGTCCCATGGTTGAGACTTTCCTAGTCATTATTCTATACAGTTCTTAGTCCCATGGCTGAGACTTTGCTAGTCATTATTCTATGTAGTTCTTAGTCCCATGGTTGAGACTTTCCTAGTCATTATTCTTTGTAGTTCTTAGTCCCATGGTTGAGACTTTCCTAGTCATTATTCTATGTAGTTCTGTCTCATGACTGAGACTTTCCTAGTCATTATTCTATGTAGTTCTTAGTCCCATGGTTGAGACTTTCCTAGTCATTATTCTATGTAGTTCTTAGTCTCATGACTGAGACTTTCCTAGTCATTATTCTATGTAGTTCTTAGTCCCATGGTTGAGACTTTCCTAGTCATTATTCTATGTAGTTCTTAGTCCCATGGTTGAGACTTTCCTAGTCATTATTCTATGTAGTTCTTAGTCCCATGGTTGAGACTTTCCTAGTCATTATTCTATGTAGTTCTTAGTCTCATGACTGAGACTTTCCTAGTCATTATTCTATGTAGTTCTTAGTCCCATGGTTGAGACTTTCCTAGTCATTATTCTATGTAGTTCTGTCTCATGACTGAGATTTTCCTAGTCATTATTCTATGTAGTTCTTAGTCCCATGGTTGAGACTTTCCTAGTCATTATTCTATGTAGTTCTGTCTCATGACTGAGACTTTCCTAGTCATTATTCTATGTAGTTCTTAGTCCCATGGTTGAGACTTTCCTAGTCATTATTCTATGTAGTTCTTAGTCCCATGGTTGAGACTTTCCTAGTCATTATTCTATGTAGTTCTGTCTCATGACTGAGACTTTCCTAGTCATTATTCTATGTAGTTCTTAGTCCCATGGTTGAGACTTTGTGTGACGGGGCTCTTTACTTTTTTACTTTTATTTATCAATTTGGCCACCCACACTCCTTTAAAAAAAAACAATAAAAGCAAATGAATGTTCTAGAAGAAGTAACTGTTTGATAATAATGATGAATAACAGAGTAGAAGTTGACCTTACCCATCATCAAGACAGATTTCTTCCTCTGTTTTCTGTCTTTTGATGTTTTGCATAGGTATTTCTGTGACTATTTCTGTTATTACATCAGCATCTGTAGGGTTCACTCCATCAGTGACCACCTCCATCAGCAGTGGAGATGCTGCTCTCTTCATTTGGCTTCACAGATAACATAAGATGTATGAGACTGTAGCATTATGATTCAATGGTAACTAATCTCTATTTTTTTTTATATCTTATTTGATATAAAATGTATATGTATAAGTAAATGTAAATGTGCTGGACAAACTACCTCTAGATACAGATATTGACACCAGCATTGGTAAAGCTGGTACCATCTTCACCCATTTTTTTCTAGCCATGTTTGGTCAAACAGCAAACTGACAATTAAAAAAAAGGCCACTGTTTACAATGCCTGCATCATTAGTATCCTTCTGTCACGCAGCGAATCTTGGACAACTTATAGAAAGCAGGAGAGAAGACTAAACTCATTTCATACGCGATGTCTGCGCAGTATTCTTGGTATTACCTGGAAGGATAAAGTGACAAACGTGGAAGTCATGACTCGCACAGGCCTCCCGAACATCTACACGCTGCTCAAACAATGTAAGTTATACTGGCTTGGCCACATACACAGTATGAAAGATGGCTGCATACCAAAAGATATTCTCTACGGACAACTGGGACATGACAAAAGGACTAGGGTGCGTCCAAAACTTTGATTTGTAGACGTGTGTAAACGCGACATGAAGACTCTGAATAATAAACCCTGCAGCCTGGGAAGAAATAGCAGCAGACCGCAACCTTTGGAAACACACTCTAAAGGTCCAACTCAAACAAGAAGCAGACAGATTCATAGAAAACGAGAATTCACAGTGAAAGAAAAGAAAAAAAAATAATATTTCTAGGGGCGCTGGAAAATCCATAGTCAGCTATGACTGACGGAGACTACTACTATAGGCTGGAAAAGAGGCTGACCTAGAGAAACACTAAAAAGAACTTTAAAGCGAGAGGCAACAACAGCAGCCATCAGCTTCCTCACCAAAATTGAGCAACTCGCCCAGAACAGAGCCATGTGGTGATTCACGTTTCAGATCCTATGAAAGGTCGGACAGTTGAAAGGTCGTCGGACACAAAAATCTAGATTTTCTGCCCCATGTACCATCTTTGGTTAGATAGGACAATAGATATAGTTAGATAAATTATATACAAAAAGGAGGTTGATCGATGGCTTAACAAGCTGTCATTGTAAAAAGTATTGTTATGGAAACAGAGCCATAGATTTTGGAAGCAGTGATCTCTGCAATATGTGCCACTTTGGCATGCAAGGTTTCTGTTTTTGAGATTGTGGTTCTGTCCTTTGTTCCATCTTCAGCTCGAAAGGACAGTAGATAGATAGATATATATGATTACAAAGGCTACAAAAATGATAAAATGCAGATCCAAACATATGTATCACTTTAGTAAATTAAGCTCTGATAAGCAGATTATTTTCAAAGGGAGGGCAGCCATGAGATAAAAGAGTATTTTAAAAAATGGCACAATGATTAGGAAGCCACTAAAGAATGCTGCCGCCAAGAAAAGGACATCGCCCAATGTTCTAGGAGTTTGTGATCAGGTATGGGCAGCAGAACTAATCACAAGTGTTCCACAGAGCAAGTTAAATGATAAAATGCAAAATAACACTGTGTGAGCTTTCAAGCTCAATGCAGCATGAGGCCAGCATCCAGTAGTTATAATCAGACTGACTCCTGCTGCAAAGCTCTGTCTTAAGAGTTTCCTACCATGTGTATGTGTGTATATCTATCATCATTAAGTGCCATAATGGTTGGCATAGGCGATCATGTTCTTCCACAATTTTCTATGTGCAGTGCATCGTATCAATTCTGTTGTGTGTGTGTGTGTGTATATATATATATATATACCTTTCGAGCCGTGGCTGGCCCATAAAGCAAAAAAAAAGAAAAAAAAGTAAAGTACCCCCATCACGCCAAGTGGCGTATAGAGAATATGGTGTTAGTGACCATACATTTTACAGACCTTCGGCACATGATTTTTGAGTTAATGTGGTCGGTATTACGCCCGTACCACTTTACTTTCCCATAAAAAAAATCCGGTACCCATTTAAGGCTGGGTGAACCGGAAGCCGTCGGTTGGGATCGAACCCTACCCCTTGTCCTTTGTAGTCCAGTTCACTAACCACTGAGCTATTGCGGCTCCCCCATAAAGCATAGACCCAGAAATTATTTCTCTAAATTTTCTTTCTAGCTGTCTCGATCCTTGCAAAGATATTTTATCAAATCTCACCATTTGTCTCTGTTCTGTGCAAGCATCTCAATCTCATTGAGAGAGCCAATTCCTGCTGCTGTCTTTGCCTCTCTGAACAAAGTTCTTCTAAGTATCTCTCAGGGCCGGTCTCTTTTCCTCCTACTTGTTGTTTCCCACATGAGGGCTTGCTTTGCAATTCGGTTATTATCTCTTCTCATCATGTCCATTGTCTTTTCTTGATTGCTGAAGATATTAATGGTTGATTGGCGATTTCTCTAATTTCCTTGTTTGTTTTGAATTCATTCCACGCTGTACCAATTATTTTTCTTAGACATTTCTTTTCAAATGCGTTCAACTCTGTTTCTTTTCTCTCGTTGTTTTCCAGCTCTTGCATGCATACATAAGGGTTGATAGTACGTTCGATTTGTATAGTCTAAGTTTTGTTTTTGTGCTGATGAGTTTTGATATTTATTTAGACTTTTGGCACCTTGGTTGATAGCAAACAATCATAAACTGTCAGAAGTTTGATAATGCATTAGTGTCTTGGGCTGTGTGCTGTTTAACTCAACAACCCATCTCATGGCCAATATTAGATCAACAGTTCTGACCACAGATTGGTTAAGGTGCATCTATCTTCTCTTGCATTTTTTTGTCTTCTGATTTTAACACTGACTTCCTCGAAAGCTGTCCGAAAAATTAATCAGCTACTTCTGGAGGTCAAACTCGGACCCTTCTGATCAGGAAGTGAGCACACTAACAACTCAGCCACCGAGGCTCCATCTGTTGTACAATTTAGTGTTTTTGTTCTACCATGTGCTAAAATGGGAGTCCTGATAGCTCAGTGGTTAGTGAACTAGACTACAAAAAACAAGAGGTCGGGTTCAATCCTGATCGACTGCGTCCAGGTTCACCCAGCCTTAAATGGGTACCAAATTTTTTTCTGGGAAAGTAAAGTGACACATGTGTAATACCGACCACATTACTCCAAAAATCATGTGCCAAAAATCTGTAATATATTTTTTTACTTTTATATGCTAAAATATGTTTCCTGATTTAACCAATCCTTTTGCTGATAGAGAATATATCTCAAGGAAGCCCTGAAATGATCCTTATATCCCAGCACTGGTTGTCCTATAGTTTTGTTCCATCTCTAAGCTCACCAAGCAATACAATTTATAAATTATAGTTGTCATTATGTTCTGCAATGCTAAACAGCAATGAAAAGCAAAAACTCTTATTCTCATTTCTATGACATAAATGTGCCATAGTCATTCTGCTAGTAGACATGCCATTAAAATATTGAAAGAATCAGTAATGAAGTTGCTCAGAAAAAATGTGTACGTCGTCAGTGATTATCGAAGATCAAAGACAATTTACTTTCAAAATAAATTCATTTGAATTCAAAATTTTTGGTGGGTTTATTTTTTTTTCAAGTATATAGCTGAAATCATCAAGTACCAAGCTTGCCGGTGTAGGTGATCATGTCTCTCCACAACTTTCGATCTCGACAGTTATTTATCATTTCTGTTGTTGACCTTCTGCCAAGCTATTCTCTTAAGCTGTCTGGTATCTTTTCTCTTTGCTTCCCTCTACCTCTTCATCCCTCGCTTTTCCCAGTTGTTACAATATATTCCAGCTGTTCCCTTCTCATTACATGACCAAAAAATGATGATTGTTTCTTCCTAATATTGGATATTAGCTCTCTTTTTGCTTTGGCCCTTTCAGAACATTTTCATTACTTTTCTTAGCTGTCTGAACATTCTTCTGTAAAATCACATTTTTATAGCCTCCAGTGATTTTCTTGTCTGTTGTCCTATTTTCCATGATTCACATCCATGTGTTAAGACTGGCTCTATATAACATTTAACAATTCTTTTCTTGTTTCTATTGTCAAAAATGGATTGCATAGTATCTTCCTCATTTTTTGGAAAGCTGCTTTTGCCTGAGCCATTCTGCATCTCACCTCTGTTATACATCTACCATGTGAGGCTAACATTGTTCCCAGATATTTAAATTCATTTAACTGTTTTAATATTGTTACACTTGTCTTTATTGTGCACTGCAGTGATGTCTTTTTCTTTGTTGTTACCATTACTTCTGTCTTTTGCTTATCAAGGCTGAGTCCTTTATGTTGCTTTCCTTCACTATAATATTATTATAATGTCTAACATTTCTTGTAACTCATTTTCACTCTTAGTGATTAAGACTGTATCTTGTATCATCAGCATACCTTAGATTATTTATATTAACTGCTGAAATATGAACATATTTTAAGTTGTTATAAGTAAAGCTACTAAACTCACTAAAAATAACTGCAATGAGGCACAGCCAGTATTTGGTTTGTTTGTTTAGACTAGCGGGAGCAAGTGAAATAATATTAGACCCAATCACTCATTTAACTGCTTTAATAATTAATAATTTGATAAAATGTAGATTGTCGACTGACTGAGTCAGTCAAACTTGTGACAGTGCGTGTTGAGACATAAATGATGAATCATTGAAGAATGACTTAATGGGAAATGAAGTAAGTAAAGTAATATAATTTATTATTGTTATAATTATTTTGAAATATTGAGGGACAGCTGTCAAATTCGCAGGAAATTATCAAGTGAAATCGTTTATTTCAAACATTTCAACACGTCAGAAATTGTTTAATTTATCTGCCAGTATTGTTACTAAATGTTACAACATACTTTCAATTTGATGGGTTTTTTTTTAATAAAGCTTGATTGATTTGTTGTGGTTGTTGTGATGTAAACAACTCTATCACTGGTCGTGCCCGACATCTTGGGGCAGATAGTCAGGGAGGGACACCGCCTTAAACAAATATGGCGGAGACTTGACATCGTATCAGACACACCACATTTATGGACCTCACTCTTAATTCTCCAGAACTACAAGCCCTCTATCATCAAACTATTGCTGTGTTATAATTATTAAATCAGAGGAGGGAAAAGGAAGAGGAACCAGAGAAACAAAACGGATGTTTGTGAGGAATACTTCCGGCCATAGAGCCCCACGTTGAACATCCTGTTTGTTGTAAGTTGATGATGCTGGAGGCCACCAGCTTGCCACTCAGTCAGTCGCCAATTTATAAATTATACATTTCCCACCGTACGATTCGTTTAGACAAAATACACGCTAACTAAGATACTATTTTCTTACCTTGTTGATGGCTCAGATATCACTTTAAATAAATAATTGTTCGTATATTCATCAAAGTTGTACTTAATGGATGGTAGGGAAGAGAAAACCGTCTGCATTGTTAGGTCACGTGTGTGCGCACTACAGCCACTGCGCATGTGTTCTCTATACCACAACATATGGGGGGGCTTCATGTCTAGATACGTTAGAGGACACATAGAACAATAACAATTACCCAGGAAGAAAAATCTAACGGGGACGCATTTGGAAATGCGCAGCGGTTGTAATTTAATATGTATGCATATTTATATTTAAAATCGGCACATTTAAGGTCTGTCGCAACGTCGTCTGTCCTCACCAAGTCTTAAAGTAATAAATAGTCAAGTGCCTACTTTCAGTGATTGAACCTTTACACGAAATGAAATAATCACAAACATTTAATATATTAGAATGCATAAAATATACTAAATATGTGAGGCCGCTTGTAGTAGTAGCTTCCGTCTGTCATAGTTGACTATGGATTTTTCAGCGCCCCTATAAATGTCTTTTCTTTCGGCATATATTATCTGTTTCAATGAATCTGGCTTCTCTTCCCAGGCTGCAGGGTTTATGGTTATGGAAGACCCTGGTATCACTGCACACGAATTAAAATCCATAATTGCTCAACCGCCCGTGCCAGCATAATCATCCGAATTAATATCTCATCTCCCAAACAAAGAAAGGTAACTGTAGTCCCCATCGTTACAGTCTCAGCACACGCCAAAAGACATAAGGAGAAACCGCGCAGAAAGTGAACACAGCTAACTGTTCCCTGTCATACGATATCATCATTCATCGTAAACAAGCGGGATATCGAAACATGATCAAAACGGATGAGACACACAGCTCACGGTGTGCACAGAGCACTTAACTCAGTAGCTCCTGCAACAAACCGGACATGAAATATGAGGAAACTGCAACAAGGAACACCTTTCATGCATAGCCTTCAATAGTTCCTGCCGCCTATCCACCATATACCGGAAGTTCCCTCTGCAGGGTTTATGTTGAAAGCCGTCATATCACGTCTACAAATCGAAGTTGTGGGTGCCCCCTAGTATTTTTGCCATCTGCTAGTTGTCCATAGTGTATATCTTTTTGGTATGAGGCCATCTTTCTTACGGTGTATGTGGTCAAGCCAGCGATTAGAGCTGCAGAAAATTATAAAATAAAATGTAAATTATCCCTGACCTTACCCTCTCTGAAGATGAAAGATCCGTCCTCAGCAAAGGCTTGAAGTTTGCTCCCCTTTGTTGTCCTGGTGACCACTATCAACTCCTTCACGACACACATTTTCTACTTCCGGAAATTATACCTTAAGCTCTATTCCCACCTCCACCCTCATCGTGGTTCTCCCTCCCAGCTTACATTTGATGACGAATTCTCCCGTTTTCTGATCTCAAAGTCAAATTGGACCCCAGATTCTGGCACCTCCCCTGCAATGGACAAATGTACTGCTATAACCTCCAAGGAGATCACACCATAGAGATTACACCATAGAGATCACACCATAGTGATTACACCATAGAGATTACACCATAGAGATCACACCATAGAGATTATACCATAGAGATTACACCGCTCCAATCTCTGGTCCTCTCTAAATCAAAAGGGATGACATAGTTACCAAGCTTGCTGGTAAGAGGGAGGTGCCATAGTAGTTTAGCGAAAAAACTCTCCAACTCCACTTCTAACTCCACTCCCAACTCCACTTCCAGCTCCACTCCCAACTCTCCAACCCCACTTCCAACTCCTCATCTCCACTTCCAACTCACCAACTCCATTCCCAACTCTCCAACTCCACTTCCAACTCCACTCCCAACTCTCCAACTCCACTTCCAACTCCACTCCCAACTCACCAACTCCACTTCCAATTCCACTCCCAACTCTCCAACTCCTCATCCCCACTTCCAACTCCACTCCCAACTCTCCAACTCCACTCCAACTCCACTCCCAACTCACCAACTCCACTTCCAATTCCACTCCCAACTCTCCAACTCCTCATCCCCACTTCCAACTCCACTCCCAACTCTCCAACTCCACATCCCCACTTCCAACTCCACTTCCAACTCTCCAACTCCACTTCCAACTCTTCAACTCCACTCCCAACTTTCCAACTCCACTTATAACTCCACTCCCAACTCTCCAACTCCACTCCCAACTCTCCAACTCCACTCCCAACTCTCCAACTCCACTCCCAACTCTCCAACTCTACTCCCACTCTACTCCCAACTCTCCAACTCCACTCCCAACTCTCCAACTCCACTCCCAACTCTACTCCCAACTCTCCAACTCCACTCCCAACTCTCCAACTCCACTCCCAACTCTCCAACTCCACTCCCAACTCCACTCCCAACTCTACTCCCAATTCCACTCCCAACCCTCCAACTCCACTCCCAACTCTACTCCCAACTCCACTCTCAACTCTCCAACTCCACTCCCAACTCTACTCTCAACTCCACTCCCAACTCTACTCCCAACTCCACTCCCAACTCTCCAACTCGACTCCCAACTCTACTCTCAACTCCACTCCCAACTCTACTCCCAACTCCACTCCCACCCTCCAACTCCACTCCCAACTCTACTCTCAACTCCACTCCCAACTCTCCAACTCCACTCCCTACTCTCCAACTCCACTCCCAACTCTACTCCCAACTCTCCAACCCCACTCCCAACTCTCCAACTCTACTCCCAATTCCACTCCCAACTCTACTCCCAACTCTCCAACTCCACTCCCAACTCCACTCCCAACTCTACTCCCAACTCTCCAACTCCACTCACAACTCTCCAACTTCACTCCCAACTCTCCAACTCCACTTCCAACTCTACTCACAACTCTCCAACTCCACTTCCAACTCTCCAACTCCACTCTCAAACTCAAGAAAGTTGATATGGACTTTGAAGTTTATGAAGTTAACAACATATTTGTTCAACAGATGCAAAGATAGGAAGCTGTGAAGATATATGGTCATTTCGACATGGTACTTGATGATGGTTTGAACTATGAATTTAAAACTTGTTAACTATATTAATAATGTAACACTTTCAAGTATTATAATGATTGATATGATCTGTCAAGGGAGATCAGTCTGTGTATTATGTTCATGAACATGAAATCCACTCCAACACTAAACGTGAGACTGGTTCGTGAGTGCATGTTTCCGGAAAACATGCAACGCAAACTGAAGTGACTTGACACCAGATGGGAAACTATAAGGAAACAAACCAACTAAGGTTACATGTTAAGATGTATAAAGAGAAGACAAAATGAACTAACAAATGAACTAAAAACATCAACTTTCATTGCATTGCCTAAAAATATGGTGCAGTTGAATGCAGTGATTTTAGAACACTAAGCCTCATGAGCCATGTTACAAAAATCTCGCTAAAAGTTATACAAAGAAGGATTCAGAATAAAATCAATATAGAATTAGATGAGCAGCAATTTGGATTTAGGAAAAATAGTGGAACAAAAGAAGTCATATTCTGCTTGTAGACACTAATTGATAGGTACACAGAAGTAAACAAACCAATATATGCCTGCTTTATAGACTACACCAACGCTTTTTGATAGAATACACCATAAACAATTTACAGACTGCCTAAAAGAGATACATCTAGACGACACAGACATACGACTGATATGTAATTTATACCGGGAACAAACAGCAATAATAAAATATAACAAAGAGAACTCTACACCCATTGATATAAAAAGAGAAGTAAAACAGGGATGCTTCCTATCAGGGAATAATAGAACAAAGAAGTATGTGTCAGCACTCGGAAAAATTGACAGACAAACAAGAATAGAAAAAAACGAAGAACAATATATGGTCCGAAGTGGGATCGAACCCGTACTCAGTGGCACCGCGCCTTGCCACGAGAAGCCTCTTGTGTGTGGCAGGCCTTTTTATAAAGGTTAAAGTGCATGCCCTTAGGTCTTGTTGGCGCTCTCGAGTGTAGCAGGTCTTTATGGCGATGTCGAGTGTAGCAGGTCTTTTAGGCGCTGTCGAGTGTAGCAGGTCTTTATGGCGATGTTGAGTGTAGCAGGTCTTGTTGGCGCTGTCGAGTGTAGCAGGTCTTGTTGGCGCTGTCGAGTGTAGCAGGTCTTTATGGCGATGTTGAGTGTAGCAGGTCTTTATGGCGATGTTGAGTGTAGCAGGTCTTTATGGCGATGTTGAGTGTAGCAGGTCTTGTTGGCGCTGTCGAGTGTAGCAGGTCTTTTTGCGCTGTCGAGTGTAGCAGGTCTTTATGGCGATGTTGAGTGTAGCAGGTCTTTATGGCGATGTTGAGTGTAGCAGGTCTTTATGGCGATGTTGAGTGTAGCAGATCTTTATGGCGATGTCGAGTGTAGCAGGTCTTTATGGCGATGTCGAGTGTAGCAGATCTTTATGGCGATGTCGAGTGTAGCAGATCTTTATGGCGATGTCGAGTGTAGCAGATCTTTATGGCGATGTCGAGTGTAGCAGATCTTTAGGGCGATGTCGAGTGTAGCAGATCTTTATGGCGATGTCGAGTGTAGCAGATCTTTATGGCGATGTCGAGTGTAGCAGGTCTTTATGGCGATGTCGAGTGTAGCAGATCTTTATGGCGATGTCGAGTGTAGCAGATCTTTATGGCGATGTCGAGTGTAGCAGGTCTTTATGGCGATGTCGAGTGTAGCAGGTCTTTATGGCGATGTTGAGTGTAGCAGGTCTTGTTGGCGATGTCGAGTGTAGCAGATCTTTATGGCGATGTTGAGTGTAGCAGGTCTTTATGGCGATGTCGAGTGTTGCAGATCTTTATGGCGATGTTGAGTGTAGCAGATCTTTATGGCGATGTCGAGTGTAGCAGATCTTTATGGCGATGTTGAGTGTAGCAGATCTTTATGGCGATGTTGAATGTAGCAGTACTTTATGGCGCTGTTGAGTGTAGCAGGTCTTGGCGCTGTCGAGTGTAGCAGGTCTTGGCGCTGTCGAGTGTAGCAGGTCTGTTTAGCGTTATCGAGAGTAGCAGGTCATTTTGGTGTCATCAAGTGTAGCAGGTATTTTTTTGGTACTATCGAGAGTAGCAGGTCTTTTTGGTGCCATCGAGTGTAGCAGGTCTGTTTAGCCTTATCGAGTGTAGGAAGTCTTTTCGGTGCCATCGAGTGTAGGAGGTCTTTTCGGTGCCATCGAGAGTAGCAGGTCTTTTTGGTGCCATCGAGTGTAGCAGGTCTGTTTAGCCTTATCGAGTGTAGGAGGTCTTTTTGGTGCCATGGAGTGTAGCAGGTCTGTTTAGCCTTATCGAGTGTAGGAGGTCTTTTTGGTGTCATCGAGTGTAGCAGGTCTGTTTAGCCTTATCGAGTGTAGGAGGTCTTTTTGGTGCCATCGAGTGTAGCAGGTCTGTTTAGCCTTATCGAGTGTAGGAGGTCTTTTTGGTGCCATCGAGTGTAGCAGGTCTGTTTAGCCTTATCGAGTGTAGGAGGTCTTTTTGGTGCCATCGAGTGTAGCAGGTCTGTTTAGCCTTATCGAGTGCAGCAGGTCTTTTTGGTGCCATCGAGTGTAGCAGGTCTGTTTAGCCGTATCGAGTGTAGGAGGTCTTTTTGGTGCCATCGAGTGTAGCAGGTCTGTTTAGCCTTATCGAGTTTAGCAGGTCTGTTTAGCCTTATCGAGTGTACCAGGTCTGTTTAGCCTTATCGAGTGTAGCAGGTCTGTTTAGCCTTATCGAGTGTAGCAGGTCTGTTTAGCCTTATCGAGTTTAGCAGGTATGTTTAGCCTTATCGAGTGTAGCAGGTCTGTTTAGCCTTATCGAGTGTAGCAGGTCTTTTCGGTGCCATCGAGTGTAACAGGTCTGTTTAGCCTTATCGAGTGTAGGAGGTCTTTTTGGTGCCATCGTGTGTAGCAGGTCTGTTTAGCCTTATCGAGTGTAGCAGGCCTGTTTAGCCTTATCGAGTGTAGCAGGTCTTTTTGGTGCCATCGAGTGTAGCAGGTCTGTTTAGCCTTATCGAGTGTAGCAGGTCTTTTGGTGCCATCGAGTGTAGCAGGTCTGTTTAGCCTTATCGAGTGTAGGAGGTCTTTTTGGTGCCATCGAGTGTAGCAGGTCTGTTTAGCCTTATCGAGTGTAGCAGGTCTGTTTAGCCTTATCGAGTGTAGCAGGTCTTTTTGGTGCCATCGAGTGTAGCAGGTCTGTTTAGCCTTATCGAGTGTAGCAGGTCTGTTTAGCCTTATCGAGTGTAGCAGGTCTTTTTGGTGCCATCGAGTGTAGCAGGTCTGTTTAGCCTAATCGAGTGTAGCAGGTCTGTTTAGCCTTATCGAGTGTAGGTTCTCCTGTCCACCCTTTGATGTTATCAATCCGCTTTAGACTTTGTCTGCCTCGCTACCTTGTACTTTCGCTCCCAATGTTACTTATTGTTGGGTATCTCTTCACATGTCCTAACAATTTTTAATTATCCTGTTAGAATTGTGTTCAGTTCTTTTTTTTTTTTCATTTCCAGCTGATTCAAAACTTTCACTTTCAGCTGATTCAAAACTTTCACTTTCAGCTGATTCAAAACTTTCACTTTCAGCTGATTCAAAACTTTCACTTTCAGCTGTTTCAAAACTTTCACTTTCAGCTGTTTCAAAACTTCACGGAAAAAATTATGTTCTTTCCATTCAATTCTCTCCATTTTTCTATGAACTCACAACTTTGATCTTTGATTTATTTTCTGCTCTGTTTTCGTATCTAATGTCCATGTTTCTGCACCATACAGAAATGTTGAGTAGATATCACCTTTTACTATTCGTAGTTTTAGTTATTGAGTTATCGACTTTGATGTAAGTATAATTGTCATTTTGACAACATCTCACAAATGTCCTCTCTGAAATGTCCTCATTTATTGTCCGTCCGTCCGTCCGTCCGTCCGTCCGTCTGTCTGTCTGTCTGTCTGTCTGTCTGTCTGTCTGTCTGTCTGTCTGTCTGTCTGTCTGTCTGTCTGTCTGTCTGTCCGTCTGTCTGTCTGTCCGTCCGTCCGTCCGTCTGTTAGTTTGTCTGTCTGTCTGTCCGTCCGTCCGTCCGTCTGTCTGTCATTCCGTCCGTCCGTCCGTCTGTCTGTCTGTCTGTCTGTCTGTCTGTCTGTCTGTCTGTCTGTCTGTCTGTCTGTCTGTCTGTCTGTCCTCTTGAGCCGAAGACAGCACAGAGATCAGACCTTCTAGACTCTTGTGTCAGACGATCTGTCAAGCAGATCTTCCACCAGGACCTCCATTATGTCTCGTCACATGGCTCTCTTTTGAGCGAGTTCTTCAGTTTCGGCGATGGAACTAATGCCTGCTGTTGTTGCCTCTCATTTTAATGCTCTTTTTAGTGTTTCTCAAGATCGGCCTCTTTTTTTCATTTACCTTCGGGTTCTCATTTAAGGGCTTACTTTGAGATTCTTTTCTTGCCTCTTCTCATGACATGACCAACATATGACCACCTTCTTCTCTTGATTATAGCTGCTATTTGTTAATGCTTTGTCATTTTACTTATTTCTGCTCTAGTCTTGAACTCATTTCATGGTGTACGAATTATTTTCCTCAGGCCTTTGTTTTCAAATGTATCCATTTAATTAATTTTTTTTATTAGTTGTTTTCAAATGTATCCAGTTTATTTATTTTTTATTAGTTGTTTTCAAATGTATCCATTTAATTAATTTTTTTTATTAGTTGTTTTCAAATGTATCCATTTAATTAATTTTTTTATTAGTTGTTTTCAAATGTATCCAGTTTATTTATTTTTATTAGTTGTTTTCAAATGTATCCAATTTATTTATTTTTTATTAGTTGTTTTCAAATGTATCCAGTTTATTTATTTTTTATTAGTTGTTTTCAAATGTATCCAATTTATTTATTTTTTATTAGTTTTTTTTCAAATGTATCCAATTTATTTATTTTTTATTAGTTGTTTTCAAATGTATCCAATTTATTTATTTTTTATTAGTTGTTTTCAAATGTATCCGATTTATTTATTTTTTATTAGTTGTTTTCAAATGTATCCAATTTATTTATTTTTTATTAGTTGTTTTCAAATGTATCCAGTTTATTAATTTTTTTTTATTAGTTGTTTTCAAATGTATCCAGTTTATTTATTTTTTTTATTAGTTGTTTTCAAATGTATCCAGTTTATTTATTTTTTTTATTAGTTGTTTTCAATGTATCCAGTTTATTTATTTTTTTATTAGTTGTTTTCAAATGTATCCAGTTTATTTATTTCTTTTGTTAGTTGTTTTCAAATGTATCCAGTTTATTTTTTTTATTAGTTTTTTTCAAATGTATCTAGTTTATTTATTTTTTTATTAGTTGTTTTCAAATGTATCCAGTTTATTTATTTCTTTTATTAGTTGTTTTCAAATGTATCCAGTTTATTTTTTTTTTATTAGTTGTTTTCAAATGTATCCAGTTTATTTTTTTATTATTAGTTGTTTTCAAATGTATCCAGTTTATTTATTTCTTTTATTAGTTGTTTTCAAATGTATCCAGTTTATTTTTTTTTATTAGTTGTTTTCAAATGTATCCACTTTATTTATTTTTTTATTAGTTGTTTTCAAATGTATCCAGTTTATTAATTTTTTTTAATTAGTTGTTTTCCAGCTCTCGCAAGTCTACGTAAGGGCGGATAATGTAACATTTGATTTAAAAATACTGAGCTTTATTTTTGTGTTTAGTAATTTTGATGTCCATATTTTCTCAAAGTTTCTGAAAGTCATTGTTGTCTTTGCTATTCTGATTCTAATTTATTTCTTTGTGTAAACAAATGTTTATAGATGTTGAAATATTGAAAGGTCTACGGCAGCTATTTCCGGCCTCTTATACTTGTAGTTTCACTTTCGTTTCTACACGTTTTCATGCTGTTTTATATTTATATTTCAAATTTAAGCGCTAATATTAGAGAAGCTCATTTTGTTCATCACGTTTATCCATTACGTTACATGGGGACGCGGATGTTAGTCACTCACAGCTTCATGTATACAAATTGGTTTCCAACCAGCGACTATCAATTTTTAAACAATTTTTAAATTCTTGTAATAAAACATGTAATATAAAAAGAAGTAAAGAGCCCCCGTCACGCCATGTGGCGTATAGGGAATATGATGTTTTCTTTATTAATTTTCTCTTGTCACTGATACCTAAAAGGTGTCGTGGTTATATCATTTGTCGCTCTTGAGCTGCTCGAACTGTCTGAATTAGTGATTTTCCTTTGTTGTTACATGTCTCTGTCACTGCATCTATCCATCTTCTTCTGGGTCTTCCTCTTGGTCTTTTCCCATGCATTCTCGAGAAGAACGCCCTTGATGGTGATTGGTGAGGGTTCATTCTGACCAGGTGGCCCGACCATTTAAGTTGTTGTGAATATGGGGTTGGTGACAATAATTTGTACAGATCTTCGGCACATGATTTTTGGGGTAATGTGGTCGGTATTACGCCCGTGCCGCTCACATTCCCAGAAAACAATGCGGTACCCATTTAAGGCTGGGTGATCGCGGAAGCCGTCGGTTGAGATCGAACCCAACCTCTTGTCCTTTGTAGTCCAGTTCACTAACCACTGAGCTATCGCGGCTCCCACTTATTTGTTGAGATCACGTACTAACTGTCCAGTACATCGATAATGAGATGAGGAGAGATAATAAACGAATAGCAAAGCAAGCCCTCATGTGGGAAACAACAGGTAAAGGAAAAGAGGTCGATCCAGAAAGACAATGAGAAGAACATTGATCAGAGAGGCAAGAACAGCAGGAATTGGCTCCCTCAATGAAATATAGTTGCTTGCACAGAACAGAGACAAATGACGATATTTGGTAAAGGATCTTTACAAGGACTGAAAACTGCTAGAATAAAAATTTAGATAAGAGAAAGAGTATATGGATCTATGTCCAATGGGCCGGCTACTGCTCGAAAGGTCAATAGATAGATAGACATCGATAAAAGTTCTACTGACAAGAACAGATGTGTAATCTGTGTAAGCGATCGGGGCACTAATTGTCCATTACAGCGATTATGGTCCTAATTACAAGAACATGTGTAATTTGTGTAAGCGATCGGGGCACTAATTGCCTGGGTAGGGTGATGATAGTTCACCTGTATGGCTTCCGGAGTTCTGACCACAGCCAATAAAGAAAAGAAAAGGAAAAGAAAAGAAAAGAAAAGGAAAGGAAAGGAAAGGAAAGAAAAGGAAAGAAAAGAAAAGGAAAAGAAAGAAAAGAAAAGAAAAGAAAAGGAAAAGAAAAGAAAAGAAAAGGAAAGAAAAGGAAAAGAAAAGGAAAGAAAAGGAAAAGAAAAGAAAAGGAAAGGAAAGGAAAGGAAAGGAAAGGAAAGAAAAGGAAAAGAAAAGAAAAGAAAAGGAAAAGAAAAGGAAAGAAAAGAAAAGAAAAGCGCAGAAAAGCGCCATGTCACGCCTGTCGTAAGCAGCGATTAAGGTGATTGGAGACAAAGGTCTTCGTCGGTGCCACGAAACTCTCAGTTCCTGTATGTGAGCTGAAGCTATCTTCAGTGCTTTCGCGAGTGTGAAGCAGCAAGCTCCGTACTGGGGAACATGCTAAGGAAAGGATCTGATCACTATGGACTTTACCGTTGAAACAAAAAAGATGATCAGCTTGTGTTCATTTCGATGACTAAAGGAATACATCTCTTTGTCATCCGCCCTTAAAAGGACGATAAGTGGGCGTGTGTGCGTTGTGTTGTGGTTTGCAGTAGAACTGTGATATTTGCGCCTTTCGACCCAGTACATCCGACTTTAGCACGATATTTTTGAGTACCGGGTTTTTCTTCCCTCTTCGATCCCTACTTGCTTGTCCAGACTAGATTAGTTAGTCTCTTATCATAAATTTTATTATTTATTTATTTTTTTATGTACCCCCGTCACGCCAAGTGGCGTATAGGGAAATATGGTGTTAGTGACCCTATATTTTACAAACCTTCAGCACATGATTTTTGGGGTAATGTGGTCGGTATTACGCCCGTGCCGCTTTACTTTCCCAGAAAAAATCTAGTACCCATTTAAGGCTGGGTGAACCCGGAAGCCGTCGGTTGGGATCGAACCCTACCCCTTGTCCGTGGTAGTCCAGTTCACTAACCACTAAGATATCGCGACTCCCTCTTATCATAAATTGGGTAACATTAATTCAAAACGTACGACCTTAAACGAAACTTTGACACCAAAGAGTCCCTATTGAAGTTTCGCTGAAAGGGGAAATGAACTAAATCATACATGAGTCATTGGTTATTCCCGCTTTGAGATTGTGACGAATCATGTCAAGGGCTTAATTCAAACTGAATTGCAGGAAATTGATAATATTGCAGATTAGTGCGATACTATAGTAGATTCTATTGACCTTTCGAGCCGTAACCGGCCCATAGGGCGTAGACCAAGATACACCTTCTCCTATATGAATTTTTGTTCTAGCAGTTTTCTTTTAAAGATATTTTATCAAATCTCGCCATCTGTCTCTGTTCTGTGCAAGCAGTTCTATCTCATTGAGGGAGCCGATTCCTGCTGCTCTTGCCTCTCTCATCAATGTTCTTCTCAGTGTCTCCCTGGGTCTTCCTCTTTTTCTTTTACCTGTTGTTTCCCATATGAGGGCTTGCTTTGCTATTCGATTATTATCTCTTCTCATCACATGTCCAACGTATGACCATCGTCTTTTCTTTATTACTGAAGATATTAGTGGTTGATTGGCGATTTCTCTAATTTCCTCGTTTGTTTTGAATTCGTTCCATTCTATACCAAGTATTTTCCTTAGACATTTATTTTCGAATGCGTTCAACTTTGTTTCTATATCTCTTGTTGTTTTCCAGCTTTCACACGCATACGTAAGGGTTGATAGTACATTTGATTTGAATAGCCTAAGTTTTGTGTTTGTGCTAATGAGTTTTGATTTCCACAACTTTTCAAGGCTTCTGAAAGACATTGCTGCTTTAGCCAGTCTGATTCTAATTTCTTTGCTCGTATCCCCTTCTCGATCAATGTGACTTCCAAGATAGATGAAGTGATCGATCTCTTCTACTGGTTTGTTTTCCATGTATATTTTGTCACTTGTTGGAATTAAACTTTTCATGACTTTAGTCTTTTCATGATTGACCTCAAGCCCAATTTTGCTGGCTATTGATAGTAGATTACCATTACAATTTTAGTAGATTAAATTGCCTTAAAAAAAACAATGAAGCGAAAAGGGAGCCGCGAAAACTCAGTTCTTAGTAAACTGGACTACAAAGGACTAGAGCTTCAGGGTTCACCCAGCCTTAAATGGTTACGGGATTTTTTTTCTGGGAAAGTAAAGCGGCACGGGCGTAATACCGACCACATTACCCCAAAAATAACGTGCCGAATGTCTGTAAAAACGTTGGTCACTAAACACCATATTCCCTAAACGTCACTTGGCGTGATGGGGCTCTTGACTTTTTTCTTTAGTGAAGCGCAGAGCAAGAACAACGAACATCAACTCCCTAGCCGAAGTTGAAAGATTCGAATAGAACAGGGACAGGTATGATACGATACAAAATGGGGGCATGTGTAAAATCTGACATATAATAGCAAAGATTGTCGTATAAGGGAGTCTAGAACAGGGCTGGGTAACTCTTGGGTCGTAAACGACCCTCGAAGTCATTTTGGTCTGACCCAACAAGGCAACCGTTAGTGGGACTCGAAATTCAACAAATCTGAAACGTCTCTCAATACATGTGAAACGTCTCTCAATACATGTGAAACGTCTCTCAATACATGTGAAACGTCTCTCAATACATGTGAAACGTCTCTCAATACATGTGAAACGTCTCTCAATACATGTGAAACGTCTATCAATACATGTGAAACGTCTCTCAATACACGTGAAACGTCTCTCAATACATATGAAACGTCTCTCAATACACGTGAAACGTCTCTCAATACATGTGAAACGTCTCTCAATACATCTGAGACGTCTTTCAATACATCTGAGACGTCTTTCAATACATCTGAGACGTCTTTCAATACATCTGAGACGTCTTTCAATACATCTGAGACGTCTTTCAATACATCTGAGACGTCTTTCAATACATCTGAGACGTCTTTCAATACATCTGAGACGTCTTTCAATACGTCTAAAAGAATCTCTATCTTTAGCCAGACCTCACTTAGAACGTTGCACTTACCAGAGCAACTATGAAGGAATGTGTTTCTATGGCCACATCTCCCATATCTTCTGTAGCACAATTCAAATAAACAAATCTAGCTACATGGCGACAATATGCTAGATACTCAAGAAAAGAAATAAAAAAGGAAATAAAAAAAATGAAATTTAAAAAAATAATAAAGGAAATTAAAAAAGGGTCCTTTTTAAAATTTTCTTTCTTGAGTTTCTAGCATATTGTCGCCATGTAGCTAGATTTTTTTGCATATCCTTATATATATATATATATATATATATATATATATATATATATATATATATATATATATATATATATATATATATATATATATTGTGTTTGTTGTTCCAGCTGAAGGCCTACTTGGCCGAAACGTCGACTTTTGTTTTGTCCATTAACACGTAAAGCTGTCTCCATACCACTTTTTTCTTCTTTTCTTCTTTTTTTTTAGTATTACTATCTATAAGCCAGTTCTTGTTAATTCTCACGTGTTTTAATGTCTTCATTTCTATTGTTCATTATCCAAGTATTCTAATAGTTTGTCTGTAGCAATTTATTTCCAATGAACTTATTTTCATTGCCAAGACAAAAAGTTGCCTGCAAATCATAGCTAACTGTTTACGTTAGGCTTCCCCAAAACGAGATCTAAATTCTACTTCACCTACCCGTGGATGGTAAGGGGTCAAGTTTGTTCAGAGACAACGAGATCTAAATTCTACTTCACCTACCCGTGGATGGTAAGGGGTCAGGTTTGTTCAGAGACAACGAGATCTAAATTCTACTTCACCTACCCGTGGATGGTAAGGGGACAAGTTTGTTCAGAGACAGCGAGATCTAAATTCTACTTCACCTACCCGTGGATGGTAAGGGGACAAGTTTGTTCAGAGACAGCGAGATCTAAATTCTACTTCACCTACCCGTGGATGGTAAGGGGACAAGTTTGTTCAGAGACAGCGAGATCTAAATTCTACTTCACCTACCCGTGGATGGTAAGGGGACAAGTTTGTTCAGAGACAAAGAGATCTAAATTCTACTTCACCTACCCGTGGATGGTAAGGGGACAAGTTTGTTCAGAGACAGCGAGATCTAAATTCTACTTCACCTACCCGTGGATGGTAAGGGGACAAGTTTGTTCAGAGACAGCGAGATCTAAATTCTACTTCACCTACCCGTGGATGGTAAGGGGTCAGGTTTGTTCAGAGACAGCGAGATCTAAATTCTACTTCACCTACCCGTGGATGGTAAGGGGACAAGTTTGTTCAGAGACAGCGAGATCTAAATTCTACTTCACCTACCCGTGGATGGTAAGGGGACAAGTTTGTTCAGAGACAGCGAGATCTAAATTCTACTTCACCTACCCGTGGATGGTAAGGGGACAAGTTTGTTCAGAGACAGCGAGATCTAAATTCTACTTCACCTACCCGTGGATGGTAAGGGGACAAGTTTGTTCAGAGACAAATACAAATATATGGAAATTATCATGGAGGGAAGCTTCCGGTGCGATGGATCAACGAAACATTTCATGGGAAGATCTATATTTACAGAGCGGGAAAAAATATTCAAAGAACAATCATCATCATGTGCCATACAGGTTGGCGTAGGTGATCATGCCCTTCCACAATCTTCTATCTACAGTACATCGTATCAGTTCTGTTCTTGGCTGTTTTCCATGCCATGACACTAAGCTATCTAGTATTTTCTCTCTTTGTCGCCGGCGATCTCTTTTTCCCTGTATTTTTTCAGTTGTAAACAATTATTCCAACTTTCTGGGAGCCGCGATAGCTCAGTGGTTAGTGAACTGGACAACAAAGAACAAGAGGTGGGGTTCGATCCCAACCGACGGCTTCCGGGTTCACCCAGCCTTAAATGGGTACCGGATTTTTTTCTGGGAAAGTAAAGCGGTACGGGCGTAATACCGACCACATTACCCCAAAAATCATGTGCTGAAGGTCTGTACAATGTATGGTCACTAACACCATATTCCTTATACGCCACTTGGCGTGACGGGGGTACTTTACTTTTTTTTTTTATTCCAACTTTCTACTTCTCATGATGTGCCCGAAAAATGTCGAGTGTTTCTTTCTGATGTTTTTATGAGCTTCATTTTAGTGTTGGTCTCTTGTATTTGGACATGATTTTACTACGCATTGTAAAAAAGTAGTTTGCCATTCCTTTCCTTCTTGGCAGTGACTGCACTAGTCGGAGATCGCAGCCATTGTCTCTATACATAAGATCCTCCGCCTGCCATCGCGGTGTGGGGACCATAACCGGCACTACTTGTCGGCTGCTCCCACAACACCATCCACCACCTGATCCAATGGCTTCACGTAACTCTGATAGGGGGGAGGGGGGCTAAAAGGGAGCTCCACCTTGCCCAAGGGTATCCCGAAGGAGGAAATGAGACGTCTTACTCCTCCTTTGGTAGGGGATAACTCTACCCCGCTAACCAACAACCAAAGAACAATAGACAGCTCGAAACAGAATCGAAGCTGTACTCCTCGACATATGCATCGTTTTGCCACGCGAGACTATGCGTTACGGTACACTGAGAACTAAGCAATCTTAAAAAATAGCTATCATTGGCGATGTCTCTCACGCATGTGTTCTCGTGACTATAGCATAGGGTTACGAACGACACAACTAGTGGGCCTCGGTAGCCGAGTTGGGAAAACCACCCGACTGAACTACCGTTCGGACAACCCGTGCTCGATTCCCGCTGGGAGCAGTGTGAATTGTACTCGTGGTTGGAAAAAAAAAATACCCCCACGGTCCGTTGGCAGAAATGGGTACCAGGGTATTGCCCTGGGAAGGTGAGGAACGTCGCCTCGCATCTGAGTTTCGATGCTTGAGGCGACACTATACAGAAATCTCCGAACATTTCTGCATAGGCGGCCGAGCACATATGGGTGGAAACTAGCGTGCTAAGACACTGGTTCAAGTCTCGTACTTTACCTTTACCTTTACCTTTACCTTTACCTTTACCTTTACCTTTACCTTTACCTTTACCTTTACCTTTACCTTTACCTTTACCTTTACCTTTACCTTTACCTTTACCTTTACCTTTACCTTTACCTTCACCTTTACCTTTACCTTTACCTTTACCTTTACGACACAACAAGTTGTATCTATGTTATAGTCATGAGTACACATGCGTAAAAGACATCGCCAATGATAGAAACTCTTTTATGTTGCTTAGTTGGCTGTGCACTTTAGCGTTTGTTTCTCGTTCTATCCTGCTTCGGGCTGTCTGTTGTTCTTAGTTTTTTTTTTGGTCTGTTGTTGATTATTTGTGAAGATTTGTCTCAAGAGTTGTAAACATACCTTTTTCCCTGCAATAATGTGCATGTTAACGAGTCTGGCAACGCGAGCAGGGAACGAGGAAAGGGGAAAGCTACCTCGTAGTAAAATATATCCTGCAAATGTTGGATATGTTGGGCCGACAGCCGCAAATGTGGCAGGTTGATCTAATCTGCAACACAGCGCATCTGCGTCTTTCTCTCGTTCTCGCTGACTAATCACCTTGTTGTCTGTCTAACTAAATAAAGAGAACAACATTTGAAACAATTGTAGCTTTTTTTCCTGCCATTTTTGTGTGTCCATTTTTTATTCTCTCTTCCTTTTTTACCCGCAATATTTTTTTATTTTTCTCTAAAAAATATGTTGTAATGTTTTTTTCTCGGAAATATGTTGCAATAATTTTTTTCTCGGAAATATGTTGTAATGTTTTTTTCTCGGAAAACATAAATCAATGTGCACTCATTGCCAGGTACTTGTTGAATGTGGGAGACAAATATTGACTTCTGTATGTCAGAATTCTGATAAATACAAATTATGAAAGAGTGAAATGTGGTGAGCACGAAGGACGGCTTACGGAAGAATTTGAAATTAAAAACAGAAATAGTGCAGGAATGCCGTCTATCTCCATTTTTTGGCCGGAGATTGGATTATGAAAATAACCCAGAACAACAGAAATGGAATCCAGTGATCAGGCACCAAGCAACTTAATGACTTAGACTTTCCTGATGATATAGCTCTCCTATCACATAATCTTCAACAGATCATTAGTATACTTGATGATGGATCACAACAGCTGGGACTGAAAATAGAGATAAAACCAAAATTATAACAATTAATGAAGTTAACAATAACCAAATAACAATAGGAAAAATAGCTCAACTAGACGTGGAGGAGTAAAGGTATCAACATGCACCAAGATGCATAGAGATGTACATATACTTAGATATATATTTTTGTGTTGTTTTTTTTTTGTTCCAGCTGAAGGCCTACTTGGCCGAAACGTCGACTTTTGTTTTGTTAATTACCACGTACAGTAAAAGTAAAGTAAAGTACCTCCGTCACGCCAAGTGGCGTATAGGGAAATATGGTGTTAGTGACCCTATATTTTACAGACCTTCATCACATGATTTTTGGGGTAATGTGGTCGGTATTACGCCCGTGCTGCTTCATTTTCCCAGAAAAAATCCGGTACCCATTTAAGGCTGGGTGAACCCGGAAGCCGTCGGTTGGGATCGAACCCTACCCCTTGTCCTTTGTAGTCCAGTTCACTAACCACTGAGCTATCGCGGGTCCCAATTGCCACGTACAGCTGCTACCATAAGACTTTTTCTTCCTTTAAAAAAAAAAATTGTCTACTAGACGTACAGTCTTGCATATATCTGGGCAGTAATATAGATAAAGGAGGAGGTAATATAGATAAAGGAGGAGGTAATATAGATAAAGGAGGAAATAATATAGATAAAGGAGGAGGTAATATAGATAAAGGAGGAGGTAATATAGATAAAGGAGGAAATAATATAGATAAAGGAGGAGGTAATATAGATAAAGGAGGAGGTAATATAGATAAAGGAGGAGGTAATATAGATAAAGGAGGAGGTAATATAGATAAAGGAGGAGGTAATATAGATAAAGGAGGAAATAATATAGATAAAGGAGGAGGTAATATAGATAAAGGAGGAGGTAATATAGATAAAGGAGGAGGTAATATAGATAAAGGAGGAGGTAATATAGATAAAGGAGGAGGTAATATAGATAAAGGAGGAGGTAATATAGATAAAGGAGGAGGTAATATAGATAAAGGAGGAGGTAATATAGATAAAGGAGGAGGTAATATAGATAAAGGAGGAAATAATATAGATAAAGAACAGAAAATGTACCAAAGTAAGGATATACAAAATAAGAAGCTTTCATTGCACTAGAAAACATATGAAAATCCCAAAATTAGGTTAAATATGAAAATACTTCTTTTAAAAATCCAACGTTAGATCAGTCTATACAAGGATAAGAAACAAAATGGAGAACAACAAAAATGACAATCACGAAGATACAGACCTTCATTAATGGATGATTGCACAGAATAAAAGGATGGAAATAGCAGGACAAAATCACTAATGTAAAATTATGGGAAAGTACCAGTCAAATACCAGTGGAGAAAGAGATACAGCGAAGACGATGGAGCTGGACAGGGGGCACACTGCGGAAGCCAACTGAGAGTAATACATGACAGGTCCATTTTGGAATCCCTAGGGGAGGAGACAAATAGGAAAGCCAAAATATACTTGGAGACGACTAGTGGACGTAGAGATGAAGTTGATGGTGAAGACATGGAATGATCTCTCTCTCTCTCTCTCTCTCTCTCTCTCTCTCTCTGCGATCAGGACTCAATCAGAGTAGGATTCCAGACTCTCACATGAAGTCAGCTGTCAGGTTAAGTGTGTTGATCGCCCCCACAGACAGAATATCACAATTAGAGTCTGCCAGATCCACTCTGATTGAACACCCGTTAAAACGTTGCACTGTGTTCTGCGCCAGTGCATCCGATTTCAGGCAGCATTTTATTCAGGTTTGCTTTCCTTAGCCTTTGATTGTCCCCAATCTTCCTGCAAACCAGCATATTGTCTTTTCTGTAGGGGGATTCTGCCCTTAGATGGTTGGCCCTCCCAGGTTTACGAGCACCATCTGCCCGAGTCAGTAGAGGTGACTAACACAGATATGCACACACAAAGATATGAGATGTGACTAACACAGACATGCACACAGCGATATGAGACATGACTAACACCGACACACATCAAGCTATATGACACATGACTAACATAAACATGCGCATAAAGATTTGAGATATGACAGAGATAGACATGCACACACAAAGATATGACACATATCTAACATAGACATACACACAAAGATATGAGATATGACTAACATAGCCATGCACACACAAGAATATGAGATATGAATGATAAACACAGACATGCACACACAAAGATATGAGATATGACTAACATAGCCATGCACACAAAGATATGAGATATCACTAACCCAAACATGCACACACAAAGATATGACACATGACTAACACAGATACACACTAAGATATGAGATATTACTAAACTCAGACGTGCATAAAATATGAGACATGATTGACACGGACACACCAAGATATGAGATATGAGTAACATGACACACACCAAGATATGAGCCATGGCCAGCACACACACACAAGCTAAGATATGAGCCATGACTAGCACAGAAACACACCAAGATATGAGCCATGGCTAGCACAGAAACACATTAAGATATGAGTCATGGCCTCACGGAAAAGCACTAAGAAATAAACCAAGTCTAGCACAGAAACACATTGAGGTGTCCATATGCTTGGGTTTGTTGTAGTCGGCAGACTCTTCTTAACGTGGGATCATCGACATACAAGACGCAGGCCTCGATTAACTGTTCACAGGTTTTGTTCAAACAGTTGTCCGGAGATTTGAGAGTGCAGTCTGACCCGTAGAACGTTCCCTTGCATGCACAGTTCCCGGTTGACTGTTCACAGGTGTCGTTGAAACAGTTGTCCGGACATTTGAGAGTGCAGTCTGACTCGTAGTACGTTTCCTTGCACGTACAGTCTGCATTTTCCGGGTCACATATGATGTCACGGCCATCAGAACACGTCTATTCGCATTGTAGCCCAAAATTACCATCGGGACAAGTGTCACTACAGCTATAGCCAGGATGTTTACATTGCAGGCATATTCCGGATTTTTTCCCACATAAAGGAAAGACACTGAGACAAGACCTGGAGCAGCCGTGTCCATAGATCCCATGTGAACAGTTGCCGTGACACGTACCGATGATGGCGTCGCAGCTTTTCCTACACCCACTTCACACTGCACAAAACGACCAAGAATACCCTTCCAGACAATAGGTGTCTGTAAATGATTGCACCTCACACACCGTCAGTGCACTGCCGGCCTGCGAAATGGTCGGGGAGAACTCAATCTTAATGTGTGCCATTGACGTGTATGACATATCATTATACTGGAACACTACGCCGCCACTGTCAGAGAAAGCCTTTAGAGTGGCATTCTTTACCCGAATCGTAGTGCTAGCTCATGATAGATTCGAATGATGTGAATCTTCTGGGCGTGACAAAGTACAGATACCATTAAACAGGATTGGTTCCACTTCTCAATTGTGTGTGTGTGCAGTCATTGTCATAGAGATTGATCTTTGTTTTGCCATTAACTGCGGCCTCTGGTCCACATCCGTCTCCTATATAACAAGCATTAAATGTGTCGGTCTGGTTTGTGTTCTATTTGAGAGCCACGTTCCGACCCCCACCAATGTAGATGGAGCAGATATTTGCAACTATCGTCCCTTCAATCCGTAACTTTTTGAACAGACCAGGCCCAGAGCAAAAGACATCAATCTCGTGCTGACTAACTACAAACCATGAATCATTGTTACATAAGGCAGAACCATTTAGTTTTACCGTGAAACTGTCCGTATCTGTTAAGTCATTCACATAAATCCTAAACCAGGAGAACGGAAAAGATTGATTGAGAGTTGCCTCAACTGATGTAGAATATGTGTCCGAATCACATGTGGTGTCGTTGTTATCAAACAGGAAAGTAGTTCAGATTTTTGGGCGTATTTGTACACGAGAACCAAGTACTGACACTGGGGTCCAAAATATTCGTGCTGACAACTGTCATTGTTTGGGCATGTCCCTGTAGTTTTGTCATAAACTCTCTCTCTCTCTCTCTCTCTCTCTCTCTCTCTCTCTGCGATCAAGACTCAATCAGAGTAGGATTCCAGACTCTCGCATGAAGTCAGCTGTCTGTTTAAGCGAATCGATCGCCCCATATAGTTTCTCCTCCAGGGAGGTGGGCGTGGACCACATTCCTCTTCTCAGGTCCATGTACTGTGGGCAATCCTGTAGAACATGTTTTGTAGTCATATTGTCCAGTGTACAGTGGCATAGGCTGGTAGTTCATATTTTGAATTTGGGAAACATGTGATTTCTCATTCTATTATGGCCTGTGCGTAGGCGAAGTATGATGACTTGATCCCTCCTTGATAGTTGGTGGTATCCGTCACTCTCCACGAAACAGAACGGCTTGGAAAGTGTTTATTGGAGACCTATGCTCCACAGGGAGCAGAAAGGTAGAAGAAGAAGAAAATAGATAAGAACTGGCTCTATATAGCACCGATGAACTCTCTTTCTCACTTCTTTTGACATAGACTTGTTACACAAGATGTTTATGTTTTTCAGTATCTGAAATGCTGTTTTGGCCTGTGCTATTCTATTTTTTTTTATTTATGTGGTGAATCTTCTTAATTCGAGCAGCACAAGAACGACAAATGATATAAACCACGACACCTTTTAGGTATCAGTGAAAAGAGAAAAGAAGAAGAGGAAGAATCTTCCATCTGATATTACTGTGCCCAAGTATGTGACGCTGTGCACTTGTTTCAGATTTGTCCCGTTTATTTTTACCTTACCATATATGTATTTTTTAAAGAGTTCATTTGTGCTGTATAGAGCCAGCACTGACCTATGGAAGCAAATCTTGGACAGTAGAAACAAAAATGAAAAGACGATTAAAGGTTAGGATGGGATTTCTCAGGAGAATGTTGAAAGTTCCCTGGACAGCTAAAGAGACCAACGAGAAATTATCAAAGAAGCCAACACAAAAGGGAGCTCTTAAAGAACACCAGAAAGACACAATCAACATTTCTCGGCACATCATAAGAAGAGGAAAAGTTGGAACACTTGGTTATAACTTGGCAAAATACAGAAACAAAAAGATTGCGGGCGACAAAGAGAGAAAATTATATTATGGGGATAGCTTGGTGTCATGGCACATAAAACAGTCAATAACAAAATTGATACGATGCATTGCGGACATAGGGAGCCGCGATAGCTCAGTGGTTAGTGAACTGGACTACAAAGGACAAGAAGTAGGTTCGATCCTAACCGACGGCTTCCGGGTTCACCCAGCTTTTAATGGGTACCGAATTTTTTTTTTTTTTTTTTTGGGGGGGGGGAGTAAAGCGGCACGGGCGTAATACCGACCACATTTCCTCAAAAATCATGTGCCGAAGATCTGTAAAATGTATGGTCACTAACACCATATACCCTATACGGCACTTGGCGTGACGGGGGTACTTGACTTTTTTACTGTGGACAGAGAGTTGTGGAAGTTCCTGATCGTCTACCTCCACCGGTATGGCACATGATGATGGCATTATTTAAAATAAGAATTAATTTGTCGTGTCCTACTTTTCGATTTTCGATTAATTTTAATGCCATGAAAAATATACTAACAACAAAACAAATATCAGCAGGGATGAAACTAAGAATGGCCAAAATGTTACATCTTCGCAATATTCCTGTATGGTGCAGAAACATGGGCATTAGACAAGAAACAGAACAGAAAATTGAAGCCTTTGAAATGTGGATTTATAGAAGAATAGGTAGAATTGGATGGAAACAAAAGATAACAAACGATAAAGTTTTAAAACAACTGAAAATAAAAAGAGAACTACTAAATACAATCAAGACAAGAGAAATGACATTTTTGGGCCATGTTAAAAGACACAACAGCCTACTAAAAGTAATATTGGAAGGGAAAATACAAGGTAAAAGAGGCAGAGGCAGACCAAGACTAACATGGACGAGTTGATGTTTCAAAAGATGGACAAGTCAATCTATGACAGCCTGCACCATCAAAGCAAGAAACAGAGTAGAATGGCGATCCATGGTAGCCAACCTTCGTTGCGGAGAAGGCACTCGATGATGATATTTTCCCAGAAATGGTGGACTAACCGGGAATTTCCATTTCTCCGGAAAGACTCGGTGAAAGGGGAAGAGAGGGTCGAGAACGGTAGTTTTTTTTTTTTGTCTTAAATTGCTGTCTGCTTGTCATATAGAACGTCCGAGCTGAAGCAGACATTTGTGTTGACTGTCATTTACGTCAAAGTTGTGTTTAGAGGCATGTTGTAATTTACTTCTGTGTGGATTATTGTATAGAAAGCGGTGATTGTTTTCGTGTGTGGGTCGTGTATGTTACCGGGTTAGTTGAATGTGGCGGCGTTATTCGTTTATTAAATGTTTGTAGTTTGTTGTGTGTGCAGTTAGTTATACGTAACACTAGATATTGCATAAACATGATAGTAAAATCGTATATCTTCTCAACATTCATGTATGGTGGAGAAACATGGACATTAGACAAGAAAACAACAGAAAATTGAAGCCTTTGGAATGTGGATTTATTAGAAGAATAGAAAGAATTGGATTGAAAGAAAACAAATGATGAAGTCTTAAAACAACTAAAACTGAAAGGAGAGGGAGCCACGATAGCTCAGTGGTTAGTGAACTGGACTACAAAGGACAAGAAGTAGGGTTCGATCCCATCAACGGCTTCCAGGTTCACCCAGCCATAAATGGGTACCGGATTTTTTTTCTGAGAAAGTAAAGCAGCACGGGCGTAATACCGACCACATTACCTAAAAAATCATGTGCCGAAGGTCCGTACAATTTATGGTCACTAACACAATATTCCCCATACGCCACTTAGCGTGGTGGGGGGCTCTTTACTTTACCATCAAAGCAAGAAACAGAGTGAATGGCGCTCCATGGTAGCCAACCTTCGATGCGGAGGCGGCACTCAATGATTAATAATGATGATGATGATAAACGTTATGTTTGATTGAGTGTGCATTATTCTACGGAAATAAATTAACTGAAACTCTCTTATCATCATCATAAATGTCCTACCGGTCGGTGCAGGCGATCATGTTTTTTTCAACAATTCTGGAATTTTCGGTCCACAGTGCATCGTATCAATTCTGTTGTTGACTATTTACTTGTCACGTCACCAAGCTATCTTGTATCTTCTCTCTTTGTCGTCCGCGATCTATCTTTCGCCTCATGTTGCCATTTGTAACCAAGTATAGCCGTTTAAGCTTAATATTTCAAATTAACAGATAAGAGGTAAATCAAAGAATATCTGTCGAGATTTATTAGAGAGGTAAATTAAAACAAAGAATATCTGTCGAGATTTATTAGAGAGGTAAATCAAAACAAAGAATATCTGTCGAGATTTATTAGAGAGGTAAATCAAACAAGAATATCTGTCGAGATTTATTAGAGAGGTAAATCAAAACAAAGAATATATGTCGAGATTTATTAGCGAGGTAAATCAAAGAATATCTGTCGTGATTTATTAGAGAGGTAAATCAAAGAATATCTGTCGTGATTTATTAGAGAGGTAAATCAAAGAATATTTGTCGAGATTTATTAGAAAAATGCGTTGGAAATACAACGGTCATGTAAAAAAATAAATAAATAAATAAAGAGCCCCGTCACAACCAGTGGCGTATAGAAGGAATATGGTATTAGTGACCATACATTTTACAGACCTTCAGTACATGATTTTTTGGGGTAATGTGGTCGGTATTACGCCCGTGCTGTGAATGAATGTATAAAGACTTCCACACCAGACATGCATGTATAAACCATCTGGTAAAAGAAAACAAGATAGGCCAAGAGAATCGCAATGTATAACAATTACTAAGAAGGGCTCAACTAAGGGACTAAGAAACAACCAAGAACTAGCGAGAAATCGTCAATCGTTGACTAATATGACTTCTGCCTTATGTGCCTTCTTTGGCCCTAAAGGAAAATGAATGAATCGTGTATTGGAACTTTCCTCTTCTCATGATGTGCCCGACAGAATTTCTGTTTTTTTTTTTTAGCAGGTCTCTTTTTGAGTTGGCTTTTTAGAGAATTTCCTCGTTGGTCTTTTAACTGTCCAGGGAACTCGCAACATTCTTCTGGGGAAACTCTTACACTATCAAATAAAACGATAACATCAGTCATACACGATGTATTTATATCATCATCATCATCAAGTACCGGGCCTACTGGCGTAGGTGATCATGTCTCTCCACAACTTTCGATCTCGACAGCTATTTATCATTTCTGTTGTTGACCTTCCGCCAAGCCATTCTCTTAAGCTGTCTGGTATTTTCTCTCTTTGCTTCCCTCTATCTCTTCGTCCCTCAATTTTCCCAGTTGTTACAATATATTCCAGCTGTTCTCTTCTCATTACGTGGCCAAAAAATGATGATTGTTTCTTCCTAATATTGTAAATTAGCTCTCTTTTTGCTTTGGCTTATTTCAGAACGTTTTCATTACTCTTCTTAGCTGCCCATGGTATTCTCAACATTCTTCTGTAAAAGCATTTGTCTTGTTTGAATTGTGTTTAGTAGTTATTTTTTAATTGTTAGTTGTTTTAAGACTACATCGTTTGTTTTCTTTTCCTTCCATCCAATTCTATCTATTCTTCTATATATCCACATTTCAAAAGCTTCAATTTTCTGTTATGTTTTCTTGTCTAATGTCCATGTTTCTGCACCATATAGAAATATTGAGAAGATGTAACATTTTGCTTTTATTAGTTTTAGCCCTGGTGTTATTTGTTGAGATGTTAGTATATTTTTCTTACCATTAAAATTACTTTTTGCCATTCCTATTATTTTGTTTATTTCAGTTGTACATTTTCAATCACTGATTATGTAAAATTCCCCTCTGATAAAATGTATCTCAAGATGAATCAATGATGATTGTGTGAATTGTTGGTACAGTCTATACACGATCTCACGTGACCACGATTTGGTGACAACATAACATCGGAAGACTCGTCAATTTTCTTGATGAAATCCCCCACCCCCCTTTCGATAAATTTTACCTGTGGTGAAATTTACCCACAATGTTTTTTTTCTGTGATGTTTTTCTGAAATGTTTTTTCTGTGATGTTTTTCTGTAATGTTTTTTTCTGTGATGTTTTTCTGCAATGTTTTCTCTGTGATGTTTTTCTGTAATGTTTTCTCTGTGATGTTTTTTCTGTAATGTTTTCTCTGTGATGTTTTTCTGTAATGTTTTCTCTGTGATGTTTTTCTGTAATGTTTTCTCTGTGATGTTTTTCTGTAATGTTTTCTCTGTGATGTTTTTCTGCAATGTTTTCTCTGTGATGTTTTTCTGCAATGTTTTCTCTGTGATGTTTTTTTTCCTACGATGTTTTTTTTTTTGCGATGTTTTCCTGTGATGTGCTTTCTGCGATATTTTTTTTCGGTGTTGCTTTTTCTGCAATGTTTTCCTGTGATGTGCTTTCTGGGATGTTTTTCTGTGATGTTTTTCTGTGGTGTTCTTTCTGCAATGTTTTTCTGTGATGTTCTTTCTGCAATGTTTTTCTGCAATGTTTTCCTGTGATGTGCTTTCTGCGATGTTTTTCTGTGATGTTTTCCTGTGATGTGCTTTCTGTGATGTTCTTTCTGCAATGTTTTTCTGTGATGTTTTTTTTTCTGCGATGTTTTTTTTTCTCTAATGCTTTTTTTTCAGTGTACCCTCTTTCCTCCTCTACTCTACGGGACACCCTTGGGCAAGGTGGAGGACCCGTTTAGCTCCCCCTTATCGGGATTACGAGAAACCAAAGGAACATGATTTTTTAGATATTCTGGAAGCAGCTGACAAGTAGTGCCAGTTATGGTCCCCATTCCTTGATGGTAGACAGGAGATCTCAATTGTAGAGACAATGGCTGCGATCTCCGACTAGTACAGTCACCGCCAAGAAGGAAAGGAGTGGCAAACTAATATATAACTATGATAATGATGAAATTAAAAATGGTAGGAACAAAACCCTGCCATGAATATATAGAACAACAACAACTTAAATGGTTTGGCCACCTGGTCAGAATGAATCCAATCACCATCATAGCCTTCTTCTTGAGAATGCATGAAAAAGACCAAGAGGAAGACCCAGAAGAAGATGGATAGATGCAGTGACAGAAACATGTAACAACAAAAGAAAATCACTAATTCAGACAGTTCGAGCAGCTCAAGAACGACAAATGATATCAACCACGACACCTTTTAGGTATCAGTGAGAAAGAGAAAAGAAGAAGATGGATAGATGCAGTGACAGAGACATGTAACAACAAAGGAAAATCACTAATTCAAACAGTTCGAGCAGTTCAAGAACGACAAATGATATAAACCACGACACCTTTTAGGTATCAGTGAGAAAGAGAAAAGAAGAAGATGGATAGATGCAGTGACAGAGACATGTAACAACAAAGGAAAATCACTAATTCAAACAGTTCGAGCAGTTCAAGAACGACAATGATATAAACCACGACACCTTTTAGGTATCAGTGAGAAAGAGAAAAGAAGAAGATGGATAGATGCAGTGACAGAGACATGTAACAACAAAGGAAAATCACTAATTCAGACAGTTCGAGCAGCTCAAGAACGACAAATGATATAAACCACGACACCTTTTCGGTACCTCACTGGTACAAAGAGAAAGAAGATTGATGAAACTCTTTTGTGGCTTATAGTCCTCAATGAAAACGTATTTTTAAATATTAATAATCACATTAAAGAATGCCTGTTTGTCTACTCACGAACAGATATGCCAACTACCGCCAAATTATTTGAAGATCTCGTCACCTGAGATGAAGACAACCATTACAAAAATCTTCCCAGAATGACCCGTCACCAGTTGGTATTTCTACTGGTTCTTTGGACCAAACTGCAAATAAATCTGGCCACAGATGTGGTGGAATACCCGACAGTACAGGAGGGTCAAAACGTGACCTTGACTTGTGTGGGAATTTCGACGACTCCTGGAATGTATGTACAAGGGTTAACAGTAGAAGTGGTTAAAGGGTTAATGGACAAGGGTGGTTGATGGTGTAACAGTGGTAGAAAGGTTAATGGACAAGGGTGGTTGATGGTGTACTAGTGGTAGAAGGGTTAATGGATACGGGTGGTTGATGGTGTACTAGTGGTAGAAGGGTTAATGGATACGAGTGGTTTATGGTGTACTAGTGGTAGAAGGGTTAATGGATACGGGTGGTTGATGGTGTACTAGTGGTAGAAGGGTTAATGGATACGGGTGGTTGATGGTGTACTAGTGGTAGAAGGGTTAATGGATACGGTGGTTGATGGTGTACTGGTAGCTTGAGTGCTAATGGACAGGGTGTTGTGGTAGTGGATGCTGTATTAGCGGTAGATGGGCTAAAGATATCAAATGTTTATTTAATATTTTAAACAGTTTACTTAAGTTCTATCAGCCCCATCCTATATAACGATAATTCGTGTTATGCCAGATCTCTATATTTATCAATGTATATATTATAATTTAATATTTATATCACATTTATCAAATGAACAATTAAAACTGGCAATGAGTTGTTTCGACGTCAGTGGCAATCAAGTCCTAAAGACTGCCAAGGACATCTTTCGGCTTTTCTAAATCTTTCGTTTAAAAAAAAAAATAAATAAATAAAAGGGAGAAAAAAACTCCCAGAATACAACACGATATTTCTCACTTCCTGATTGTATGAAACAAACCACGGTTATGAAGAATACTCTTACGTATTAGATGCCACATATCATGTAAGTCGTTCAAGGCTGCAGGAGGTCGACGCAAGGGAGTCATGACCAAGGCGGAAACTAGAGGGTCAAGAAGATAAAGGGCCGAAACACTTGCTCGGCGGGACTACTTCTGATGATCAGATCACCCCTTGATGTGCCGCTCAGTATAAAGCGTTTTCTTTTAGTGACATTTTATATATCAATAGGACATTAAATAGCATTTTATATATCAAAGTGATATATAATATTTTATATATCAACATGACATTAAACAACATTGTATATATCAATGTGACATTATATAACAATTTATCAATGTCACATTAAATAATTTTATTTATCAATGTGACATTAAATAACTTTATATATCAATATGACATTAAATGGCATGTTATATATCAATATGACATTAAATGGCATGCTATATATCAATATGACACTAAATGGCATGTTATATATCAATATGACACTAAATGGCATGCTATATATCAATATGATATTAAATGGCATGATATATATCAATATGACATTAAATGGCATGTTATATATCAATATGACACTAAATGGCATGTTATATATCAATATGACATAAATGGCATGTTATATATCAATATGACACTAAATGGCATGTTATATATCAATATGATATTAAATGGCATGTTATATATCAATATGACACTAAATGGCATGTTATATATCAATATGACACTAAATGGCATGTTATATATCAATATGACACTAAATGGCATGTTATATATCAATATGACACTAAATGGCATGCTATATATCAATATGACATTAAATGGCATGTTATATATCAATATGACACTAAATGACATGCTATATATCAATATGACATAAATGGCATGTTATATATCAGCGGGACATATCTAACGTGTTTTGAAAAAAAATCCCTTCCCCTGCGTGACCCTGACTTAGGCCTACAACAACATAAGCTACAGCTTAGGGCCTCACATTCCGAGGGGCTTCACATTTGTTGATATTGTGTAGACATGTGTCGGACACATCACGAGAAGAGGTAAGTTGGAATACTTGGTTCTTCTACCTTTCAGTTCCCTGTGGAGCATAGGTCGTCAACAAACACTTTCAGCTCCCTGTGGAGTATAGGTCCTCAACAAACACTTTCAGCTCCTTGTGGAGCATAGGTCTTCAACAAACACTTTCAGCTCCCTGTGGAGTATAGGTCATCAACAAACACTTTCAGCTCCCTGTGGAGTATAGGTCTTCAACAAACACTTTCAGCTCCCTGTGGAGCATAGGTCTTCAACAAACACTTTCAGCTCCCTGTGGAACATAGGTCTTCAACAAACACTTTCAGCTCCCTGTGGAGCATAGGTCTTCAACAAACACTTTCAGCTCCCTGTGGAGCATAGGTCTTCAACAAATATTTTCAGCTCCCTGTGGAGCATAGGTCGTCAACAAATATTTTCAGCTCCCAGTGGAGCATAGGTCTTCAACAAATATTTTCAGCTCCCAGTGGAGCATAGGTCTTCAATAAATATTTTCAGCTCTCTGTGGAGCATATGTCCTCAACAAACACTTTCAAATTCGTTGTTTCTTGCCATTCTGTTGAGATCGTTCCATGTCTTCCCCATCATCTTCATCTCTGCTTCTATATGTCTTCTCCAAGAATTCCTTGGTCTTCCTCTTTTTCCCCGGGAATTCCAAAAAAAGGACCTTTAGTGTAATACTCTCATTTGGCCTCCAGAGTGTGTGTCCTCTCCAGCGCCATCGTCTTCACTGTATCTCTTTACTGGTATTTGACTGGTACATTTCCATAATTCTATGTTAGTGATTTTGGCCTGCCATTTCCATCCTTTTATTCCGCGTAAGCATCCATTAATGAAAGTCTGTATCTTCATGATTGTCATTTTTTTGGTTCTCCATGTTTCACAGCCATATAATAGGACTGACTTAACATTGGAGTTGAAAATTGTTATTTTTGTATTTAACTTAATTTCTTTGGACTTCCATTTGTTTCCCAGTGCAACAAATGCTCCTCTTGCTTTTGATATCCTTATTTTGGTATCATTTTCTGTTACTCCCTCTTCCAGCTCAGAGGTACTGCGTCTTCTATATCAGTAACAGCTACCACTACAGGGAACACGATGACCCAGCTTCTGTTAGCCAGCCTGTTCTGACGCAGACACTGTTACCGTAATACCAGGGGAGACCACTAGGTGGTAGAACTGCTAGGTTTTGGTCAGCTGATGGTGCGCCGACCTTGCTATTTCCACTGCAGGTCGCAGACGCTTCTACTCCCCCCCCCCCCCAACCATTACCTAGGTAAAGCTGCAAACATACCACTTGTTTCATTTCCCTAATTATCTAACTAGATTTAATGCATTTCCTTTTTTTTTCTTTTCTTTTCTAAAGGAACCGAAGCATTCATTGGAAAGTTATAACGTCAGTCGGGGATGACACCAACCCATCATCATGCTACGCCAGCGACGGCAAGTGTACAAACTCCGGCAAAAGCTACAGTGCCACTGGGGTTTTCCGAAACAATTATTACAACTCAACGTTCACAATTGTCAACATTTCTAAAGAAGAACGCGGCACCATATTTAAATGCGTGCTTTTTGAGAAAAATATCGATAGCTCTTTCTTAATAAAGGTGTGGAATATGTCCAAGATGGTGTACCCACCAGATAATGTTTCTTGCAAGGCGGATAATAATGGTGACGATGCTGTTAACGTGGTTTGTGAAACACCCAAAGTCTACCCAAATATTGTGTGTCAATTATTTCAAGTTATAAACAAAGGCGGTACTAATATTAATCAGAATGCAAGCTACAGCTATGGCGAAAGTAAATTGCATGGATACGTCGTGGCTAAATGTTCCTTTGTAGTAATAATACCCCAGCCTGGAGCGTATAAATTCCGGGTTAAAATATACCCGGGTGCTAAAGAAAAGGAAGCACCGGTTCAGTATATAGAAACAAATGAGCTGCAAGTAGAAGGCCACCCTTTGGTACGTATTAAACAACAACCACATAAAATAAGTGTAGAACAATTCAAATTAAGTTTCCACTGTTTGACTTATTGGTTCCCGTCCCAAGCCAGAATTTCCTGGTCGGCAAATGGTACTTCTATCCCCAACACGGTTACTACAGCTTTGTACACTTCTGGGCTTCACTATCACAAATCGCAATCCATAATTCAATCTTCTGACATTGCGTCAAACTACACAGTTCTACTTATGTGTACAGCGAAGTACGATATTGACACCCCCCCAGGGTATGAAACAGTCAATGACACGAAGTATGTGCATGTCGGCGCGTCTCTGTACCATCGACCATTCTTTACATACAACGACATGCCTATATCAGGAATGAAATTAGACTTAAACGAAGAACAACATTTGACTAATTTTGCGTGTGAGATTGACCGTTGTCTAACACAACACGTGACTAACTTAAGTGTCAAGTGTCACACATCAAACTCAACTAGCTACGGTGTTAATTATCTAAGACACTCAGTGAAATTATCTTTTGATCTAAGTTTTGTTCAAGTAGGCCAAACAGCATCTTGTTCATGCCTGGCCCAGTACAGCAGCGAGGTTCTTAATTCAACAGAAATGTTCATTTTGTATATTAAATCAGCACATACTAGGTCAGAGTCAAGGCCGTGGCAACAACCAATCAGCAACAACCGTATAATTGTGTACATCACTGGGTGCTGGATATCAGTGTTAATCTTTACACTTTTGTTAGGAACTTGTCTGTTCGTTATTAATGCAAGGAACAGTTTGTATACATATGTGCTAAATAAAATGCACAGCTCCAACAGTCGAGAATCCGCATCACCGAGAAATGACGATGGTCCATTGTATTATGACATTAACAGTACAGTATCATCGCAGTTGTCAAGAACAACAACGCTTCGTACATCATGGAATGAAGTCAGGGAAATCCCCTGTGTTACTGGAAACGTAAATACAGTGTCACTACCTGGAACCAGCCTTCAACTTACTTCAACATAAACATTCAACAAGAAACAAAATTAACTGAATACTACAATTACTCACCAGCTGAGCTCGTTCAATACAAATCAGCCAGCCTAGATAGAGTGTTGCGGACAGCTAAACGTGACAGACATAGAAAGTCTACTCGTTCTAAAAAACGTGATAGAACCATCTCGACTACTAATAAAAGAGCACACAATTATAAACCAAAACTCCATCAAGCAATTACACCATCAGATAAACACTCATATTACAATGCTCGACTTGCGAATGCTCCTCCCAAACCGTGCAAGATTTCTAAATGTAAAAACAGACACACGGCACAAACGTTACCTTTGTGGCGACCGTCATTACCAGCTATCAACTATGTGACTTATGATAATAATTTTGATACCAACGTGGCAAAAAGTTCACTTCTGACTGGCTATATAGATCTTTTTTAGTTGTAGATTTGGCTTCTCATCATTACAAATGGAATAACCTTACCAAAATGGTTTTACTGGCCATTGAAGTCTGGCCAACGTATTCTGTAGACCAACAACACAGAATTCCTTAATTCCATGTAAACTTTGAGACTCTAAACAAGGAGCTTTTATTCGCTGATGATGCAACACTGGTTGCTCACGATGAGTCCGTCCTGCAGTCAATGATTGACAATTTAGCTAGACCACGTGATTTATTCTCCCTGTCAACAAGTATACAGAAGACTGTGGGGATTCAACAAGGGGTAGCCAGTCCCGCAGCTATTTCTTTAATTAAGACAACCCCTTGAGTCTGTGAGAAGGTTCACCTATTTTGGTTCTTTGGTCACAACCATTGTCTCCATTGAAGAAGAAATAAATTCACGAATCGGAAAAACAGCTTCCACATTTGGTAAACTTAAAGATAGAGAATGGACCAACACCAAATTAACATTCGGAACTAAGATTCAAATTTACCAAAGGTGTATGCTTATTACATTTGTATACGGATCAGAAACTTGGACTACTTATGCAGGACAGCTTTCGTGCACGTTGCCTTCTCAAAATAATGAACATCAAATGGCACGACAAAGTAACTAACTCTAATGTCTTACAACGAGCCAAACTCCCATCGATCATGGCAACGCGTAGGATTCATAGACTAAGGTGGCTGGGCATGTAAGCAGAATGACAAACAATCGTATTCCTAAACAAATAGTGTAAGGTGAAGTAAGAACGGAAAGAGACCCAAGGACGGACCAATGCTGAGATATAAGGATGTTCGCAGGGCTTCTTTGAGTGAATTCTCTATCAGTGAAAGAAACTGAGAAAATCTTGCTGCAGATCATAGCATATGGAGAGCAAAAATATTTTTTAATGGCACAGAAACATTCGAGGCAGTGCTGATATCAAATTCAGAAGACAAAAGGCTAGGAGAAAGGAGACAAGGCCAGGCACAATGAATACATCTTGTGCATTCTGTGGCCGGATCTGTCTATCCAATATTTACATATTCAACCGCGAGAAAAGCTGTTCAGGAAAGTAGCATCCAGCATAAGACATTAATATTTTACCAAACTACTGAGGTATCATTACTTGCTACCAACCGTTGTTACAGTGTGACTCAGAGCCATGTACAGGGATTATTATAAGTGTGTAAGTGTACTGTCGCCTTAATGAGAAGACAGAATTCTATGTTATGAAGATGTTAGTAGAGAAACCAATAAGGGTTATAATGTTATAATCGTATAAGAGATACAAGAGTCGATAGACGATAATGTAAACAAGGGTAAGGGATTCCCAAGGTTTACCTGTGATGACAACTGACCAACGAGAAGCCAGAATTTAATTAACCGTATAGCTGACCACTCGATGAGTACGTCACCTGAAGTAAACGAACAAACTGGTGATACCCATGTTTACATTCGTTTATTTAAGGCTTGAGTCGAGTTGAGAGGACGCTATTTACAGATGCAGAAGTCTTAGCGTACCAAGAGTTAGGAGAACCCAGAGTTGACATAGAGGAACATGCTAGCAGCATTAAGAGTAGTGAGAGTAATTTTGGAGAGAAAGACATAGGAAACTAAGAAGAGAAGGGAGAGAGAGTCAGAGACCCGAGATGGAAAGACTCTTATAAGTTATATAGGGATTCCCAAGTGTGGAACAGAACTTGGAGTGGTACAGATGTATGTATGAAGTGTGTTGTGGATATTTTTATATGGAAGTCTAGAATTGCTTAAAATTGATGTTATCATAATTTGGATTACTATATGTTTGTGATTTATCTATGCTAAATGTTCGGTCTAACTAAGACTGTTATGTGTATGATTGAATGTGAAAGAGTGATGTATCATAATATTATTGTAGAATTATGAATGTTGTATATGTAAACACCAATTACAGAACCTACCACTTTAAATTAATAGACGGACAGGAATGTGGGTTAGACATAGACAAAATAGACGCCTACCTCAATTTAGGCCAAGCTGGCCTACATTCAGGCTAAGTCCAGAGTGACGTCAGATTCAAAGCAAAACAAAGAGGCATGGTAGAGCCATGTTGGAAGATGATGGTATAGAACAATTCATGATGATTTTTTTTTTTACATTCCAGTGTATAGATGTTGTATTTGTATTTCTAATTGCTGTAATAATAGATGTACAAGAATGGTTGTTGTTATATGAATGAGGAAAAAAGGCAAATTGGTTAGGTCATTGATGAAGTAGATTACTATTAATAGATCAATTGAACTGAAAGGTTGAAGGAGATATTGTTACAGTGTGACTCAGAGCCATGTACGATAATGGGAAGAGAGAAGAAGAATATGACGATAGACAGAAGAATAAAAGAATTATAAGATACGACGATGATAGGAGGTAAAATAGTTGTAGGCGGCGTGGAATTAAAGTGAAGTCTTGAGGATTAGCAAGGAGACGTTAAGTCTAGCGAACTCAGTCGCTGTGTCGTAATCAACTTTTAGATTACAGGAAAATACGTACAAGAAGAGAGCCTGGAGGTCCAGAGAGATGTTTGCTCTGGCCGACAAAGTTGCGTAACGCAACGACGCTGCCGCTGGATTCTAGACACCTGCTGATATGGGATGGCTAGCCCAGCCCTGCACATTCAGAGTTAAGCCGAAAAAGGGCGTGATCAAAGACGTCACCGACGCCAGGTCATCTTTATGTTCAGCGGTGGGTAACGCTTTGAGTCTCTCTGATTTGGAGATCAAAGAATCACCGCGCGTAGACGAGACCATCGTAGGATTTAGTTGAGGGGAGAAACATAGGAAGATTGACGGGTGTCGACAGGACGCTTAAAGCAATAAGACCATGGACATAATTAGAAAAGGCGAAGCTAACGAAATAGTGACTGCAGACGGACGAAAGATAAGCCGTATCTACACTAGATTCCCATGATGCTTTGGCCAGGTGGGTGGCTAAATGGACACTAAAAGGCCATGACTGGACTGGAAACAAGAACAGGAGACGACACGAGAAGACAGAGGCAGAGAAACTGAGATCTTAGCTTAATAGAGACAGAACAGAACACACAGAAGGTAACTTGGATTTAGATAAAGAGGACTTAGACTCTAGACGCAGCACGTAAAGGAACATTTAGATTATAAGTGGTCAGTATAGTTTGTTAATTGTACGGAACCAGTGTTAACTGTTGTTAAAGTTTTGAAGTGGATGTCAACAATAAAGACTATATTATATTTGTTCGAAAACTATAATGATGACGAGTTGTGTGTTTCTAGATACATATTATGAAAGTAGAAGATAGCAAGAAATGACAAGAACAAATGTCAAAACAAATAGCAAGATAAGAGTACAGAAGATAGATTAACAAGTTAGCAAAACAACAAAGACTGCCACACCGTCTGCCAAGACGCCAAAGGCCGTATAATATATAACCGGGAAATGTCAATCTGGTACACACATCTCATCTGTTTGCACCTTCTCCCTATTTCGTGTTCCTCGATCATTGCACATTATCTTTCCCTCCCCCAATCAGATTGTAGTGCACCTTTCGGCTCCACACATTTGTTTTTATCATGGGTAGAATTGATCACTTACATCCAAGCACAAAATAAAGCTTGTCACCACAAAAATATGATGTCTGAGACAAGCGGTTGGAGTAACCAGAAAAGACAGAATCAGAAATGATATTATAATAGAAAATGTAGGCATTGGGCCAATCCTAAGCTACATACAGAAACAACAAATAACTAGGTTGCCCATCTAGAAAGGATGCCCGTGATTTCTTACCATACAAAGCAGATATTAAAAGAGAAGAGCATGAGGCAGACCCAGAGTAAGATGGACAGACACAATTAAAGAAACCCTACAACATCAAGTGACAATGATTGAAGCCGTCAAAGGGCGAAAACCAGAATTTTGTACCTCCCTCGACACCCGAACAAAGACAAAATGAAGTGAAGAAAGAAAGAAAGAATAGATTTTTAATTGCTCAACACTTTTCCAGGGCAGTGGTCATTTTATTCTACTCTTTTCAATTTTTACCTGCCAAGAGTTTTAAACCTGCGCAGAGTGCACACGGTCCCACCTCTTTTTCTTTATTATCCGCGAGGACTAATCATTGGATCTCACTGCCCATAGAAAGGAGAAGGGAAATTCATGGCGAATCTCAAAGGAAACTTTCCCAGCACCTGTGGCGGGATTCGAAGCCCGGAATCTCTTGTCCAGGGGCAGATTTCTTACCCCTACACTGCCCTGTCACTACTGAATGTTACTCCAGTTATACCTTCAGCATGTTGCGACTCTGTCGCTCACCGAATGTTACTCCAGTTATACCTTCAGCACGTTGCGACTAATTGCTGACTTTGTTTAACCAAAATCAATTTTGACAATTTGGAAGAAATTATGCCTGAATAATAATTAAAATAAAAAAAAGGAAGGAAAACGTGGCATGGTAACATCTTTAGGTTGGTGATTTACAAAACAAAAAGTTTCTCACGTGCGTCAACCATTTCACATTTCTCTTGTTTAAAATTCATCATCATGTGCCATACCGGTTGGCGTAGGCGATCATGTCCCTCCACAATCTTCTATCTACAGTGCATCGTATCAGTTCTGTTTTTGACTGTTTTCCATGCCGTGACATCAAGCTATCCAGTATTTTCTCTCTTTGTCGTCCACAATCTCTCTTTCCTTTTTTTTTTGCCAGTTGTAACCAAGTATTGTGGGAGGTAAAGAATAGTGACACTGTGACCTTCCAGGCATGTCGTAAGAGGCGACTAAGGAGGTTGATCGATGGCTTGACAAGCTGTCATTGTAAAAAGTATTGTTATGGAAACAGCGCTATATATTTTAGAGCAGTGATCTCTGCAAGATGTGCCATTTTGGCACGCAAGGTTTCTGCTGTTGAGATTGTGGTTCTGCCCTATTCGTCTTCGGCTCGAAAGGACAATAGATAGATAGAGAACCAAGAGTTCCAACTTTCCTCTTCTCATGATGTGCCCAAAAAATGTTGATTGCTTCTTTCTGATGTTTTTTAAGAGCTCCCTTTTTGTGTTGGCCTCTTTGAGATCTTCCTCATTGGTGTTCTTAGCTGTCCAGGGAACTTTCAACATTTGTTGTTTAACACAATGTTTAAAATTGTCATTCTTATAAGCTTCACATTTCTATGCATCGATATGCTTTTACACTTGCCAGTTTGTACACCAGCATTCAGATCATTTCCTTCTGCGTACACCTCGACGTCAATATTAATCATCACCATGTGCCATGCCGCTTGTATAGGCGATCATGTCCTTCCACAATCTTCTATCCACAGCAAAAAAAAAAAAAAAGTAAAGTACCCCCGTCACGCCAAGTGGCGTATAGGGAATATGGTGTTAGTGACCATAAATTTTACAGAACTTCGACACATGATTTTTGGGGTAATGTGGTCGGTATTACCAGTGCCGCTTTACTTTCCCAGAAAAAAAATCCGGAACCCATTAAAGGCTGGGTGAACCCGGAAGCTGTCGGTTGGGATCGAACCCTACCCCTTGTCCTTTATAGTCCAGATCACTAACCACTGAGCTATCGCGGATCCCTTCCATCCACAGTGCATAACATAAATTTCGTTTTAGACCGTTTTCCCCACGCCATGACACGATCTCTTTTCTCTATATTTTTCCAGCTGTGACTAAATATTACAAATTTCCCCTACTCAAGGGCCCGAAATATGTTGTTTCGTTTCTGTTTTTTTTTAAAGATTATACATTTTAAAAATGACAATATTAATATGTTCCAAGGAAGAGTCTGTCAGCCCTAGGCTGGTGACATCTCTATACAACTTAGTCTGTCAGCCCTAGGCAGGTGACATCTCTATACAGCTTAGTCTGTCAGCCCAAGTCTGGTGACATCTCTATACAGCTTAGTCTGTCAGCCCTAGGCTGGTGACATCTCTAGACAGCTTAGTCTGTCAGCTCAAGGCTGGTGACATCTCTATACAGCTTTGTCAGCTCAAGGCTGGTGACATCTCTAGACAGCTTAGTCTGTCAGCCCTAGGCTGGTGACATCTCTAGACAGCTTAGTCTGTCAGCTCAAGGCTGGTGACATCTCTATACAGCTTAGTCTGTCAGCCCAAGGCTGGTGACATCTCTATACAGCTTATAGTCTGTCAGCCCAAGGCTGGTGACATCTCTATACAGCTTATAGTCTGTCAGCCCAAGGCTGGTGACATCTCTATACAACTTATAGTCTGTTAGGTCAAGGCTGGTGACATCTCTATACAGCTTATAGTCTGTCAGCCCAAGGCTGGTGACATCTCTATACAGCTTATAGTCTGTCAGCCCAAGGCTGGTGACATCTCTATACAGCTTATAGTCTGTCAGCCCAAGGCTGGTGACATCTCTATACAGCTTATAGTCTGTCAGCCCAAGGCTGGTGACATCTCTATACAGCTTATAGTCTGTCAGTCCAAGGCTGGTGACATCTCTATACAGCTTATTTCGCTAGGGTACTGGTGCTGCTCATTAAATGTAGGGCATGATTGTAGATGTTCTTATCCCTGGGGAGTTTCCACAAACTATGACCTCAATCTGCTGTGTCCTGCTCGGTGTCTAAGCTTTGTTACTTGTTCATTTCTGTTGAGCAGGTGGTGGTGGGCATTGTTTTTCTGTAGAGCTGGTGGTGGTGGGCATTGCTTTTCTGTTGAGCAGGTGGTGGTGGGCATTGTTTTTTTGTTGAGCTGGTGGTGGTGGGCATTGCTTTTCTGTTGAGCCGGTGGTGGGCATTGTTTTTCTGTTGAGCTGGTGGTGGTGGGCATTGTTTTACTGTTGAGCTGGTGGTGGAGGGCATTGTTTTTCTGTTGAGCTGGTGGTGGGCATTGCTCTTCTGTTGAGCATTGCTTTTCTGTTGAGCCGGTGGTGGGCATTGCTTTTCTGTTGAGCTGGTAGTGGGCTTTATTTTGTTGGTAACCTGGTGTTTTTCACTCTCTTTGATTCCCCATAAGTTGTACTTGTACCTGGCTTGTGTAACTTACCACCTTTCTTTGCCAACCTCTCTACTCATCGCTACCTGGAATATCGCAGTGAGATGGAATCCTCAAAATCACAATTCTACATCTCTGGTACAGCTTGTTGGCTATATCTCCTACAACATTCAGGTGAGAGTACCAACAGGCATTTGTTCACGGCAGGAGAGAGAGCTTCTTGAATGCGTAATAGAAGCTATGTTCTTTTTATTGTCCTGACAAGATACAAATGAGCATACCAATTAAGGATCGATGACAAATAAATCAACGATTGGATGTTAAAAAGTGAAATTGAGAAAGCACTGATGATGGCTTTACCACAATAATACCAGCAAAACGGCTTGTCTCAAACTCCTTTAGTCACCTCTTCCACTGAGCATCATGGGCAGTGGCTCTCTTCCTTTCTCTCACTTTCGTTGAGCATCATGGGCAGTGGCTCTCTTCCTTTCTCTCACTTTCGTTGAGCATCATGGGCAGTGGCTCTCTTCCTTCCTCTCACCTCCATTATCTCGTGAAGATGACAGAGCACTTCTCATCATCATCATCCATACTGGTTGGCGTAGGCGATCACATCCTTCCACAATCTTCTATCTACAGTGCATCGTATCAGTTGTTGTTGACATGCCATGACACTACGCCATCCAGTATTATCTCTCTTTGTCATCCACGAACTCGCCTTTTATTTTGTCAGTTGTAACCAAGTATTCCAACTTTTCTCTTCTCGTGATGAGCCCAAAAAATGTTTCTTTCTTATGTTTTTTTAGGAGCTCCCTTTTTGTGTTGGCCTCTGAGAATTTTTTCATTGGTCTCTGCACTTCTCAACTTGCCCTATATGCAACAGTACCAGCTCAATATAGCAAAAGTTCAGCTTGTGAGATCATGTTCATCTTTGCATTAAGTAGTATGTATATTAGCAGGTTGTGCTGCTCTATGTTTTGCACCTTACAATCCACCATATCTTTGGCCTTTTTGATCCTCCAACCGCAAGACAGCAGTCGGTTGAAGTCAGAGTTAACTCTTCTGCAGACAAGAAACTAGCACAGGCAGAGGAGAAACTAGCACAGGGAGACGAGAAACTAGCAACAATCATTCTCAGTCAAAAGTTATATTTATTTCCTTAAAATGTGGTACATATGTCACTGACAAAGATATGAGATGATATTTACAATGTAATCACAAACACATGACTACACAAATTAGAAAAAGAATTCAAAACAGGTAGAAAATCTCTCTCTCCGCATTTTTCATATCAAACACAAAAGCTCATCTGATGTAAAAGTCTATATCCAAAAAACAATGAAAGTACATGTGACAAGTGTGAAAGATAACAAACACATGGGATGAAACATTCATCATGGAAACATTTAATGAAATTAACAAAAACAGATGCTGGTTCGTTCACTTTTTTGGTGGCGGTCTGAAAAGAGAAAATATATTTTTTTTGCAAAATTAGACTCATCCATCAAGACATAAAAAGTCAATAAATTAGAATCAAATCGATATTTTCCTAAATTAGAATCAAATCGATATTTTCCTAAATTAGACCCAAGCCAATATTTTCCTAAAAGAGACTCAAGCCAATATTTTCCTAAATTAGACTCAAGCCAATATTTTCCTAAATTAGACTCAAGCCAATATTTTCCTAAATTAGACTCAAGCCAATATTTTCCTAAATTAGACTCAAGCCAATCATCATCATCATCGTGTGCCCTCTCCGCAACGAAGGTTGGCTACCATGGATCGCCATTCTGCTCTGTTTCTTGCTTTGATGGTGCAGGCTGTCATAGATTGACTTGTCCATCTTTTGATGTTACTCGTCCATGTTAGTCTTGGTCTGCCTCTTTTACCTTGTATTTTTCCTTCCAATATTACTTTTAGTAGGCTGCTGTGTCTTTTAACGTGCCCCAAAAATTTAATTTGTCTTGTCTTTATTGTGTTCAGCAGTTCTCTTTTTATTTTCAGTTGTTTTAAAACTTCATTGTTTGTTATCTTTTGTTTCCATCCAATTCTACCTATTCTTCTATAAATCCACATTTTAAAAGCTTCAATTTTCTGTTGTTTTCTTGTCTAATGTCCATGTTTCTGCACCATACAGGAATATTGAGAAGATGTAACATTTTGCCATTCTTAATATATCTATATAATATTATTATTAATATTATAATATATCTTAATAAATCACTCAAGCCAATATTTTCCTAAATTAGACTAAAGTCAATATTTTTCCTAAATTAGACTCAAGTCAATATTTTCCTAAATTAGACTCATCAAATGATTAGAGATAACATTACAAATGTAGTTCAATGAAATAGGGGAGCTGAGGCCTACTATCAAGTTAAGTACAGCAAAGTGCCCATAAGGGTGTAATCATTGCGGTATAGAAAAGAAGGCACAATAGTAATCTGTCATGTGATACAGGGGAGGATTGCATGGGTAAGAAGACATGACTTCTATAGCAATAAGGGAATCTCATGATCTGGAAAAGACTGAAACATTTTCCATTACTACATCTCACTTTCTGTAACACTGCTAATGATGTCACGGGATAAGAAGTTTGAGTGCTCTTCTGGTAGCCTCAACCATTGTCACTTAATGATGTAGTGTTTCTTGGAAATTGTCAGTCCATCTTACACTGGGTCTGCCGGGTGTCTTCTTCCATCTCTTTTAATATATTTGTTGATCGGTATATGATCTCTTGGCAGATGAGCAAACCATTTTATTTGTTGTTTGGTAAATGATCTCTTGCCAGATGAGCAAAGCATCTTATTTGTTTGTTGTTTGGTAAATGATCTCTTGCCAGATGAGCAAAGCATCTTATTTGTTTGTTGTTTGGTATATGATCTCTTGGCAGATGAGCAAAGCATTTTATTTGTTGTTTGGTATATGATCTCTTGGCAGATGAGCAAAGCATTTTATTTGTTGTTTGGTATATGATCTCTTGGCAGATGAGCAAAGCATTTTATTTGTTGTTTGGTATATGATCTCTTGCCAGATGAGCAAACCATTTTATTTATTATAAGGGAGAAAATTTGGAAGGAGATAAGTTTGGTGGGAGATTTGGAGGGACAATAAAGCATATCTCTCCCCTCCAGGAAAAAAGACGACAAATAAGGAAGAAAAGATAGAAATCAGACAGCTACCTACAGTTGGGGTAGATGAACTAGAGTCGACAAAGACCTCACTCTACAATAGGGATATTAATAAACACACATCTCCATTACCTGTATCTACCAACTACAACAGCATGATCTCTCTCATATGGCTCCAATGTCAGCTGCTCCATTGGCTTAATCTTCTCCTGTTTCAGTTTCTCGACCTCACCAGCAAAGACTGCAGCAGGTTCAGCTGTCGAGTCGATGCAGTTAGCCTGTCGGGTACAAAGAATAAATATCAAGTACAGACTATGCCAATCAATCACTAATGTCTTCAGTAATAAAGAAAAGACGATGGTTATATGTTGGACATGTGATGAGAAGAGATAATAACCGAATAACAAAGCAAGCCCACATATGGGAAACAACAGGTAAAAGAAAATGAGGAAGACCCAGGGAGACACTGAGAAGAACAATGATGAGAGAGGCAAGAGCAGCAGGAATCGGATCCCTCAATGAGATAGATCTGCTTGCACAGAACATAGACAGATGGCGAGATTTGATAAAATAATCTTTAAAAGAAAACTGCTAGAACAAAAAATTCATATAGGAGAAGGTGTATCTTGGTCTACGCCCTATGGGCCGGTTACGGCTCGAAAGGTCAATAGATAGATAGACAGACTATGACCTAGATTAGGGGGTTAAGGCAAAAAAATGCAAATGAGTGCATAAAAATGTGAAGCTGCAGTAAAGCGGAGTTGTGAGGGAAAATTGAAAAAAAAATAGGAAAAAGTGTATGGTAAAAGCTTTACACGATTAGTAGATGACACAGATTTGAATGACGTTTCGGCTCAATAGGCCTTCAGCAGGAACACACATACAGATATGTAAGTAAATATAACTAATCCTACATGGCTAACTAGTAATGAAATATCCAAAACAAAATAATCTAAAAAAAAATGAATATGACCTATGGTCAAGCTATTTACCTGCCCTTCTACTAGATTTGAAAACCACTACACTCTCCATTCCCTGAGCCAAAAAAAAAATAAATAAAACGTAACACATAAAAGCACAGACCCTAACCGGTAAACTTTTTTATTTATAATTCATTATTGAATTCTCTCATACCACACCCCTCTTCCTTTCATGCCAGTTTCTTTTCTGTCCACTCTCCATCACTAATAAGATCACTTGTGAATGCAAATTATGTAAATTTATATAATGGCTTTGTTGGGTGATGGTATCTGGCCCTCAGAAAATGGTTGCTCACTCCTGACCTAGACTGTATAGGTCTCTCTACAACCATGTCAGGACAACCAAGTGGGCACTGTGCACCCTTCTTATTTGTAGCCCTGTGTTCCCAGACTGTCACCTGTTACAACACATCTCTATTTACTTATCCTCTAGGGGATGGTGATGATGAGAAATAATTGTCCGGTGACCATAGAAAATGTAAATCGGCTCCCTCAAGAGATAGAGCTGATTGCACAGAACAGAGACAAATGGTGAGATTTGATAAAATATATTTAAAAGAATTGAAAACTGCTAGAACAAACAAAAATTCAGATAAGAGAAGGAGTATCTTGGTCTACGCCCTATGGGCCGGCTACGACTCGAAAGGTCAATAGATAGATAAATTAATAAAATTACCGACTTCGAATGTAAAAACATATTGTCTCACTCTCTACTAGTAAAACCATTGACTCTTTCTGTACAGAAGCTTTTTATCAATGTAACGGAAGATTAGAGACACTTTTCATGGTTTTAAGAATCAATCTACTTATTTATATTTATCTAACATATATATGAATTTTAAAATAATTGAACAAGGTATTAGATTTCACCAATACAAAGATGACACAAGGCAAGTAAAAAGAATATGGTTCGATGACGTTTCACACTAATCAAATCGAGAGTTTCACTCATGCGACAAAACATACGGAATGAGTTAACAAACTTCAAAACAGAAGCTTTACCACAAGCCCTCAAATTTCATATCGATACTCTGATAACCCGCAATAGCTCAGTGGTTAGTGAACTGGACTATAAATGACAAGAGGTAGGGTTCGATCCCAACCGACGGTTTCCGGTTCACCCAGCCTTAAATAGGTACCGGATTTTTTTCTGGGAAAGTAAAGTGGCACTGGCGTAATACCAACCACATTACCCCAAAAATCACGTGCCGAGGGTCTGTAAAATTTATGGCCACTAACACACATAGTCATGGAAGGAAGACCAAGGAATTCTTGGAGAAGACAGATCGAAGCAGAGATGAAGATGATGGGAAAGACATGGAATGATCTTAAAAGAATGGCAAAAAACAGAACGACTTGGAAAGTGTTTGTTGAAGACCTATGCTCCACTGGGAGCTAAAACGTAGAAGAACACCATATTCCCTATACACCACTTGGCGTGACGGGGGTACTTTACTTTTAAAAAAAAAAAAAAAATTTTTTTTAACTCTGTGATAACTTCTAAAGTTTTAATCTGCAATGAATGAAACTTTTCCTGTAAAACTAATTTCAATAAAATTCTTACCTTGATGGATATAACCACATATCCCCCATTCTTGAGAAAACTGTGAGCATTGACGGCTACAATTCTAGCCTGGTCTGGTTGTGCCACATCGGCAAAAATAACATCGACCATTCCTAGTGGACAAAATGAACAGAATTTTAATTGAGAATTTCTTGGGCACTTAATTACAGTCAAAGTTTTCTATTCATTTACTTTGGAGTGGCTAGCAAGATACTTTATCCAAGATTAAGATAATCTAAAGTTAGTATTTTTTCTCACCATGGATTAATTAATGAGAAAGAGAGTTCATCGGTGCTATATAGAACCAATTATGACCTATGGAAGCGAATCATGGACAGTAGACAAACAAATGAAAAGACGATTAGAGGCCACAGAGATGGGATTTCTCAGAAGAATGTTGAAAGTTCCCTGGACAGCTAAAAAGACCAATGTGGAAGTTCTCAAAGAGGCCAGCACAAAAAGGGAGCTCCTAAAAAACATCAAAAAGAAACATTCAACATTTTTCGGGCACATCATGAGAAGAGGAAAGTTGGAATACTTGGTTACAACTGGCAAAATAAAAGGAAAGAGAAATCGCGGACGACAAAGAGAGAAAACACTGGATAGCTTGATGTCATGGCATGGAAAACAGTCAACAACAGAACTGATAGGATGCACTGTAGAGTAGATAGAAGATTATGGAAGGACGTGATCACCTACGCCAACCGGTATGGCACATGATGATGAATGGATTAATTGTTGACATGACATTAGATTAGTGTCTAATTGTTTATTTGCATATGCCAAAGTCCAGGTGGAGTTGATTTTGCGTGAACAAACCTTTTTTCCCCGTTTTTCACACCAACAAGTGTGTGTTCAGGTGTCCCCCATCATGTAGGCAGATATTCTCTGACCTCCAGGGTACATTCATAGTTTATTATTTAGAGTTGCAACATTTTGGGTAGATTTCCTTTCCCTCTTAATTTTGCCAGGGGAGTGACAGGGCTGTGCACCAGGTCTCATTTGGGGTGTGTGTGCATGTTTGTATAAAACCACTGACTTTACCAAATTTTTCATGGTTTTAAGAATCAATTGAGATATTTATCTAACATATAACATATTATGCATGGATTTTTAGATAATTGAACAAGGAATCAGATTTCACCAAAAGCAAGATACAAGACATGTAAAAAGAATATGGTTTGATGGTGTTCACACTAATCAAACTGAGCATGGTGCACTATGTGGCGAAACGTAAGGATAGAGTTAACATGCGCCAAAATTCTCATTTGTTGAATTGTGTTTAGTAGTGATCTCATTTCTAATTTGTTTTAAGACTTCATCATTCTTTTTTTCCCGTCCAATTCTTCTATAAATTCAATTCTGTTTGTGTCTACTGTCCATGTTTCTGTACCATACAGGAATGTTGAGAAGATATAGCAATTTGATTTTCTTAGTATTAGACCTGGTGTTATTTGTTTTGATGTCAATTTTAACATCCACTAGTAGGTTTTGAGCATTATCTTGTACTATTACCTTTGGAGTAATATCCATTAATGTTTAGACCTGGCATCTCTGTGATAATGGTGACATGATGCATCCCAATCTTACTCCTCTATTTATATCAATAGGTGTAGAGTTCTTTAGCTAGACTGGATTAGAATGGGGGGATGGATCGATAGATAGAAAATGGTAGATTTATTTCTACTAAAACCCTGTCGAAAATAAATTCTAACTAAAATCAACAGCAATAATAATAAAGATGGTGTGACAGCCAAACTGCACTCACCAACAAGCATTCTGTATTTGTGAGGGTGGCGTGCATCTTCAATGATGGGAATTATGTTTGTTCTTTTCTTAGCCACATTCAACAGATCACGACCACTCCTGTGTGAAAACTCTACAGCATACACTAGGCCATCCTGGAAAATAAGCAGTGAAAACTGAACTTCTAATAAATGCATTTAACAAATAATAGTCACAAAAGAGTCATTACAGAATCCCTATATAGTTTATTAACCTGATAAAAACAATGTATGATGGAATGAAATGTAGTGTGGTGCATGAAGGACAGCTTATAGAAGCATTTGAAATAAGAACAGGAGTAAGGCAGGGATGCCTTTTGTCTCCATTTCTCTTTCTACTGGCCACAGATTGGATTATGAAAATAACTCAAAACAAATGAAATGGAATCCAGTGGTCACTGACCAAGCAACTTAATGACTTAGACTTTGTTGATAACATAGCTCTCCTATCACATAATCATCATATGCAACATAAATGAACATACTTGATAAGAGATCACAACAGCTGGGACTGAAAATAAATTGAGATAAGACCAAAATTATGAGAAATAAGACCGTTGGCAATAACCAAATAACAGGAGAAATACCTCTACTAGACGTACAATCTGACATATATCTGGGCAGTAATATAGATAAAGAGGGAGAACAGAAAATGATACCAAAATAAGGAAATCAAAAGCAAGAGGAGCAATCGTTGCACTGGGAGACATGGAAATCCAAGTAATTAGTTTCAATACAAAAATTAAAATTTTAAACTCGAATGTTAAGTCAGTCCTATTATATGGTTGTGAAACATGGAGAATTGGAGAATAACATGACAATAATGAAGATACAGACCTTCATTAATGGATGCTTGCGCAGAAAAAAAAAGTATGCAAATGACAGGACAATATCACTAACATAGAAATATGGGAAAATCCCATCAGTCAAATAGCAGTGGATAAAGAAATACATGGTGCTGGTTAGGACACACACTGCAAATGTCTGTCAACAGAGAGTAATACACAACAGGCCCTTGTTTGGAATCCCCAAAGAAAAAGACAAAAAGGAAGACCAAAATATTCTTGGAGAAGATGGGCACAGAGATGAAGATGATGAGGAAAGATACAAGGAAAGGCATTAAGAATGCCAAGAAACATAGCATGGAAAGTATTTGTTAAGACACGTGTTCCTCCGGAAGTTGAACAGTCAGTGAGTGGAATTTAGCATAAATCAGAAGGTAAAATGAAATGGATATTTAGATTCAGAGTCAATTTTTACAAAAGTGTAGTCAATTTAAAGGAAATAGCTGATGCCATATTTTTGCTTTTGCCAATTAAATGACCTCAAATGTTAAGTCGTTCCTATTATATGGCTGTGAGACATGGAATGATCTTAAAAGAATTGCAAGAAACAGAAAGACTTGGAAAGTGTTTGTTGAAGACATATGCTCCACTGGGAGCTAAAAGGTAGAAGAAGAAAGAAGAATGAAATGACCTAGCCATTTTTTTTATTATCTGCATCAATTAGCTGACGTCAGTCTTATCTCTTAATGGCAGAGGGCATGACAAAGACCGTATCAACCAATCTACTATAGTTTTCCGCTCCATCTTTGACAGATTGATGGCATAACAAAAGATCTTTAAAAAAATCATAACTTTTTTCATAATTCCCGTATTGACAGGAAATGTGGTATTTAAAAAATATTTTTTAGTCAAGGGCTATCTAGATATTCTTCTTCTACCTTTCAGCTCCCTGTGGAGCATAGGTCTTCAACAAACACTTTCCAAGTCGTTCTGTTTCTTGTCATTCTTTTAAGATCATTCCACGTCTTCCCCATCATCTTCATCTCTGCTTCTATCTGTCTTCTCCAAGAATTCCATGGTCTTCCTCTTTGTCTTTTCCCCTGGGGATTCCACAAAAGGGCCTGTTGTGTTATACTCTCAGTTGGCTTCCGTCGTCTTCACTGTATCTCTTTATCCATTGGTATTTGACTGGTACATTTCTATAATTCCATGATAGTGATTTTGTCCTGCCATTTCCATCCTTTTATTCTGCGTAAACATCCATTAATGAAAGTCTGTGTCTTCGTGATTGTCAATTTTGTTGTTCTCCATGTTTCACAGCCTTATATAATAGGACCGTCTTTTTGAGTTGAAAATTTTTATTTTTGTATTTAACCTAATTTCTTTGGATTTCCATAAGTTTTCCAGTGCAATGAAAGCACTGCCTCCCTCTTTATCTATATTACTGCCCAGATATATGTAAGATTGTACGTCTAGTAGATGGTTATTGTCATCTGTATTAATCTCATAATGTGTCTTATCTCTAATAATCTTCAGTCCTAGCTGTTGTGATCTCTCATCAAGTATGTTCATTTTATCCTGCATCTGTTGATGGCTGTGTGATAGGAGAGCTTACCCCTGTTCTTGTTTCAAATGCTTCTGTAAGCTGTCCATGCACCACACTACATTTCGTTCCTTCATACATTGTTTTTATCAGGTTAATAAACTTTATGGAGATTCCGTAATGACTCAGCAACTTCCAAAGCATTCTTCTGTCTAAACTATAAAGTGGGGATTTTAGTTCTAAACTTTGTTCAACTATTATTTGCTGCTTCTTCTGCCTCTTTAGCTAGTTCATCTATATATTTCCTCTTATCCCTTTTAATGCATTTTCTCACTTTGTTCACCTCTGTGTAAGCTTCCTGTGACTTTGCTTTGTTACTTCTCGTTTTGCTTTTATTTATGTCTGCTTTCTTGTTCTTTCTTTCTTTAATTTTATTCAAGCAAAGTTGTAAAACACCATAAAATTAAAGATCGTTGGTTAGTTCCTCGGGGGCTCTTCGCAACTGACGATTTGATGATCAATCTTGGAAGTCTTTGCTGCTCACTCAACGACTGTAAAGGTAATTTTAAAAATGTGACTGAAATATTCACATCTGATATAATAACTTGTCAACTCACAGCCCCAACGATGTCTGAGACGTGACTGACTGTAGTTCCTGACGCGGCTCCAAGGTAGAGAACTTTGGCTCCTGGTTTGATGTGGATCTCTCCAACACCACCTAATATAGCAGCTGCCAGTTTGGACCTAAATGGATTCCAAGATCTGTATTCAATTTGGTTTCACCATCCTGAAAAGAAGCCAAATAATAAATTGCAAATCCATATTGAGATTCTTCAAGTTAATAGTAAATCTCCATAAAACATTCTCCATACAAAAAATCATTAAAAGCTCAGGTTCAATTTTCTCAGTTCTGAAACATGACTTGAGCATCAGTTGTCACATCTGAAACATGACTGGAGCATCAGTTGTCACATTCTGAAACATGACTTGAGCATCAGTTGTCACATTCTGAAACATGATTTGAGCATCAGTTGTCAAATTCTAAAACATATACTGCTTATAATTGTTATGGGAACACAAATATCAACATCATCAACTGTCCTGTGATATTCACATTTTTGTGCTGTGTCACAGGAAAGAAAAGAAAACAAATGATGAAGTTTTAAAATAACTAAAAATGAAAAAAGGAACTGCTAAATACAATTCAAACAAGACAAATGAAATTTTGGGGCCATGTTAAAAGACACAACAGCCTACTAAAAGTAATCTTGGAAGGGAAAATACAAGGTGGCAGAGGCAGACCAAGACTAGCATGGACGAGTAGAATCAAAAGATGGACAAGTCAACCTATGACAGCCCACACCATCAAAGCAAGAGACATAGCGGAGTGGTGCTCAATGGTAGCCAATTTTCGATGCGGAGACGGCACTCAATGATGATGATTTTAGTAAATCGCTTATGAAAAGAAATGACAGAGCCTGTCACTTTCGGGAGCCGCGATAGCTCAGTGGTTAGTGAACTGAACTACAAAGGACAAGGGGTAGGGCTCGATCCCAACCGATGATTTCCGGGTTCACCCAGCTTTAAATGGATACCATATTTTAAATGGAGACCACATTACCCCAAAAATCATGTGCTGGGGGTCAGTAAAGTTTATAGTCAAGATTGTCAAGTCTCTCCACTAAAAATATTTAAGTTGAAAAATCAGAACTTACATTAATATAATTATTACCGAACGTATAAGTGAGAAACCCAGTGTGTCCTGTGCAAGGTTTGACACTTAATAGCAAAGGTTACTTGATGTTGAGAGTTTAAGATTTCTGCATATTGTGCAACTTTCTGCTGGACATCAGTACATATAATAAAATAAATAATTAACTGTAAATTTACATTTACTTATGTAAATATTAATCTAATATTTGACAATGGCATAAGTCAATTCCCTACTTTACACTTTGACCTGCCGGAAACAAAAATGCCCGGTAAATTACCCATATACAAATGGATAAATAGATACAACAAAGAATAGGATATACTATCGAATTCTTAAAAGAATGGCAAGAAATAGGTCAAGTGGAAAGTGTTTGTTAAAGACCTACAGGAAGGCACAGAGCTGAAAGTGTTTGTTGAAGACCTACACATGGCACAGAGCTGAGCTGAAAGTGTTTGTTGAAGACCTACACATGGCACAGAGCTGAGCTGAAAGTGTTTGTTGAAGACCTACACATGGCACAGAGCTGAGCTGAAAGTGTTTGTTGATGACCTACACACGACACAGAGCTGAAAGTGTTTGTTGATAACCTACACACGGCACAGAACTGAAAGTGTTTGTTGTTGAAGACCTACACATGGCACAGAGCTGAAAGAAAGGAGAAGGAATTACCTATATCTACAATTCCGAAGTGACACACACTGAGACATACCTCTATTGATATCCTTTTCTCTCCGTAAACAGATTCACCAACAGCAAAGTTCTTGGTTAACAGAACATCCTCTTTTCCACCTCGACCAATGAAAACGCCTAGAATGAAAACAATATAAAAACACAAGCTGTGTCACGCCGATAAGTTTAGTTTCACTCTCGTCTCCTCTGTAACCTTCACATTAGAACAAACCAATAGTGATAAATATTGTGACTTCAAAAGTCTGACACAATTGAAAGTTATTTTAATGGAATTTCTGTTTTAAATGATATAAAAGGTCAAATAAAAACAAATTCAGATGTTTAACTCTTAATGTCCGTGTTTTTTATACCCAGTCACTAGTGTTTTGCTATAATTTTTTCTTCCTGAAAAATACTTGCACTAAATTTGTCATATTTTCACTCTAACAAGGAGATACTATATATGTCATAAACATATATATTAGGCATCAAATTGAAGGGAAAAGGACACACATTCATAATCAGAAAAAATATTTTGAAAACAAAATTGAAGGATAAGAATTTAAGCAATTAAAAATCACAATTTTTGTTTAAAAAAAATTTTTTTTTAAATAAAAATTGGTACTCGCCTACCCAAAGTGGTGGGGGTGTCTATATTAATCCAACACTACTACTATAACTAAGTCACTGTTACATTTAAAGTTCTTAGAACATAATTCCTAGCTTTTTCTGTTATTAATAATAATTTACACTTATGAGCGATAGATACTTCACTGCTAGCCATTTTTCACTTATAAACACGAATCAGCTGATTGAAGACTAGAAAACAACACAATTTTTAATGATTGTGTGAACAAATTAAGCCCATGTTGATCGACCAAAGTGTGCCTAAAGACAGATAGCTTAAAATGTGTAGTATTTACTAAAATGAAACAAAATGAAAGTAACCATGTCAGCGTTCGCTTGGCAAAATGTAGGTAAGTAAGTAACTATGACAGCATTTCCATGGTCATAAAGAGTTAAAGGGCCGTGCACCCACACTCACTCCTAAACAATTAATTACCTGCATAAAACACACACACACACCAGTAACTTTAACAGTAACAAATCATTGATATAAAAAAAAAACATCAACAATTAGTTACCTTCATAACGGTGGGGCTCCACTGCAACCTTTGCTCCTCCTCTCATACCACCACGACCTATGAGACATAAATGGAGTTTTACAATCCTGACTTCAGTTAGACACAAACCTCTGCTAAGATAAAAAAAAAACAACTGCCTAACAATAATTGCTATAAAACAATCAAATAACAAATGTGACTTCGTCTAATAGTAATTCATCATGTATCTCAACTATCCACCTACTTCAACTTCTTGTTTGTGAAACCAGTTAAAAGTTAAACACAAATAATCCCTGTAGTGAAGTTATACTGTTAGTAAAAGTATAAACACAAATAATCCCTCTAATGAAGTTATACTCTTAGTAAAAGTTATTAAATAAAAAAAAGGTTCCCTCCCCTTATGGGAATATTGTGTTACTGACAATATTTTTCTATAACTGTGGCACATTTTTGGGTAAGTGGCCGGTATCACGCCAGGCCATCTGTACTTCCCAGAAAAATCTCTGGTGCCCATTTTTAGAGGCTGGTGATGTGGTCGGTCTCACACCAGTCTGCCTTTACTTCTCAGAAAAACCTCTGGTGCCCATTTTTTTTAGAGGTTTGATGTGGTCGGTATCATGTCGGCCATCTTTACTTCCCAGAAAAATCTCGGGTATACATTTTTTTTAGAGGCTGGTTGAACCCTGGAGCCTTGTTGGTCTGGAAAAAAATCCGCCACTGCTAGGGATCAAACCTGGACCCATCTGGTCAGAAAGTGAGCACACTAACTACTCAGGCTGACATTATGTTAGTGGCAAATGTTATTTCAAGCAACGAGTTCAACACAATGACATCTTTTGTGTGTTTTTTTTTAATCTTGTATTTTGTTTACAATGTGATAGGTACCATTGCAGTCCACTACAAAATGAGTCGACCTGCTTGGACCTCTCTCAACATGATCCACTACTATTACACATAGAATTGAATTATAAATTACGGATGGGGAAATAAATAAAACTCACCTCCACCTCTTCCTCCGAAACCACGGCCTGAAATTAAAAATAGAAATAAATATACTGATACGTTGTGTTAAAGAAATTAGCTGCAGCAGTACTACTACAAGAATCGTCTACTCATAAATAAATTATGCATTCAATAAATATAATGTTATGTTATTTTATTTTCGGATCGTCATCACTGCAAACTGAACTAAGACTTAGTGCCCCGATGTACTCAACTGTCGAGAAATCTCTGAGTTTTTACTTCAGTCCTGGTGTAAAAAAAACATCTTTTTGAAGCTACCATCAGTTAAGCTTGGCTTCAACTTGAACAATGACAACTGTTTTCAAATTCCCTGTGATCAGAATTTGAAGTCAATCCTTGTGTTGACCTGCAATGGACAAGGGGCTTTTCTTCTCCAGTAATATAAGTTCCCATTGAAATAGGATAATACTGTAAAGATGAAAAAACAGTCTGGAGATGAACAAACATCAAACCCTTAAAAAATTGCTGTCTGGAGATGAACAAACATCAAACCCTTAAAAAATTGCTGTCTGGAGATGAACAAACATCAAACCCTTAAAAAATTGCTGTCTGGAGATGAACAAACATCAAACCCTTAAAAAATTGCTGTCTGGAGATGAACAAACATCAAACCCTTAAAAAATTGCTGTCTGGAGATGAACAAACATCAAACCCTTAAAAAATTGCTGTCTGGAGATGAACAAACCCCAGCTGTAACTTAAAAATTCTCCGACAGGAGAAGGTGAAATGAACACCACTGAATGAATGGTTATGGTCGTAGACACAAGTACGACCAAAAAACTACTAAAGTGAACTAAAACAGCACATCAAAAATCCCAAGTTTTCACAAAAGATAGGCTGAGGTGACAGTGGAAATAGATAAACATGTAACTGTATGGAAATAAAATAAACAATGTGGACCAGCCACGAGACCCCTGCAAAGGATGGCGGCAACGGCCTACACAAAATTTATTAACTTTATTTTGCTGTACAAAATTCCACAAATAAAGAGATACAGCAAATACAGTGATACTGGATAGGACACACACACTGAGGAAGACACCTGAGAGTATTACACAGCAGGTCCTTTTTTTTTGGAATCCCTCTAAAAAGACAAAGAGAAAGACCTAAATATTCTTGGAAAAGACAGATAAAAGTAGAGATAAAGATGATGGGGAAAACATGGAGTGATCTTAAAAGAATGGCAAGAGACAGAACTTGGAAAGTGTTTGATGAAGACCTATACTCCACAGGGAGCTGAAAGGTAGAAGAAGAAGCAGACAAGATTCCACAGTGTCCAGCCATGACTGCTTTTTGGGTCAATTAAAAAGAAACTATAAATTAAGGATAGTCGTAAATAATTTTTTTTATAACAGTTCAAAGTATTTTAGCTAGGGGTACTACTATTTAATCATTTTAGTTAGGGGGTGCTACTATTTAATCATTTTAGCTAGGGGCACTACTATTTAATCATTTTAGTTAGGGGCTGCAACTATTTAATCATTTAACAAGGGCACTACTATTTAATCATTTTAGTTAGGGGCTGCTACTATTTAATCATTTTAGCTAGGGGTACTACTATTTAATCATTTTAGTTAGGGACTGCTACTATTTAATCATTTAACTAGGGGTACTACTATTTAATCATTTAACTAGGGGTACTACTATTTAATCATTTAACTAGGGGTACTACTATTTACTCATTTTAGCTAGGGGTACTACTATTTAATCATTTAACTAGGGGTACTACTATTTACTCATTTTAGCTAGGGGTACTACTATTTAATCATTTTAGCTAGGGGTACTACTATTTAATCATTTTAGCTAGGGGTACTACTATTTAATCATTTTAGCTAGGGGTACTACTATTTAATCATTTTAGCTAGGGGTACTACTATTTAATCATTTTAGTCAGGGGTACTACTATTTAATCATTTTAGCTAGGGATACTACTATTCAATCAATTTAGCAAAGGGTATAGTACTATTTAATAACTTTAGCTAAGGGTACACTACTATTTAATCATTTTAGCTAGGGGCACTACTGTTTAATCATTTTAGCTAGGGGTACTACTATTTAATCAGACTTCACATCCCAAGAGTGTTTACAAACAGAAGAGAACCTTCAATACCAAAGGTAGAAAATATTATACAATTAAAAATGACATCTGATGAACGTTAATGATTTGGTAGAAATTTAAAAACAAGAACAACTTTTACCTCGCCCTCCTCCTCGTCCACCTCCACGATCTCCAAAACCTCCTCTTCCTCCACCACGACCACCTCTGCCGCCGCCTCTACCTCCGCGGTCACCAAAACCACCTCTGCCGCCACCTCGATCACCAAAGCCGCCACGACCTCTACCTCTTGGTGTAAAACCTGAAAGGAAAGAAACAGAATCTGTGATGTCAGTTCACCTATGTGTCTGTTCTATGTTTATTTCACAAAATAATGTAAAATGTTACAGTTTGTGTCATTTAAGTGGTACTGCGTCTTCTTAGTCTTTACATGTTAAGTAGAAATGGGTACTCTGTGTTGCTATTTAAGGTAAGCTGTGATATCTGCACCTGTGGAACTGGTTGGTCTTGAGGCAAGACGTCAGCCTCGAGACAGAGAGGTTGTGGGTTCAAATCCTGGCAACACCGGTTGGAATTTTTATTTATGATTTCTCTCTGTGGCAACCACCCCTGGTCTCAGCAGCAAGGCCCGGCTTGAAACGTCAATTACTCATTGACGGAAAAAATATGAGTACCTCCGAAGTCAGAGTTATCTGTCTGTGCAGCGAGGGACCCCTGTGCACACATCTGCCAGGGGAAAATGGGTTAACATGCAAAATTCAGTTCCTAGTCTCTAGGGACTTCATCAGGGGGTAAAAGCTGACGAATGAAAAAAAAAATGTGTGCCTTACCGTCTGACACATCCATCTTCTGCTTGAGTTGTTTTACAATTTGTGCTTGGGGAGCAGCCATTTTTGGGTTACATTATTCAAATTTAAACTGTCGTGGGTGCACATAGGACCTCCCGCCATTAATACTCTTTTCTTAATCTCCTCTCCCGTTCTTTTCTGTATCCTATCTTCGTTCCTTCCTGTGTTATTATTATTACCTCTCCTGCTCATATTCCCCCTTGCCACCCCTGTCTTTTCTTTCTCTTTTTCTCTCTTTCAGTGAACTCTACGGGACACCTTCCATCATTCCCCCTTTCTAATTTTTCCACTTTTTGGCTCATTTTAATCAAATTAAATCCGACTTGCTCTATTGTCTATGTTCACCCGATGACTAAAGGAGTGCACATCTTTGCGATCTGCCCTTAAGAGGGCATTATGTGGACGTATCTGTGTTGTGGTTTGCAGTACAGTCGAACCTGGTCTTAGGACCACCTGTTTAAAGCGTTTCCCTGGTTATAGGACCGGGTCTACAATTTCCCCGAGTTTTTTACTATATGCTAACACTGCTTACGGCGCTCACCGTATGACGCGACCAGAGACCAGGCTAATTAACCGCCGCCAATGTTATTTATCCCGTTTACGACACGCGCCAGTCCTTCTCCGTCTCGCTGGGAGCCATAAACGATCGACACTGGTGTCTACAGGTGTCAACGTTTTCCCGTATTTAGTGAGTCCCAGATTACAGTGGGACGTGTTACGTTTATCAGTCAATACTGGTGTGAGAAACACGGCACAGATCTATGATTCGTGAAGTGTCATCACTTCGCGGTTCCGCCTAGACCAGAGTAGACCATTGCGTGGCCCGAATAAATTACAGGAATTAACTAAAGAATTAGTCATTGCCCGCTTAGAGTGTATTCACGTACATGTACAGTATCTCAGTGAATTATTTTTGTGCATTTTAAAAGTGTTACACACAATATAGGAAATGGCCAGTGTCAAAAGTGTAAAACCAAAAGCATTAACGCTGGAAGAACGAATATCAGTGATTCGACAAAATATTTTTGTGTGTTTAACTATCGTGTTTTATGAAAAGTGTCCAACCAGTGGCTATTGTAGACCGACATGTGCACTATGTTCTACTCATGGATTACGCTGATTTGCAGGTTAGTTTTCATAGTGCTTAGGATACAATTTTTTTATCGCTCTATTTATTATGTGAAACCTGTGAGGCAGGACCACCTGTCCTATGGGACCAGTTTTTGAAAGTCCCGTGAATGGTCGCCTTAGACAGGTTCGACTGTATAACGGTGATATTTACACCTTTTGGCTCAACACACCCGACCTATGCATGCCTATTGTCTATAATGAACCATTGTACCATCTAGGTGGCCAACTCTCAATTTTCCAGGCACTGACAACTATCCAAACGGGCCCATGATATTTTTATCTATGTTCCTTTTAATAAATTTATGTCTAAACTAATATTCATTTAAAAATTCATAACTTTTTCTAATTGTACTTTTTTAAGTAAAGAAAAAGGTTGCTGTGATTGACTTTTTTTATTTAAAAAAAAAGGTTGGATGGAACAATTTATTTAAAACATTGATGAATCCTCAAGATCACAGACAGAGCAAATCAAAAGAATTGGAAGTGAGAATAAGACAAACATAGAAGAAATCAAAATGACTTTGTAGGTATACAAGATCTCAATCAGACAGGGAAAAATGTTATCATAAAATGTGTGGTAGTCAAATAATCTGACTCCGTCATTATGCTGACCAACCATCACACATTGAATGTTATGTAATTCTGATGTTTTTCTGCTTGGGGACGTCACCTTTTTTTTTCCTGATACATTGGCCTAGAAATTAATGAGCAAATTTGAATTCAAAGAATATTTTATTTAAAATTCGCTAAAGATTTTGAAGATTTGTCACTCTCTATGATTATTTGATTATTACCATATGATGATTGATTATTACTTTTACACTTTTACAGTAACAATTAATAATTAACCACTCATCCCAGAGATCTTTAAACATTCATCATATTCAATTAAACTGGATAATCTACAACAGCAGATATATACCAGACGACATGCTCAAATCAATATTCATAGCCCTACCAAAGAAATCGGGTGTGATTGAATGTGATGATCATTGCACAAAAAGCCTTATGAGTCATATGACTAAGATATTACTAAGTATCATCATGCGAAGAGTGCGAAACAAAATCAGTCCAGAAATTAGTGATGAACAGTGTGGTTTTGTTACAGATAAAGGAACATGCAATGCCATATCATAAGATCTTTAGTAGAAAGAGCCACAGAGGTGAAAACAGATCTATACCTATGTTTCATCATAGATTACACCAAGGCATTTGACAAAGTAAAGCACCAAGAAATAACCAACATTTTTAGAAAGCATAAACGTAGACAGCAAAGGCCTTAAGAATAATAAAGAACATGTACTGTACTGGCAACAAACAGCGGCCATAAGAAGTAGAAACCAACTGGGAATGTTTCAACAAATAAAACAGGGTGAGGGTGTTAGACAAGGAAAACAGGCAAGAAAATCACTAGTCTGTAGAAATGTGGTTTTACAGAAGTATGAAGTATGTTGAGAATATCATGGACTGACAGCTAAGAAGAGTAGAGTAATGAAAATGTTCTGAAAGAGGTCAAAGCAAAAAGAGTGCTACTGCTAATTTCCAATAGTAGGAAGAAACAATCATCATTTTTTAGTCATGTGATGAGAAGAGAACAACTGGAATACATTGTAACAACTGGAAAAATTGAGGGACAAAGAGATAGAGGGAAGCAAAGAGAAACAATACCAGACAACTGAAGAGAATGGCTTGGCAGAAGGTCAACAACAGAAATGATAAATAACTCACAAACTGTCGAGATCGAAAGCTGTGGAGAGACATGATCACCTACGCTAGCAGGCCCGGTATTTGATGAAGATGATATGAATTATAATGAATCTACAGTACAGTCCTGGAGTAGCAAAGCAGAGAGCAGGCAGTCAGTGTCACAAAGTAAAGCAGGAGTCAGAATACATACATAGTCACATAGTGATTAGTGATACAATTATAAGATAAGTTAAAGTTAATTTAACTGTTAAACATTAGAAAATCATATTCATAAATTGTTAATGATAATTAATTCATTTTTTTAAAGCAAAGACTGAAAGAGTAGAGTACACCAAGTGACATTAGTCATAGTCATTAGTATTAGTCATTAGTGACAATGTGTAAGTAACACAGTTGAGTACAGCATCACTGTCATGTCATCACATTTATTATTCATGAGACAATTGAGAGATATGATTAGATGAACGAACATCATTGCAGCAATGATTGAATGACACACTGACTACTACTGTGACTACATCATCATTACACTACACATGAGTCCTGGTGTACACACACCAGTCAAGTGAGACTGCTGACCTGAGATTCTGTCAGTGAGAAGAGAGTCAGAGTGTCGGTACCGTGGCGTATGGCGTATAGTATGTATTGTTACATATTGTATTGTAAGTTCTGCTGTATCCACTGTATAAGTGTATAGATTCTGCCTAAACTAAAATATATATTCAATTTTCATGTCATAAAATACACTATCAAATAAACTACGGCGATATCAAATCAATATTAAAGTGAAAGTAAGTTATAGAATAACTTGTATAAGTCTATAAGTTATAAGCACATGTTTTCAATTCGTGAATTTGGCCATTAAAAATTTTTTATTCAAATTTGAGACGATGAATTGTGAGGGTAGGAAGTGCCATTTAAATAAAATGACGGCAAAACTAATAACCGTTGAAAGTGAATGGATAGCTTTTCGTGATTACACGTACCTGGAGGAGCCATGATTGTTAATCAACTGTAAGATGAGACTTTCACCAAAAAAATCACAGTCACTCGCTGGCTGCAGGCAGAAACAGTCTCCACACGTGCCTCGTATTTTTCGTTATCACTTCCGGTTTACTTTGGCCAGGTTTAGCTAAAACTGTGGGGCCAATTCTGACCTATGATGGCAGCGAATCATAGACAGTAGACATAACAAATGAAAAGACTAGAGGATTAGATGCCACAGAGGTGGAATTTATCAGAAGAATATTTAAATTTCCCCGGACATATAAAATGAGGAAGTTCTCAAAAAGACCAACACAAAAAGGGAGCTCGTAAAAAACATCAGAAAGAAATCAACATTTCACAGGCACATCATGGGAAGAGAAAAGTTGGAATACTTGGTTACAACTGGCAAAATACAGGAAAAGAGAGATCGCGGACGACAGAGTGAGAAGATAATATTTTTTCCCAACAGTCCAAAACATAATTAATAGGATGCACTGTGGATAGAAGATTGTAGATGGACATGATAGCCTACGGCAATCCGTATGGCACATGATGATGATATCATCATCATCATCAAGTACCGGGCCTACTGGCGTAGGTGATCATGTCTCTCCACAACTTTAGATCTCGGCAGCTATTTATCATTTCTGTTGTTGACCTTATGCCAAGCCATTCTCTTAAGCTGTCTGTTATTTTTTCTCTTTGCTTCCCTCTATCTCTTCGTCCCTCAATTTTTCCAGTTGTTACAATATATTCCAGTTGTTCTCTTCTCATTACATGGCCAAAAAATGATGATTGTTTCTTCCTAATATTGGAAATTAGCTCTCTTTTTGCTTTGAACTCTCTCAGAACATCTTCATTACTCTTCTTAGCTGTCCACGGTATTCTCAACATTCTTCTGTAAAACCACATTTCTACAGACTCCAGTGATTTTATTGTCTGTTGTCCTATTGTCCATGATTCGCATCCATATGTTAAGACTGGCTCTACGTAACAATTTAAGAACTCTTTTTCTTGTTTCTTGTTTTATTTTGCCAGTTGTAACCAAGTATTCCAACTTTCCTCGTCTCATGATGTGCCCGAAAAATGTTGATTGCTTCTTTCTGATGTTTTTTAAGAGCTCCCTTTTAGTGTTGGCCTCTTTGAGAACTTCCTCATTGGTCTTTTTAGCTGTCCAGGGAACTTTCAACATTCTTCTGAGAAATCCCATCTCTGTGGCCTCTAATCGTCTTTTCATTTCTTTGTCTACTGTCCATGATTCGCTTCCATAGGTCAGAATTGCTTCTATATAGCACCGATTAACTCTCTTTCTCACTTCTATTGACATAGATTTGTTGCATAAGATATTTTTCATTTGTTTTCATAGTGCTTCTAATATTCCATCGACCTATCTTTTTCGTGGTCGACCCTTGGGTCTGTTGTTCTCACAACGTTTGTTGAAGGCTCGTTGTGTTGTGTTTTGTTCTTTCTGCCTTGTCACGTGGCAAAACCATTTTATCTGTTGTTTTCTTATATATTCTATGGCGGAGGCTATTCTTAAATTTTTTCTCAGTTCTTCATTCCTGATCTTATCTCTCAGGCTATTTCCTGTCATTCGTCTAACACATTTAATCTCAGTAGAGGTTATTTTTCTTATTGTTCTTGCATCTAGGGTCCAGTTCTGGCATTGGTAGCACAACGCTGGGATAAAGATTATATTGTATAGTGATCGTTTTGCCTCCAGAGTTATTTCCTTGTTGGACAATAGTGGCGATAACTGTCCGATGATTTGACAAGCTTTGTTGCATCTTGATTCTACTGCTGTTTGAGAATTATCGTTTGTCATTAGACTTCCTAGGTATTTGAATTCCTCTACTTGTTTTAGTTGCCTGCCTTCTATAGTTATGTTGATGTTCTGTTTATTTTTGGCGACATTCAGGACTTCTGTTTTGTTAATGTTGATTTTCATGTTGTATTTTGTGCCTGAGATGTTGAGTTTGTTTAAGTGTTCTTGTAGGTCTTCTATTGTTTCATGTATTAGTGCCTGATCGTCTGCAAATAAGAGCTCGTTGATCTCCTCTGTCTCTGATGGGTTGGCTAGCTTGCATATATGGTCTATGTATGTAATAAACAGTAGGGGAGATAGTACGCACTCCTGTCTTACACTTGATGTAACTTCGAAGTGGTCTGTGTAGCCTGTTGCTGTTCTGACCCTGCTTTCTAATTATATATTGTAAATCGTGGGTAGGGTATTTGTCATGTATGGTCTTTGACGTCTTGACAGACGGTTGGTAGCAAGCAATTATGATAAGTTAGTAAAAAAAAAAAAAAAGTAAAGTACCCCCGTCACGCCAAGTGGCGTATAGGGAATATGGTGTTAGTGGCCATAAATTTTACAGATCTTCAACACACGATTTTTGGAGTAATGTGGTCGGTATTACGCCCGTGCCGCTTCACTTTTCCCAGAAAAAATTCCGGTACCCATTAAAGGCTGGGTGAACCCGGAAGCCGTCGGTTAGGATCGAACCCTACCCCTTATCCTTTGTAGTCCAGTTCACTAACCACTGAGCTATCGCGGCTCTCATGATAAGTTTGTAGTTAAGTAAACATATTAGTGTATTATTCGGGATGCAGTTTTACTGAACAGCTTCTCTCATGGCTGAATCTGTCAATATTGGATAGACAGATCCGTCCGCAGAGTGAACAAGATGTATTTATAGTGTTCAGCCTCGTCTCATTTCCCCTGTGCCTTTTGTCTGCTGAGTATTTTTTTTTTTTTTTTTTTTTTGCGTTCACCAGCTTTCACCTCTGGTGAAGTCCATAGAGACTAGGAACTGAATTGTGCAAGTTAATTCATTTTTTCCCTGGCAGCCGTGTGGTGCACATGGGTCCCTCGCGGTACAGGCAGATAACTCCGTCTTCGAAGGTGCTCATATTTTTTTTCGTTTATGAATAATTGACGTATCAAGCCGGGTCTCCCTGCTGAGACCAGGGGAGGTTACCGCAGAGAGAAATTATAAATAAAAATCCCAACTTGTTCAGCCGGTATTTGAACTCACAACCTCTCTGTCTCAAGACATTGAGACCAACAAGTACTCCTTCTAAATTTGATATCAGCACTGCCTCAAATGTTGCCGTGACGTTTTTTTTTCTTTTCTTTTTGTTCTCTTTGTCCTACAATTTGCAGTCAGATTTTTCCCAGTTTCTTTCACCGATAAAGAATTGACTAAAGGAAGGCATACAAACAAAACATCCTTATATCTCAGCACTGGTATCTGTCTTATGTGGTTGTAAAATGCTCGTGGGATATTACTTAGAAAAGTAGGTTTATTATGTGAAGGTGAAGGTCAAACAACATGGCGGAAACGTGTAGTTTACACGCAGTGATTCGATAAATAACACGAATGTCATCAACAGCATTCTATCTAGGAACATCAAAACAGAGGGTAAGAGGAGGACCAAGGAAAAGATGAATAGATGGAATAAAACTATCTATCTATCTATTGACCTTTCGAGCCGTAACCGGCCCATAGAGCGTAGACCAAGATACACCTTCTCCTATCTAAATTTTTCGTTCTAGCAGTTTTCTTTTAAAGATATTTTATCAAATCTCGCCATCTGTCTCTGTCCTGTGCAAGCAGCTCTATCTCATTGAGGGAGCCGAATCCTGCTGCTCTTGTCTCTCTCATCAATGTTCTTCTCAGTGTCTCCCTGGGTCTTCCTCTTTTTCTCTTACCTGTTGTTTCCCATATGAGGGCTTGCTTTGCTATTCGGCTATTATCTCTTCTCATCACATGTCCAACATATGACCATCGTCTTTTCTTTATTACTGAAGATATTAGTGGTTGATTGGCGATTTCTCTAATTTCCTCATTTGTTTTGAATTCGCTCCACGCTATACCAATTATTTTCCTTAGACATTTATTTTTGAATGCGTTCAACTTTGTTTCTTCTTCTCTTGTTGTTTTCCAGCTTTCACACGCATACGTAAGGGTTGATAGCACATTTGATTTGAATAGCCTAAGTTTTGTGTTTGTGCTGATGAGTTTTGATTTCCACAACTTTTCAAGGCTTCTGAAAGACATTGCTGCTTTAGCCATTCTGATTCTAATTTCTTTGCTTGTATCCCCTTCTCGGTCAATGTGACTTCCAAGATAGATAAAGTGATCGATCTCTTCTACTGGTTTGTTTTCCATGTATATTTTGTCACCTGTTGGAATTAAACTTTTCATGACTTTAGTCTTTTCATGATTGATCTCAAGCCCAATTTTGCTGGCTATTGATGATAGTTCATTTGTGTTTTCCTGCATCGTTTTTATCTGATTGCTGATGAGAACTATGTCATCAGCAAAGTCGAGGTTCTCCAAATGGTCTCCTTGTATTCATTCGATGCCTTATTACCAGTGCAGCATTTCTTCATTATGAAGTCCATAACAATTCCAAATAACAAGGGCGATAATATACATGGAATAATAGAACAAAGAAGTATGTGTTAGCACTCGGAAAAATTGACAGACAAACAACAATAGAAAAAAACGAAGAACAATATATGGTCCGAAGTGGGATCGAACCCGTACTCAGTGGCACCGCGCCTTGCCACGAGAAGCCGAACGCTTGGTACACTGCCACGCAGCCAACTAAAAATTGGCTATTGCAGTAGTGTCTTCCACGAAAGGCGATCTCAATGACTATAGCATAGGTAACGATCACAGACCGGAAATAAATTGTATATTTGTACTTTCCTATTAATGCAAGTATCTCCCAGTAGGGCTGAATACTTGTGTTGTAGACAAACATTTATTGGACGAAACAGCACGAATAGTAGTTCCCAGTGGTTATATACTGGGTACAAATAATAATACATAAATATTATTATATGGGGAACTTCCGAGGCGATAATAGGGAATAATAGAACAAAGAAGTATGTGTTAGCACTCGGAAAATTGACAGACAAACAACAATAGAAAAAAACGAAGAACAATATATGGTCCGAAGTGGGATCGAACCCGTACTCAGTGGCACCGCGCCTTGCCACGAGAAGCCGAACGCTTGGTACACTGCCACGCAGCCAACTAAAAATTGGCTATTGCAGTAGTGTCTTCCACGAAAGGCGATCTCAATGACTATAGCATAGGGTAACGATCACAGACCGGAAATAAATTGTATATTTGTACTTTCCTATTAATGCAAGTATCTCCCAGTAGGGCTGAATACTTGTGTTGTAGACAAACATTTATTGGACGAAACAGCACGAATAGTAGTTCCCAGTGGTTATATACTGGGTACAAATAATAATACATAAATATTATTATATGGGGAACTTCCGAGGCGATAATAGGGAATAATAGAACAAAGAAGTATGTGTTAGCACTCGGAAAAATTGACAGACAAACAACAATAGAAAAAAACGAAGAACAATATATGGTCCGAAGTGGGATCGAACCCGTACTCAGTGGCACCGCGCCTTGCCACGAGAAGCCGAACGCTTGGTACACTGCCACGCAGCCAACTAAAAATTGGCTATTGCAGTAGTGTCTTCCACGAAAGGCGATCTCAATGACTATAGCATAGGGTAACGATCACAGACCGGAAATAAATTGTATATTTGTACTTTCCTATTAATGCAAGTATCTCCCAGTAGGGCTGAATACTTGTGTTGTAGACAAACATTTATTGGACGAAACAGCACGAATAGTAGTTCCCAGTGGTTATATACTGGGTACAAATAATAATACATAAATATTATTATATGGGGAACTTCCGAGGCGATAATAGGGAATAATAGAACAAAGAAGTATGTGTTAGCACTCGGAAAAATTGACAGACAAACAACAATAGAAAAAACGAAGAACAATATATGGTCCGAAGTGGGATCGAACCCGTACTCAGTGGCACCGCGCCTTGCCACGAGAAGCCGAACGCTTGGTACACTGCCACGCAGCCAACTAAAAATTGGCTATTGCAGTAGTGTCTTCCACGAAAGGCGATCTCAATGACTATAGCATAGGGTAACGATCACAGACCGGAAATAAATTGTATATTTGTACTTTCCTATTAATGCAAGTATCTCCCAGTAGGGCTGAATACTTGTGTTGTAGACAAACATTTATTGGACGAAACAGCACGAATAGTAGTTCCCAGTGGTTATATACTGGGTACAAATAATAATACATAAATATTATTATATGGGGAACTTCCGAGGCGATAATAGGGAATAATAGAACAAAGAAGTATGTGTTAGCACTCGGAAAAATTGACAGACAAACAACAATAGAAAAAAACGAAGAACAATATATGGTCCGAAGTGGGATCGAACCCGTACTCAGTGGCACCGCGCCTTGCCACGAGAAGCCGAACGCTTGGTACACTGCCACGCAGCCAACTAAAAATTGGCTATTGCAGTAGTGTCTTCCACGAAAGGCGATCTCAATGACTATAGCATAGGGTAACGATCACAGACCGGAAATAAATTGTATATTTGTACTTTCCTATTAATGCAAGTATCTCCCAGTAGGGCTGAATACTTGTGTTGTAGACAAACATTTATTGGACGAAACAGCACGAATAGTAGTTCCCAGTGGTTATATACTGGGTACAAATAATAATACATAAATATTATTATATGGGGAACTTCCGAGGCGATAATAGGGAATAATAGAACAAAGAAGTATGTGTTAGCACTCGGAAAAATTGACAGACAAACAACAATAGAAAAAAACGAAGAACAATATATGGTCCGAAGTGGGATCGAACCCGTACTCAGTGGCACCGCGCCTTGCCACGAGAAGCCGAACGCTTGGTACACTGCCACGCAGCCAACTAAAAATTGGCTATTGCAGTAGTGTCTTCCACGAAAGGCGATCTCAATGACTATAGCATAGGGTAACGATCACAGACCGGAAATAAATTGTATATTTGTACTTTCCTATTAATGCAAGTATCTCCCAGTAGGGCTGAATACTTGTGTTGTAGACAAACATTTATTGGACGAAACAGCACGAATAGTAGTTCCCAGTGGTTATATACTGGGTACAAATAATAATACATAAATATTATTATATGGGGAACTTCCGAGGCGATAATAGGGAATAATAGAACAAGAAGTATGTGTTAGCACTCGGAAAAATTGACAGACAAACAACAATAGAAAAAAACGAAGAACAATATATGGTCCGAAGTGGGATCGAACCCGTACTCAGTGGCACCGCGCCTTGCCACGAGAAGCCGAACGCTTGGTACACTGCCACGCAGCCAACTAAAAATTGGCTATTGCAGTAGTGTCTTCCACGAAAGGCGATCTCAATGACTATAGCATAGGGTAACGATCACAGACCGGAAATAAATTGTATATTTGTACTTTCCTATTAATGCAAGTATCTCCCAGTAGGGCTGAATACTTGTGTTGTAGACAAACATTTATTTGACGAAACAGCACGAATAGTAGTTCCCAGTGGTTATATACTGGGTACAAATAATAATACATAAATATTATTATATGGGGAACTTCCGAGGCGATAATAGGGAATAATAGAACAAAGAAGTATGTGTTAGCACTCGGAAAAATTGACAGACAAACAACAATAGAAAAAAAACGAAGAACAATATATGGTCCGAAGTGGGATCGAACCCGTACTCAGTGGCACCGCGCCTTGCCACGAGAAGCCGAACGCTTGGTACACTGCCACGCAGCCAACTAAAAATTGGCTATTGCAGTAGTGTCTTCCACGAAAGGCGATCTCAATGACTATAGCATAGGGTAACGATCACAGACCGGAAATAAATTGTATATTTGTACTTTCCTATTAATGCAAGTATCTCCCAGTAGGGCTGAATACTTGTGTTGTAGACAAACATTTATTGGACGAAACAGCACGAATAGTAGTTCCCAGTGGTTATATACTGGGTACAAATAAATAATACATAAATATTATTATATGGGGAACTTCCGAGGCGATAATAGGGAATAATAGAACAAAGAAGTATGTGTTAGCACTCGGAAAAATTGACAGACAAACAACAATAGAAAAAAAACGAAGAACAATATATGGTCCGAAGTGGGATCGAACCCGTACTCAGTGGCACCGCGCCTTGCCACGAGAAGCCGAACGCTTGGTACACTGCCACGCAGCCAACTAAAAATATTAATAATTAGGCGGGGTTAGGTATGGTGAACGAGCAGGCCAGATTACAAGTGAAATAATGCGATTTGTATATACGCTTTCCTAATAAGTAAGTGGAAGATGCAGCACAGAAATAAACATATACATCCTTGTTTAACCCCAGTTTCTATTGGGAAACATTCACTCAGTCCTTCCTTTGTTCGAACTGCACATGTGTAACCATCACACATGTCTTTGATAATATTTATGATTTTTGATGGTAAACCATATTGCTTCAGAATTTTCCACAAAGAATCTCTATGAATACTATCAAATGCTTTTTTGAAGTCGATGAAGTTAAGTACAAAAGGCTTTACTTCATCAAATTTATCATCATGCTAGTATTTTAAATTGTCTCTCTGGTCATTCTAGGATTTTCAAAAGGTTAACTTTTGATGCTAGAAATATAAACTATCTCAACTCTCTTAACTCGTACATTTTAATCTCTATCTATTAATGCTAGAAACTTAAAATTCCTATCTCTCATTCACTGTCTTCTATCTATATCTTAATGTTTAATATATTAACTATCTAATAATATATATTATTATAATATATATATTATATATAATATAACTGCATCTCTCTTTTTCGCTCTTTCTTTCCCTCTCTCTCTCTCTCTCTCTCACTCTCTCTCTCTCTCTGTCTCTTAGTGTTAGACTTTTAAACTGCCACTGTCCCTCTCCAGTGACATGAATTATGTGTATTCCTCTATCTACAACTCCTCTCCCCTTTTCTACTACAATTTTGAAATTTCAACAGCATTGTGTTTTCCGAGTTTTTTGTATACCTCTCTCTCTCTCTAACATTATCGTTTCTAGACTCTACAGTGAAGTGATGAGACGGCATCAGCTAATTTTTTGTAAATTAACTTCTTTGGATCTATAAAACTGTTTAGAAACTTTAAACAGTTGATTATCAGCTAAGAAATATAATAATTCTTTGAAGAATATATATTTAAATGTTGCATAATATTTACAGGCATGGTTCGTTCTAACATATCAAACTTAAATGCAAAAAGTGTTCTACCGTTGAATTGTTCATGAAAATGTTGATATAAACTTATATGCTTAAGAAATTAAAAGTTATGTTTTAATATAAGGGAAGTAACTCCTGTTATATTAATAGTTAATAATTCTTTATTCGTCGATATATTGTAATTGTAAATTGTCAAAAGTTTTATTCATATGCATATTGTTTCCCAGAAAATAATTTTCTCACAAAATGCGCACGGTCTTAAAAAATTTCTATAAGAAATTGCAATTCCTAAAGTATCAAATTAAAATAAATGTACTTTTCCTTAATTTGTGTTGCAAATATTAATTATTTATAATTTCTCTCAAAAATTAAATTTATCTTCCTTTGCTCACAGAAAAGTCAACTTCTGTCAAATAAGAAAGCGAGGCTTATAAAGTCCTGTACAGTGAACATATTTTTGAATGTACGTGAAATTGTATATAAAATGTGTGTTATTCATCTCGATACTACTGCTGTTGGCTGGCTTGTATTAGGTAAAGAAGCTGTTCACACGATGGAGTTGTGTTCACAGCATGTGTTCAAAATATCCACTGCAGGCCTCAAGACAATCTGAGACTTTTCTCTTAATATTTTCGAAAACCTTCTGCATCTATATATGTATCTTTCGTTCGCCTGAAGTATTGTCTATATCTGCCATGTCGTTTCCTGTATAAATGTTACCGTCTTTTGGCATTCTTGCAGTGGTGCATATAGTCTTGTCTATATTATTGTATTAATGGTATAAGTGGACTTTCCTCAGTCTACTATACTCAGTGCATTCTTGAAATATGCGTTCCGCTGTCTTAGGCGCCTGTCCACATGTACATGTAATTGAGGTGCCGATCTTGAACTTTGTAGACACGTGACTGTGGAGTCAATTATGTCCTGTTCTAATGCGTATAATGATAACTTGTTCCCATCTATTCATATAATGAAAGGCATCCTGATTTGGAGCATTTGATCTTCTGATTGATTTGATTATCTGTATCTTATGATGGTATGTAACCGGCGCATCTGGTTGTGTGCCTGTTGCACCTTCTTTTGAAAGCTGATCTGCTCTCAAGTTTCCTTGTATTCCATAGTGAGATGGGATCCACTGCAGGGCAATCATGTGGTGTTTGTAGAGTTCAGTCAATAAAGTTTGCAGATGTAGCAACTTTCTGGATTGCAGTGCCTGGAGCACTGATCTTGCATCTGTCAAAAACTCTACAGGCTGTGGGTTAAGTTTTACTGTTCAGCAGTTTTTCTATTGTGAACTTTATTGCTTGCATTTCTGCATCGTTATTGTGATAATATTTCACTGTTGCTATTTTATCCATACCACTAGTGTTATTTGGGTATTCTATGTATGCACCCGCTCACCCATTCTTTACTGCATTCTGTACTGACCCATCTGTGTACACACGAATCCATAGGTCTTGTGGGTATTCTTCATCCAAGAAACTGAGAGTTATTTTTTTACGCTGCAGGTTATTCTGTTCATTCTTGTCAAGTATTCCTTTCACTTCTGTCCGTGTTTGTTTTGACAATACTGATTCCTCTGTTAAGGAAGTATATTCTGGTATGGGCAGTAGTGGGTTAATAACTCTTGGTATGACTGGTGTTTGTCTACAAAAACATTCTGGATAATGACCGGTGATATTTGTTGTCTCTGGGTGACGATTTCTGCCTTCAGGTCATTATCTGTCTTCAGAATATTCGATAAACATTTCTTGTCAGCTCACCCCCACAGATAATAATTAGGCGGGGTTAGGTATGGTGAACGAGCAGGCCAGATTACAAGTGAAATAATGCGATTTGCATATACGCTTTCCTAATAATTAGGCGGGGTTAGGTCTGGTGAACGAGCAGGCCAGATTACAAGTGAATAATGCGATTTGTATATACGCTTTCCTAATAATTAGGCGGGGTTAGGTATGGTGAACGAGCAGGCCAGATTACAAGTGAAATAATGCGATTTGTATATACGCTTTCCTAATAATTAGGCGGGGTTAGGTCTGGTGAACGAGCAGGCCAGATTACAAGTGAAATAATGCGATTTGCATATACGCTTTCCTAATAATTAGGCGGGGTTAGGTATGGTGAACGAGCAGGCCAGATTACAAGTGAAATAATGCGATTTGCATATACGCTTTCCTAATAATTAGGCGGGGTAGGTCTGGTGAACGAGCAGGCCAGATTACAAGTGAAATAATGCGATTTGCATATACGCTTTCCTAATAATTAGGCGGGGTTAGGTCTGGTGAACGAGCAGGCCAGATTACAAGTGAAATAATGCGATTTGTATATACGCTTTCCTAATAATTAGGCGGGGTTAGGTCTGGTGAACGAGCAGGCCAGATTACAAGTGAAATAATGCGATTTTGCATATACGCTTTCCTAATAATTAGGCGGGGTTAGTCTGGTGAACGAGCAGGCCAGATTACAAGTGAAATAATGCGATTTGCATATACGCTTTCCTAATAATTAGGCGGGGTTAGGTCTGGTGAACGGGCAGGCCAGATTACAAGTGAAATAATGCGATTTGCATATACGCTTTCCTAATAATTAGGCGGGGTTAGGTCTGGTGAACGAGCAGGCCAGATTACAAGTGAAATAATGCGATTTGTATATACGCTTTCCTAATAATTAGGCGGGGTTAGGTATGGTGAACGAGCAGGCCAGATTACAAGTGAAATAATGCGATTTGTATATACGCTTTCCTAATAATTAGGCGGGTTAGGTATGGTGAACGAGCAGGCCAGATTACAAGTGAAATAATGCGATTTGTATATACGCTTTCCTAATAAGTAAGTGGAAGATGCAGCACAGAAATAAAAAGCAGAATAGCTCAGGCCAAAATAGCATTTCAGAAAATAAAAAAATATCTTATGCAACAAATCTATGTCAATAGAAATGAGAAAGAGAGTTCATCGATGCTATATAGAACCAATTCTGACCTATGGAAGCGAATCATGGACAATAGACAAACGAATGACAAGACGATTAGAGGCTACAGAGATAGGATTTCTCAGAAGAATGTTGAAAGTTCCATGGACAGCTAAAAGACCAATGAGAAAGTTCTCAAAGAGGCCAATAAAAAAAGGGAGCTCTTAAAAAACAGAAAGAAGCAATCAACATTTTTTGGGCACATCATGAGAAGAGGAAAGTTGGAATACTTGGTTACAACTGGTAAAATAAAATGAAAAAGAGATCGCGGACGACAAAGAGAGAAAATACTGGATAGCTTGGTGTCATGGTATGGAAAGCAATTAACAACAGAACTCATACGATGCACTGTGGATAGAAGATTGTGGAAGGACATGATCACCAACGCCAACCGGTACGGTACATGATGATGATGAATAAGTAAGTGATGTTGTTACGGCTGTGTGCTGTTGCCCCATCCTGCCGAAATCGAGCTTCTTTAATTTCCCTCTCTGTAAGGTGGGCTATGAATGATTCCAGCATTAAAGTACGGTCATGTTCTGCGTTGATTTTTGCATTGAAAAAAATGTTTCCCAATTATCCGCATACGACTTTCTGAACGTAAAGCGGTACTTGATGTAATTCATGCGGGTTTTTTTTACTGCTCTACATACGGTTGTTCTTACTTGTTGACGCAACCGGAGAGATGAAACCGTGCCTCATCAGTGAAGAATGTCACGTCAAGGACTTCATCACCTTGTTCAGAGATAAGGTTCTGAAACCACATGCAGTAGTTCAATCTGGATTTACAATCTCTTGCATGGAATTAAGACGATTCAATTAATCTGTAAGGACGATAGTGCAGCTAACACTTCAGAACCTTGTGGACGGTATTCATTGGAAAAGTTTGCATGTTGAGGCAACACCTTAAAGATTTATTAGGGCTCATTGTAATTCTGGTTTGCATATCAAGTTCTATGTCTTCTGAAGTTGAAGGCCCTCCAGATCCGTATGCATCTACAACACTATCCGTAGCACGAAACTTGTCAATCAAAGTCATAGCCTCATTGCGGTGGGAGACTTGTTAGTCTGGACATTTCAACACAAATTGTTGAATAACTTCTACTCTATATTAGCTATCATTACCGAAGACGTATTTAAAAAAAATATCATGTTTCCATTGTATAACAGCATTTCCCTTCGCAATGAAACCGTGAATATAATAGCGGCTTACTGTGTTATGTTTGTGACGGGATTGTGGACACAGAATGTGATGTCAATTTCATCAACCGGTGATTTCATTTCAAGAATATTGATCAAGTCACTCCATAGCGACATTATAAACACCCCATATTACACTTTAGTCTACAAGTTTGATAAATTATTCTGAACTTGATTCTCAGTTTAAAAATAAAATAAAAAGAATGTCTCTCACTACTTTAATGCTTGAGATGTAATTGTCTATCTCACTTTTCATACCATTATTTTAAGCTGCTTTTATTTTTCCTTTTAGTATTTCTAACTGTTTCTTTATTAATAGTAGGATTTTTAACTGTATCTCTTTCCATACCAATATTATAATCAGCTTTTCACATCGTGCTTGTATTTTAAATTGTCTCTCTGGTCATTCTAGGATTTTTAAATGGTTAACTTTTGATGCTAGAAGTATAAACTTTCTCAACTCTCTTAACTCCTTCATTTTAATCTCAATCTCTATATATTACTGCTAGAAATTTAAACTCTCTCTCTCTCTCTTTTCTATCTATATATTAATGTTTAATATATTAAACTGCATCTCTTTTTTCGCTCTCTCTCTCTCTCTCTATCTATCTATCTCTATCTCTTAATGTTACGATTTTAAACTACTTCTCTCCCTCTCCAGTGACATGAATTTCGCGTGCCCGCGCGATGAGATAGTGCTGCAGTGCCACTGGCTCTTGCTCTTGAGTTTAGTAGAACGGTAACAGGCCTCGGCCTTGCCTTGGTACGGGTTGTATGATTTGTCTGTTTTCGAGTAAAAATTTTCCACAAGCTGGATCGCGGTCGGATCGAGTGTCTCACGGAAGTGGAGGCCTGACTTCATTTGTTGGGACAGCGACTATTGTTGTGGCATGCTCACTAATCTTAAGTCCACGGTTTTGTCGCTTGTTGGGACAGCGACTATTGTTGTGGCATGCTCACTAATCTTAAGTCCACGGTTTTGTCGCGGACACATAGAGTTATGCTGCTTGTGACGGACGTTACAGTGACTCGGGTGTGTCCGTTATGAGCTGCACGCCTTTTGTACAGAGCTCAGCGCGTTCAATATTACACAGTTTTCTATGCATCAAGTAGCACACCATTTTGAGAGAAGAACTCAGCGTGTTCTATGGAAAAGTATGAACGATCGAGATGGACATTTTGTAGGTTGCTGGCTAAGCAGATATGGAGGTGCCCAGACTGTAGTGAAGCCATTCCGTTCTAAAGTCAAAGCTTCCTGCACAGCTGCTTCTTTCAATCTTAAAGTGGCATTTTACTTCCTACATTGAAAATTTGGCAGCATTAATAAGTGAAGATGACCTGAGTCTACAACAATTTGCTCATTCATAAATTGATATTTGATGGGAGTGGTTTCAATGTGTGACACCACACACACACAAGCTGCTAGTCAATCTAACATGTCAAAGTAAAGGTCCACTTCCCTGTTTTGCTAAGCGTATGTGGAAAATGGTGTTAATGACAATATTTTCCATGACCACGCAAATTGTTTGGTGAGCTGTTCGGTATCACTCTCATCATCATCATGTACCCTGCCGGTTGGCGTAGGCGATCATGTCCCTCCACAATCTTCTATCTACAGTGCATCGTATCAGTTCTGTTGTTGAATGTTTTCCATGCCATGACACCAAGCTATCCAGTATTTTCTCTCTTTGTCGTCAGCGATCTCTCTTTCCTTTTATTTTGCCAGTTGTAACCAAGTATTCCAACTTCCTCTTCTCATGATGTGCCCGAAAAATGTTGATTGCTTCTTTCTGATGTTTTTTAAGAGCTCCCTTTTTGTGTTGGCCTCTTTGTGTTGGCCTCTTTGAGAACTTCCTCATTGGTCTTTTTATCTGTCCAGGGAACTTTCAACATTCTTCTGAGAAATCCCATCTCTGTGGCCTCTAATCGTCTTTTCATTTGTTTGTCTACTGTCCATGATTCGCTTCCATAGGTCAGAATTGCTTCTATATAGCACCGATGAACTCTCTTTCTCATATGTATTGACATAGATTTGTTGCATAAGATATTTTTATTTTCTGAAATGCTATTTTGGCCTGAGCTATTCTGCTGTTTATTTCTGTGGTGCATCGCCCATCTGATGTTATTATTGAGCCCAAGTATTTGAAACGTTGTACTTGTTTCAGGTTTGTCTCGTTTATTTTTATGCTGCATGATGGTGATGATTGTTTCTTCGATATAACCATTACTTCTGTTTTCTTACTATTCAGACTGAGACTTTCTTGTTGCTTTCTTCCACTATTATGTCTATCATTTCTTGTAGTTCGTTCTCTGTCTCTGATATTAAGACTGTGTCATCAGCATATCGCAAATTATTTATGTTGTGACCGTTGACTTCAATTCCTTTTTTGTCTACTATTGATCTCATAATATATTCGCTGTAAAGTGAAAACAAATCCGGCGACAGAACACAGCCTTGTCTGACTCCTTGTTTTATATATTGGAATTGTCCTGTTTGGTTGTTAAATCGTATAGCTGCTGTTTGTTGCCAGTACATTTTTTTTTATGATTCGCAGATCCTTGCCATCAATGTTTAATTTCTCCAGCATATTTATTATTTCCACACTTTGTCAAATGCTTTTGTGTAGTCTATAAAGCACATATATAGATCTTTCTTTACCTCTATAAATCTTTCTATCAATGTCCTTAAGATGTATATAGCATTATTGGTGCCCTTTCCTTCCACAAATCCACATTGTTCCTCACTTATTTCTGGTTTTATTTTGTTTCTTATACGTCTCATGATTATTCTTAGTAATATTTTAGTCATATGGCTCATGAGACTAATAGTGCGATGGTCTTCACAATCAGTGGCGCCTGACTTCTTCGGTATGGCTACAAAGATAGATTTTAGTAGATCTTCAGGTATGTGCCCATTATTATATATGTCATTGAGTAATTTTGTTATGACTTGTACTCCAGCTCTCCTAATGCATTTATCTCTTCGATTGTTATATTGTCAGGACCTGGAGCTTTGCCTCTTTTCATGTGTTGAATTGCGTCCTCCACTTCACTCTGCATTATTGGTGGTCCTGTGTCTTTGTTTGAATTGTTTAATTCTGGTCTTTCATCATCATAGAGTTGACTGATATATTCTGTCCATCTTTCTATTGTCTTCTCCTGTCCCATTATTATATTTCCTTCCTTTGATTTCACACATCCTGAAACTTTGACTTCTTTTCTTTCTGTTAATTCATTTAACTGATTGTGCATAAATGTTGGGTCTTTCTTTTGTTGTTTTTTCCATTTCTTCACATTTCTGTTTTAACCATCCTTCCTTTGCTTCTCTGCACTTGTTTTGGATCTCTTTGTGCAATATTTTGTATGCTCGTTCTTCTTTCTTATGTTTTCTTCTTTCATCCATTAGTTGTAATATTTCTTCTGTCATCCATTTCTTTTTGTTTATTCTTTTAGTCACTGGTATTACTTCTTTTGATGTTTGCTGAATCGATTGTTTGAGCATTTCCCACTGCTCTTGGATGTCCTGTATTTTCTCATTAGCATTATATCTATTTTGGGGGTGTCCGGTTAGCGCAATCGATAGGCGGTTGGCTTACCACGGCAACAGCCGGGGTTCGTACCCTGGCGAGGACACCTGGGTTTTACTAATTCCCTAAAAATTAGTACCTCTGAAGTCGGAGTAAATCTGCCTGCATGGCGAGGGGCATCCTGTAATGGGATAAAACAGACTTTAACACGCAAAATTCAGTCCCACAAAATTGAGTGGGTGGGACTTCGTCAGAGGTCAAAGCTGACGAAAGCGAACGAACGAACGATATCTATTGTGTACTATCATGCTGTACTTATCACTCATCTGTTTATCTACTCTAGCATATCTAGTTCTAATTTTATATTTCTTGGTGATTTCTGTGCCTTCCGCAGTTTTATTCTTATCTTTCCAACTACTGGTACATGGTCACTATTACAATCTGCTCCTGGCCTTGTTTTAACCGATGTTAGCCCATTCCTGAATCTTCTCTGTACCAGTATAAAATCAATTTGATTGTGTACTTTTTTGTCTGGGCTTTGCCATGTCCATAGTCGCCTAGGGTGTTGTTTGAACCAGGTGTTACCTATAATCATTTCATGTGCCTTTGCACAATCTATCAATCTATCCCGTCTGTCATTCGTCTCGCCAAGGCCATGCCCCCCAGTCACATTTTGCACTTTAGCTGTTCCTACCTTTGCATTGAATCAATCATAATGAAATACAACAGTTATTTCTTGAGATTTACACTGTTCCATGGCCGCCTCCAGCTCCTCGTAAAAAGTGTCAATGTCTTCTTCTTCGCTATTACTTGTTGGTGCATTAACTTGAATTATGTTGATATCCATTGGTCTGCCACTCAATTTTACTAGCAGAATTCTGTCTGATACTGGCCAAAATCCTTTCCCTGTTTTGCTTCTTTCTCTAACATGATGCCTACTCCTCTTTCGTGTGTGGTTCCCCCAGAGTAAATTATATTTCCACTGTCGCGTTGTAATAAACCTGCCCCTGTCCATCTCATTTCACATAGTCCCAAGATGCTCAATTTCATTCTCTTCATTTCTTGACTGATGTTTTCTAGTTTTCCAACCTGGAATGCTGATCTAATGTTCCAAGTTCCTATCACTCTAAGCCGGCATTAATTCTTAAAAAATATGGTACCCATTTACAAAGACTGGTTGAAGATTGGAGCCTTGTCGGTCCGAAAATACCCACTTGTAGTTATTAAACTTTGACCTTTCTAATCAGGCAATGAGCACACTAACTACTCAGCCACAGAGGCTCCAAACTTCTGGCTTCATTAATTTGTGTATGAACGATGTTTTAACACAATAATACTTGTTATTATATATATATTATATATATATTATATATAAGTAAAGTACCCCCGTCACTCCAAGTGGCGTATAGGGAATATGGTGTTAGTGACCATAAATTTTACAGACCATCGGAACATGATTTTTAGGGTAATGTGGTCGGTATTACGCCCGTGCCGCTTCACTTTCCCAGAAAAAAATCCGGTACCCATTAAAGGCTGGGTGAACCCGCAGCCGTCGGTTGTGATCGAACCCTACCTCTTGTCCTTTGTATTCCAGTTCACTAACAACTGAGCTATCTCGGCTCATATATATATATATATATATATATATATATATATATATATATATATATATGCCTTCGAAAATATCAAATTTGTCACGTTCTGGTTTGAAATATTCCATTTTTGAGCCACACATTCTTTAACCATTTAAGATATAAATAGAAAACTATTTTGATCAGTCGACACGAGGTGTTCGAGTTTGACTTTCTATTTATGACGGTAGCAATGTGGCAAACTTTTAGGCAAGAATAGATAGAGAGAAAAGATAGCAGATAGTTGAAATGAACTTATTCATTATTTAATGAAAACACATTTTATTCATGGAATGAGTTTAATTGAAGTCGAGGCATCCCCAAATCCGCTCCAACACTCGTCCCAGCATTTCTCGCAGCGTAGACAGACTGATTGTTCATGTAAGGGTTTGATTGTAAATACATTTGCTTTTCCACCAAGCACTCCGGATCGACCAGATCCCATCACCATCTTTAGTCTCTTTAGTCTTTCAATATATACATCATTGTCCCACCCATTCTCCTTAGTCTTTCAATATATATATCATTGTCCCACCCAATATCCTTAGTCTTTCAAATATACATCATTGTCCCACCCATTCTCCTTAGTCTTTCAATATATATATCATTGTCCCACCCAATATCCTTAGTCTTTCAAAATATACATCATTGTCCCACCCATTCTCCTTAGTCTTTCAAAATATACATCCTTGTCCCACCCATTCTCCTTAGTCTTTCAATATATACATCATTGTCCCACCCATTCTCCTTAGTCTTTCAATACATACATCATTGTCCCACCCATTGTTGTAGTCTTTCAAAATATACAACATTGTCCCAACCATTCTCCTTAGTCTTTCAATATACACACCATTGTCCCACCCATTCTCCTTAGTCTTTCAAAATATACATCATTGTCCCACCCATTGTTTGTAGTCTTTCAAAATATACAACATTGTCCCAACCATTCTCCTTAGTCTTTCAATAAATACATCATTGTCCCACCCATTCTCCTTAGACTTTCAATACATACATCATTGACCCACCCATTCTCCTTAGAATTTCATTACATACATCATTGTCCCACCCATTCTCCTTAGTCTATCAATACATACATCATTGTCCCACCCATTCTCCTTAGACTTTCAATACATACATCATTGTTCCACCCATTCTCCTTAGACTTTCAATACATACATCATTGTTCCACCCATTCTACTTAGTCTATCAATACATACATCATTGTTCCACCCATTCTCCTTAGTCTTTCAATACATACATCATTGTTCCACCCATTCTCCTTAGACTTTCAATACATACATCATTGTTCCACCACCATTCTCCTTAGACTTTCAATACATACATCATTGTTCCACCCATTCTCCTTAGTCTTTCAATACATACATCATTGTCCCACCCATTCTCCTTAGACTTTCAATACATACATCATTGTTCCACCCATTCTCCTTAGTCTTTCAATACATACATCATTGTCCCACCCATTCTCCTTAGACTTTCAATACATAAATCATTGTTTCACCCATTCTCCTTAGACTTTCAATAAATACATCATTGTTCCACCCATTCTCCTTAGTCTATCAATACATACATCATTGTTCCACCCATTCTCCTTAGTCTATCAATACATACATCATTGTCCCACCCATTCTCCTTAGACTTTCAATACATACATCATTGTTCCACCCATTCTCCTTTGTCTTTCAATACATACATCATTGTTCCACCCATTCTCCTTAGACTTTCAATACATACATCATTGTTCCACCCATTCTCCTTAGACTTTCAATACATACATCATTGTTCCACCCATTCTCCTTAGTCTTTCAATACATACATCATTGTCCCACCCATTCTCCTTAGTCTTTCAATACATACATCATTGTCTCACCCATTCTCCTTAGACTTTCAATACATACATCATTGTCCACCCATTCTCCTTAGACTTTCAATACATACATCATTGTCCCACCCATTCTCCTTAGTCTATCAATACATACATCATTGTCCCACCCATTCTCCTTAGTCTATCAATACATACATCATTGTCCCACCCATATCTCCTTAGTCTATCAATACATACATCATTGTCCCATCCATTCTCCTTAGACTTTCAATACATACATCATTGTCCCACCCATTCTCCTTAGACTTTCAATACATACATCATTGTCCCACCCATTCTCCTTAGACTTTCAATACATACATCATTGTCCCACCCATTCTCCTTAGACTTTCAATACATACATCATTGTCCCACCCATTCTCCTTAGACTTTCAATACATACATCATTGTCCCACCCATATCTCCTTAGACTTTCAATACATACATCATTGTCCCACCCATTCTCCTTAGACTTTCAATACATACATCATTGTCCCACCCATTCTCCTTAGACTTTCAATACATACATCATTGTCCCACCCATTCTCCTTAGTCTTTCAATACATACATCATTGTCCCACCCATTCTCCTTAGTCTTTCAATACATACATCATTGTCCCACCCATTCTCCTTAGTCTTTCAATACATACATCATTGCCCCACCCATTCTCCTTAGACTTTCAATACATACATCATGTCCCACCCATTCTCCTTAGTCTTTCAATACATACATCATTGTCCCACCCATTCTCCTTAGTCTTTCAATACATACATCATTGTCCCACCCATTCTCCTTAGACTTTCAATACATACATCATTGTCCCACCCATTCTCCTTAGTCTTTCAATACATACATCATTGTCCCACCCATTCTCCTTAGTCTTTCAATACATACATCATTGTCCCACCCATTCTCCTTAGACTTTCAATACATACATCATTGTCCTACCCATTCTCCCCTTCTCTTAAGCAGTGAAGAACAAACTTGACAATGTCGTCTTTGTCCATAGTAAAGCCTCACTCAGTATCAGAGCTGCCAGCGAGATTATCAGGTATTTCATTACCGAGTACACCAGTGAGTTTATCAGCTATTTCATTACCGAGTACACCAGTGAGTTTATCAGCTATTTCATTACCGAGTACACCAGTGAGCTTATCAGCTATTTCATTACCGAGTACACCAGTGAGCTTATCATCTATTTCATTACCGAGTACACCAGAGAGCTTATCAGCTATTTCATTACCGAGTACACCAGAGAGCTTATCAGCTATTTCATTACCGAGAACACCAGAGAGCTTATCAGCTATTTCATTACCGAGAACACCAGAGAGCTTATCAGCTATTTCATTACCGAGAACACCAGAGAGCTTATTAGCTATTTCATTACCGAGTACACCAGAGAGCTTATCGGCTATTTCATTACCGAGTACACCAGTGAGCTTATCAGCTATTTAATTACCGAGTACACCAGTGAGCTTATCAGCTATTTCATTACCGAGTACACCAGTGAGCTTATCAGTATTTCATTACCGAGTACACCAGTGAGCTTATCAGCTATTTCATTACTGAGTACACCACTGAGCTTATCCGCTATTTCAATAGCGAGTACACCACAGAGCTTATCAGCTATTTCATTATCGAGTACACCAGTGAGCTTATCGGCTATTTCATTACCGAGTACACCAGTCAGCTTATCAGCTATTTCCTTACCGATTGCACCAGTGAGCTCATCAACTGTTTCATTACCGAGTACACCAGTGAGCTTATCATCTATTTCATTACCGAGTACACCAGTGAGCTTATCATCTATTTCATCACCGAGTACACCAGCGAGCTAATCATCTATTTCATTATCAAGTACACCAGCGAGCTTATCCGCTATTTCATTACCGAGTACACCAGTGAGCATATCATCTATTTCATTACCGAGTACCCAGCATGCCCTAGACAGTTCACTCAAGTTAACGCTCTACCTGTAGAGTCATCCAAGAGCTACATCCACTCCTGCTGCAGACACTCTCTGTCCATCTTCTGTTGCATACTTTGCGTGTCAGACACCAAGACTGCGTGACTCAATTTCTGTGTGACCAGTCATGTTATCGCAGCTGTTGTTGCTTCTATCTCCATTCTCACGCTGGACACCGTAATGCTACACTTGCTAGATTTCCTAGCCACTTATCTGCCATGTTGGTATGCCACAAAACCCTAGTCGCTGCGCTGTCCGCGTGATACAGAACCATCCGTGTAGACGATGAGGTCCTGAGGTGGGGACATTTTTTCGATTGATTTCCTTATTACGACCTCGGTAGCTCTGTAGGCTCCAATTGCGACAATCCCTGCCAAAATGAATTATTATTTGGTTAGCTTCTTTTTCTCTGTTGTTACTTCTATCCAATCCTTGCCGGGCCTAATGCCATTCAAATTGCATACTCTCCTTGTGGACTCCTCCGACTCAGCCATAAAGGATTTTTTCTCGATTGAGGCGCTTGCCCTTGGTCACACCCAGTTCTGAGTGCAAGGGATTAATTATGTTCCTTTCTTCTGCGTTCAACTAAGCCCGGACCTGAACCAACTATGGTCACACCCAGTTCTGAGTGCAAGGGATTAATTATGTTCCTTTCTGCGTTCAACTAAGCCCGGACCTGAACCAACTATGGTCACACCCAGTTCTGAGTGCAAGGGATTAATTATGTTCCTTTCCGCGTTCAACTAAGCCCGGACCTGAACCAACTATGGTCACACCCAGTTCTGAGTGCAAGGGATTAATTATGTTCCTTTCCGCGTTCAACTAAGCCCGGACCTGAACCAACTATACCTCCTGTGTCCACCGCAAGGGGATGGGGGAGTGTCTGAATGCCAGAGTTGTCTTTCCCTAGATCCTCGTGCCCGTTGACCTAGTTGCCACAGCACAGATTACTCTGACCGATTATACATGAAAGGATATGTTATCCTTCTGGGTTTCATCGGCGTTTTACTCTCCATTCTTGTGTGCTTGTTTTCTTTGATATTATCATAGTTTCTATCATTTTAATAGTCAGATCTTTTTGTTCACTTTCTGTCACATGTTTCATCTAATAGTTTGTGTAGATCTTGCTGGTTTTATGCTTTCAATAACCTGTCATCTGGAATTGTTTATGTTCCTTCACCCTTCTGTAATGTCATATTTGCTATGCACAGTGTCCACAAAGCAAATGTCTATCAGTTTCTTTGTTACCTTGATTGTTGACTGCGGTGAGTGAAAGACTGTATATCAGTCTTGGGATGATGGAGGTGTTTACAATGACGCCCATGCCGAAATGTGTGGATGTTTTGTATTTCTATCTGTGCAGTACATCTGTTATCGTTGTGACTAGATGTTGCCATATTGGTTTTTTATTCTTCTTAATTAATTGTCATTATGAAACCAACGATGTCAGGTTTGAAAAATAATACTCATTATATTGCTCCTTATATATGTTTTATATTATAAAATTATATATAAGTGAGGAAGATACTATGCAATCCATTTTTGACAATCCTCATCATCATCAAATACCGGCCTACTGGCGTAGGTGATCATGTCTCTCCACAACTTTCGATCTCGACAGTTCTTTATCATTTCTGTTGTTGACCTTCTGCCAAGCCATTCTCTTAAGCTGTCTGATATTTTCTCTTTTTGCTTCCCTCTATCTCTTCGTCCCTCAATTTTTCCAGTTGTTACAATATATTCCAGTTGTTCTCTTCTCATTACATGGCCAAAAAATGATGACTGTTTCTTCCTAATATTGGAAATTAGCTCTCTTTTTGCATTGACCTCTTTCAGAACATTTTCATTACTCTTCTTAGCTGTCCATGGTATTCTCAACATTCTTATGTAAAACCACATTTCTACAGACTCCAGTGATTTTTTTTGCCTGTTATCCTATTGGCCGTGATTCAAATCTATTTTTGACAATAGAAGCAAGAAAAGGAGTTCTAAAATGTTATGTAGAGCCAGTCTTAACATATGTATGTGAATCATGGACAATAGGACAACAGACAAGAAATCACTGGTGTCTGTAGAAATGTGGTTTTACAGAAGAATGTGTAGAGAATTCAATTCGATTATCAAATGAGGTTCCGAAAAAAAAAACATAGGATGTACTGACACTCTATTCACCTTAAAACAGCTTGCAGAGAAAAAAAAACGACTGAACACATCAACATGTGTACAAAGCTTTCATTGACCAGGAAAAAGCATTCGACAGAGTAAATAGAGAATAGTTGAGGGAGATACTATCATCATACTGAGTAAGCCAACATCTAACCAGTCTAATTAACAGTCTCTACATCAACAGCAGTTGCACAGTCAGAACAGCAGCAGGCTACACGGACCCCTTCGAAAGAAATTAGATCAGATGTAAAACTAGAGTGCGCGCTATCCCCCCCCCCCCCCCTACTGTTTATTACGTACATGGACTATATATGCAAGTTAGCCAACCCATCAGATAAAGAGGAGATCAACGAGCTTTTATTTGCAGACGATCAGGCACTAATACATGAAAAATAGAAGATCTACAGAACACTTAAATGAACTCAACAGCACAGGCACAAAATACAACATGAAATCAACATCACAAAACATAAGTCATGAATGTCGCCAAACAAAAAACAGAACATCAACATAACTTTAGACGGCAGACAACTAAAACAAGTAGAGGAATTCAAATACCTAGGAAGTCTATCGTCAAACGACAATTCCCAACCAGCATAAACTGACTTTAGGTGCAATACAAAGCTTATCAAATCATTGGACAGCTATCACCACTACTGTCTTGTAATGAAATAACTTTAGAGGCAAAACGGGCACTCTACATATAATCTTCATCCCAAGGTTGTGCTACCAATGCCAGACCTAGACCTAGATGCAGAACAATAAGAAAAATAACCTCTACTGAGATTAAATGTGTCAGACGAATGACAGGAAACAGTCTGAGAGATAAGATTACAAATGAATAACTGAGAAAAAAAGCTAGGAATAGCCCCCGCCATAGAATATATAAAGAAACAACAGATATAAAGGTTTGACCACGTGACAAGGCAGAGTATCAGAACACAAAACAACGAACCCTTAATAAACGTTGCGAGAATACCAGACCCAAGTGTCGACCACGAAAAAGATGGATCGATGGAATATTAGAAACACTAGGAAACATAGCAGCAGCAGAGGCGAACAGAAGAGCAAAAGATGGATCGATGGAATATTAGAAACACTAGGAAACATAGCAGCAGCAGAGGCGAACAGAAGAGCAAAAGATGGATCGATGGAATATTAGAAACACTAGGAAACATAGCAGCAGCAGAGGCGAACAGGAGAGCAAAAGACCGCAAATTATTCTCCGGGGAAAATTGAAAAAAAAAAATAGAAAAAATGGTATGTTAGAAGTTTTACGTGATTAGTAGACGACACAGATTCGAACGACGTTTCGGCCCAATAGGCCTTCAGCAGTATATCAAATTATATCTCCCCTCGACGCTGAAAGGGAAAGAGGAAGAAGAATTATTTGTTGAATTCCCTTGAAGAAAGATATCAAATATTATCTCCCTTTACTGGGTGTCCTTTTAAAAACAACTGATGGTGTTTGTGCAACACATAAGCAATAAATAGATTGAGTTAAAAAATATCAACTGGAGACTCATTTGTAACGTGAGGCAGTCAGTGGGTGACATCATCATCATCGCGTGCCTTCTCCGCAACGAAGGTTGGCTACCATGGAGCGCCATTCTACTCTTGTTTCTTGCTTTGATGGTGCAGGCTGTCATAGATTGACTTGTCCATCTTTTGATGTTACTCGTCCATGTTAGTCTTGGTCTGCCTCTGCCTCTTTTACCTTGCATTTTTCCTTCCAATATTACTTGTAGTAGGCTGTTGTGTCTTTTAACATGCCCCAAAAATTTCATTTGTCGTGTCTTAATTGTATTTAGTAGTTCTCATTTTATTTTGTTGTTTTAAAACTTCATCGTTTGTTTTCTTTTGTTTCCGTCCAATTCTACCTATTCTTCTATAAATCCACATTTCAAAGGCTTCAATTTCTGTTCTGTTTTCTTGTCTAATGTCCATGTTTCTGCACCATACAGGAATATTGAGAAGACGTAACATTTTTGTGGGTGACAACTAGAATTAAAAGAACAAAGATGTAAGTGATTGGCACTAACGAATCAGATACCCAGTTTTTTTGTTTACCCCTTACAGACTGTCTTCTCTATATTTTTAATTGTTAATTCAGGACGTTGAACCGTTGTGTCTACGGGACTGCGTGGAGGAAGGTCAAAGTTCAATGGTTAGAAAGAAAGTTTTAACAAAATTCTGAGAAGTGCAAGGCGAGGCACATAGAAAGCTTAGTAGCTCGTCCTCTTTATTTTTTTAAATTTTCTTCCTCATTTGACTTTCAAAGTTTTTCATGATTTTTGCACATCATCATCATGTTCTGTTATATGCATATATTCCTTTTTTTTTTAAATTGGGTGGAAGTTAGCCAGCCCTCTAGTTATTAATTGTGCCATCAGCGCTGTGTGTTAAAAGAGCGGTAACCACGACAAGTTATAACGCTAAGCTATGTTCACATTCTTGACATATACACTCACGTTATTGTCTATCACTAAGCTCTATCCACATTCTTGACATATACACTCACGTTATTGTCTATCACTAAGCTCTATCCACATTCTTGACATATACACTCACGTTATTGTCTATCACAAAGCCCTACCCACATTCTTGACATATACACTCACGTTATTGTCTATCACAAGCCCTACCCACATTCTTGACATATACACTCACGTTATTGTCTATCACTAAGCCCTACCCACATGCTCGAAATATTCTCACGCTATTGTCCATTGTAAAAGTATAGTGACTAGAGCATGTGTGCATGGAAATTGTGGGGATATGGCAGTGCGTGACGAGAGAATTAAGTCGATATAAAATATTAATCCGTAAATGTATCCAAGGTCGAAAGTTCAAGGTAGTGTGATCTTGAAGTTTCGAAAGTTAAAAAGAGGGCAGTGACGTGTTTGTAATTGGAGACAACGTGGAGTAGTTTGATTGGATGCGGAAATGAGCTTGGGATAATGATACTGGGGAATTATAAACTAGGGACAGTAAAATAGTTGGACATACAGAAGAACAGTTGGACACACAGAAACATATTCAGCGTAGACAGACTAGAGCAGACAAGTTCCGCCGAAGATTTTGAACAACTTTGTTTCTTATACACAAAATGCCTGCCAAGGTCTCGAGTAAAGGAGCCAGGTAAGTGTTTTCAATGCTATAACGATCTAGTTATTTTTTTGTGCCAGGAATCAACTAGACGACTCTTTTACAATACTGACAAGTGACACGATTTGTCCAAGAATATCGATCGCGTGGCTGCCACTTCAGCTGAATTCACACTATCATCATCGTTGAGTGCCGTCTCGCATCGAAGGTTGGCTATCATAGAGCGCCATTCTACTCTGTCTCTTGCTTTGATGGGGCAGATTGTCATAGGTTGACTTGTCCATCTTTTGATGTTACTCGTCCATGTTAGTCTTGGTCTGCCTCTTTTACCTTCTATTTAGCTTCCAATATTACTTTTATTAAGCTTTTGTGTCTTTTAACATGCCCCCAAAAATTTCATTTGTCTTGTTCTAATTGTGTTTAGTAGTTCTCTTTTCATTTTTAGTTATTTTAAAACTTCATCGTTTGTTTTCTTTTCTTTCCATCCAATTCTACCTATTCTTCTATAAATCCACATTTCAAAGTCTTCAATTTTCTGTTCTGTTTTCTTGTCTAATGTCCATGTTTCTCCACCATACAGGAATATTGAGAAGATGTAATATTTTGCCATTCTTAGTTTTAGCCCTGGTGTTATTTGTTTTGATGTTAATATATTTTTCATGCATTTAAATTACTTTTTGCCATACCTCTTCGTTTGTTTATTTCAGTTATACATTTTCCATCACTGGTTATAGTATGTCCCAGTAGTTGTAGCTCTGAACTGTCTCCAGATGTATTCCTTCAACTTTGACATTTAATTGTAGGTCTTGAGAATTTTCTTTGTTTACGATTATGGTTTTTAGTCTTTTTTTTTTAAATTTTCATATCTTAATAATATATTTTGTTTGTCATGTTTATTACATGAAGTAATTGTAGAGATTCTTTGTGGAAAATTCTGAAACAATATGGCTTACCATCAAAAATCATAAATATTATCAAAGACATGTATGATGGTTACACATGTGCAGTTCGAACAGAGGAAGGACTGAGCGAATGTTTCCCAATAGAAACTGGGGTTAAACAAGGATGTATTTTATCGCCCTTGTTATTTGGAATTGTTATGGACTTCATAATGAAGAAATGCTGCACTGGTAATAAAGGCATCGAATGGATACAAGGAGACCATTTGGAGGACCTCGACTTTGCTGATGACATAGTTCTCATCAGCAATCAGATAAAAACGATGCAGGAAAACACAAATGAACATCATCAATAGCCAGCAAAATTGGGCTTGAGGTCAATCATGAAAAGACTAAAGTCATGAAAAGTTTAATTCCAACAAGTGACAAATATACATGGAAAACAAACCAGTAGAAGAGATCGATCACTTCATCTATCTTGGAAGTCACATTGATCGAGAAGGGGATACGAGCAAAGAAATTAGGATCAGACTGGCTAAAGCAGCAATGTCTTTCAGAAGCCTTGAAAAGTTGTGGAAATCAAAACTCATTAGCACAAACACAAAACTTAGGCTATTCAAATCAAATGTACTATCAACCTTACATATGCGTGTGAAAGCTGAAAACAACAAGAGATATAGAAACAAAGTTGAACGCATTCGAAAATAAATGTCTAAGGAAAATACTTGGTATAGAATGGAACGAATTCAAAACAAACGAGGAAATTAGAGAAATCGCCAATCAACCACTAATATCTTCAGTAATAAAGAAAAGACGATGGTCATACGTTGGACATGTGATGAGAAGAGATAATAATCGAATAGCAAAGCAAGCCCTCATATGGGAAACAACAGGTAAAAGAAAAAGAGGAAGACCCAGGGAGACACTGAGAAGAACATTGATGAGAGAGGCAAGAGCAGCAGGAATCGGCTCCCTCAATGAGATAGAACTGCTTGCACAGAACAGAGACAGATGGCGAGATTTGATAAAATATCTTTAAAAGAAAACTGCTAGAACAAAAATTCATATAGGAGAAGGTGTATCTTGGTCTACGCCCTATGGGCCGGTTACGGCTCGAAAGGTCAATAGATAGATAGAATTGTTGTAGATCTTTAGAATTCACACACTTCCCTGTAAACAGATGGACATTTCGGTTTTCGACAAGGTAGAGAGATCCACAGTAAAGGGACTGTAGTTGGCGGATATCAGTGGGTCAGAAGCCCATAAAATGATCCACTCAACCTTGATGTGTATATTGATGGGGCCATTTGGCCTCGGAACAAGCGGCCTGGCCACATTATACCGCTTTGCAAACGCCCGTAGGTGGTTTTGTTTTACATTATCGGCAGCAGCCCACCTAACCCGCTATAGGACAATGGATTATAAAATAAAAAAAAAAATAAATAATAAAAAAACAAAAAACCTCTGCAACGACAAACCGCACCGTTTCGGAAAAATGTCGTCCTTCTACAAGACCTGAGTCCATGCCCTTGAATGAAATGACCGTCTGATGCGTCACAAAACACGACATCTACAAGCAACTTGTCAAGCAGCAGGAACAATCACTCAAAAGTAGAATCAAATGGGGCTACACCTACTTCCACAAAACCACATTTGAAAACCTGCATCATACCTGCTTATAAGTAATTTAATTAATGCTATTAAAGTTACTAACATTAGATACAACTAGATTAGATAATTTAAATTACTAACACTAGAGAAAATAAAGGCAATGCCTAGGGAATCCACGATGTTGTAAACGTTTTAATGAAAATCAAACTCGGGATCGTACACGGTTCTATGGCACGTTAAAAAAAAAATATCTACCTGTCACTGCATCCTGGTAGTGCAGGAGAAAAAGAAACAAATCACTGAGTGGAAAACAATTAAAGAGTCACAGGAAAAAGAACAGATTTTGGAAGTAACAGCAAGTATGTAAAGTCAGAGTAGTTTTAGGAAACTGCTTCAGGCAGCGGAGTTTAGAGTGATGTAGTTAGATCGATATTCGCCATCAAAGCTTTTGGATGTACCAGCAAGAATGTGGTAGACTAGTTCAGAGACCTGTCTCAGCAGTGGAATTAGGAGCTAGAATAGTTTTGAGAAGTCATCAGTAGAAATGTAGAAACATTAGGATAGAAATTAATAGATTTTAGAGATTGTTCAAAGGAGTTATTATAATATTTATCAGCACGAGAGATTTTCTTAGAGATTCTATAACGTCCTCACGAATTACAAGAGTAGAACTGTGTGAATTGAACAAAGAATTACAAGCTAACCACTATATATTGTCAAAGAAACTTCAGTACGGCCAAGGAGTTACTTGCTATAAACACCGCCGATTGGCTCTACAAAGTAACGCTGCAAAAAGTTGTAGAATGATAGAACATTGCTGATTGTGTCTGAAGAATGTTGTCAAGCAATGCGGAGATTAAGAATAAAGACTGTTCTATCTGGTTACCAAAAAAAAAAAAAAAAATGAGACAAGATGTAGTCAGTCAGTCAAGTTGAAGAGTAACTTCAGAGTTATGAGATAGACACGACTGATAGAAATGGCTGGACACACTGACATTAGTTTAGCTCACTAGTAGTGAGAGTTAGTTGTTCAGAGTTATGAGATAGACAACTGATATAAATGGTTGGACGCACTGACATTAGTTTAGATCACAAGTAGTGAGAGTTAGTTGTTCAGAGTTATGAGATAGACACGACTGATAGAAATGGTTGGACGTACTGACATTAGTTTAGATCACTAGTAGTGAGAGTTAGTTGTTCAGAGTTATGAGATAGACACGACTGATAGAAATGGTTGGACGTACTGACATTAGTTTAGATCACTAGTAGTGAGTTAGTTGTTCAGAGTTATGAGATAGACACAACTGATAGAAATGGCTGGATACACTGGCATTAGTTTAGATCACTAGTATTGAGAGTTAGTTGTTCAGAGTTATGAGATAGACACGACTGATAGAAATGGCTGGATACACTGGCATTAGTTTAGATCACTAGTAGTGAGAGTTAGTTGTTCAGAGTTATGAGATAGACACAAACTGATAGAAATAGTTGGACACACTGACATTAGTTTAGATCACTAGTAGTGAGAGTTAGTTGTTCAGAGTTATGAGATAGACACAACTGATAGAAATGGCTGGATACACTGACATTAATTTAGATCACTAGTAGTGAGAGTTAGTTTTTCAGAGTTATGAGATAGACACACCTGATAGAAATGGCTGGATACACTGGCATTAGTTTAGATCACTAGTAGTGAGAGTTAGTTGTTCAGAGTTATGAGATAGACACAATGATAGAAATGGCTGGACACACTGACATTAGTTTAGATCACTAGTAGTGAGAGTTAGGTGTTCAGAGTTATGAGATAGACACAATTGATAGAAATGGCTGGATACACTGGCATTAGTTTAGATCACTAGTAGTGAGAGTTAGGTGTTCAGAGTTATGAGATAGATAATTGATAGAAATGTTTGGACACACTGACATTAGTTTAGATCATTAGTAGTGAGAGTTATTTGTTCTGAGTTATGAGATAGGCACAACTAATAGAAATGGCTGGGCACATGACATTAGTTTAGATCACTAGTAGTGAGTAGTTGTTCAGAGTTATGAGATAGACACAACTGATAGAAATGGCTGGACACACTGACATTAGTTTAGATCACTAGTAGTGAGTTAGTTGTTCAGAGTTATGAGATAGACACAACTGATAGAAATAGCTGGAATTAGTTTAGATCACTAGTATTGAGTTAGTTGTTCAGAGTTATGAGATAGACAATTGATTGAAATGGTTGGACACACTGGCATTAGTTTAGATCACTAGTAGTGAGTTAGTTGTTCAGAGTTATGAGATAGACACAATGATTGAAATGGTTGGACACACTGGCATTAGTTTAGATCACTAGTTGTGAGTAAGTTTTCAGAGTTATGAGATAGACACAACTGATAGAAATTGCTGGACACACCGACATTAGTTTAGTACACTAGTAGTGAGTAGTTGTTCAGAGTTATGAGATAGACACAACTGATAGAAATGGCTGGACACACTGACATTAGTTTAGATCACTAGTAGTGAGAGTTAGTTGTTCAGAGTTATGAGATAGACACAACTGATAGAAATGGCTGGATACACTGGCATAAGTTTAGATCACTAGTAGTGAGAGTTAGTTGTTCAGAGTTATGAGATAGATAATGATAGAAATGGTTGGACACACTGACATTAGTTTAGATCATTAGTAGTGAGAGTTAGTTGTTCCGAGTTATGAGATAGGCACAACTGATAGAAATGGCTGGATACACTGCATTAGTTTAGATTACTAGTAGTGAGAGTTAGTTGTTCCGAGTTATGAGATAGACACAACTGATAGAAATGGCTGGATACACTGGCATTAGTTTAGATCACTAGTAGTGCGTTAGTTGTTCAGAGTTATGAGATAGACAATTGATAGAAATGGTTGGACACACTGACATTAGTTTAGATCACTAGTAGTGAGAGTTATTTGTTCTGAGTTATGAGATAGGCACAACTAATAGAAATGGCTGGGCAAACTGACATTAATTTAGATCACTAGTAGTAAGTTAGTTGTTCAGAGTTATGAGATAGACACAACTGATAGAAATGGCTGGACACACTGGCATTAGTTTAGATCACTAGTAGTGAGTTAGTTGTTCAGAGTTATGAGATAGACAATGATTGAAATGGTTGGACACACTGGCATTAATTAGATCACTAGTAGTGAGTTAGTTATTCAGAGTTATGAGATAGACACAACTGATAGAAATAGCTGGACACACTGGCATTAGTTTAGATCACTAGTATTGAGTTAGTTGTTCAGAGTTATGAGATAGACAACTGATTGAAATGGTTGGACACACTGGCATTAGTTTAGATCACTAGTAGTGAGTTAGTTGTTCAGAGTTATGAGATAGACACAATTGATTGAAATGGTTGGACACACTGGCATTAGTTTAGATCACTAGTAGTGAGTAAGTTGTTCAGAGTTATGAGATAGACACAACTGATAGAAATTGCTGGACACACCGACATTAGTTTAGTACACTAGTAGTGAGTTAGTTGTTCAGAGTTATGAGATAGACACAACTGATAGAAAGGCTGGACACACTGACATTAGTTTAGATCACTAGTAGTGAGAGTTTGTTGTTCAGCCTTATGAGATAGACACAACTGATAGAAATGGCTGGATACACTGGCATTAGTTTAGATTACTAGTGGTGAGAGTTAGTTGTTCAGAGTTATGAGATAGACACAAACTGATAGAAATGGCTGGATACACTGCATTAGTTTAGATCACTAGTAGTGAGTTAGTTGTTCAGAGTTATGAGATAGACAATTGATAGAAATGGTTGGACACACTGACATTAGTTTAGATCACCAGTAGTGAGAGTTATTTGTTCTGAGTTATGAGATAGCACAACTAATAGAAATGGCTGGGCAAACTGACATTATTTAGATCACTAGTAGTAAGTTAGTTGTTCAGAGTTATGAGATAGACACAGCTGATAGAAATGGCTGGACACACTGACATTAGTTTAGATCACTAGTAGTGAGTTAGTTGTTCAGAGTTATGAGATAGACAATTGATTGAAATGGTTGGACACACTGGCATTAATTTAGATCATTAGTAGTGAGTTAGTTATTCAGAGTTATGAGATAGACACGACTGATAGAAATGGCTGGACGCACTGACATTAGTTTAGATCACTGGTAGTGAGTTAGTTGTTCAGAGTTATGAGATAGACACAACTGATAGAAATGGTTGGATACACTGGCATTAGTTTAGATCACTCTAGTAGTGAGGGTTAGTTGTTCAGAGTTATGAGATAGACACAATGATAGAAATGGCTGGACACACTGACATTAGTTTAGATCACTAGTAGTGAGAGTTAGTTGTTCAGAGTTATGAGATAGCACAACTAATAGAAATGGCTGGGCACACTGACATTAGTTTAGATCACTAGTATTGAGAGTTATTTGTTCAGAGTTATGAGATAGACACAACTAATAGAAATGGCTGGACACACTGATATTATTTTAGATCACTAGTAGTGAGAGTTAGTTGTCAGAGTTATGAGATAGACACGACTGATAGAAATGGTTGGACGCACTGATATTAGTTTAGATCACTAGTAGGAGTTAGTTGTTCAGAGTTATGAGATAGACACAACTGATAGAAATGACTGGATACACTGACATTAGTTTAGATCACTAGTAGTGAGTTAGTTGTTCAGAGTTATGAGATAGACAATTGATTGAAATGGCTGGACACACTGACATTAATTTAGATCACTAGTGTGAGTTAGTTGTTCAGAGTTATGAGATAGACAACTGACAGAAATGCTGGACACACTGGCATTAGTTTAGATCACTAGTAGTGATTTAGTTGTTCAGAGTCATGAGATAGACAACTGATAGAAATGGCTGGATACACTGGCATTAGTTTAGATCACTAGTAGTGAGTTAGTTGTTCAGAGTTATGAGATAGACACAATTGATAGAAATGGCTGGACGCACTGACATTAGTTTAGATCACTAGTAGTGAGAGTTATTGTTCAGAGTTATGAGATAGACACAATGATAGAAATGGCTGGACACACTGACATTAGTTTAGATAACTAGTAGTGAGAGTTAGGTGTTCAGAGTTATGAGATAGACACAACTGATAGAAATGGCTGGATACACTGCATTAGTTTAGATCACTAGTAGTGAGTTAGTTGTTCAGAGTTATGAGATAGATAATTGATAGAAATGGTTGGACACACTGACATTAGTTTAGATCATTAGTAGTGAGAGTTATTGTTCAGAGTTATGAGATAGGCACAACTAATAGAAATGGCTGGATACACTGACATTAGTTTAGATCACTAGTAGTGAGAGTTATTTGTTCAGAGTTATGAGATAGACACAACTAATAGAAATGGCTGGATACACTGACATTAGTTTAGATCACTAATAGTGAGAGTTATTTTTCAGAGTTATGAGATAGACAACTGATAGAAATGGCTGGGCACACTGACATTAGTTTAGATCACTAGGAGTGAGTTAATTGTTCAGAGTTATGAGATAGACAATTAATTGAAATGGTTGGACAAACTGACATTAGTTTAGATCACTATAGTGAGTTAGTTGTTCAGAGTTATGAGATAGACACAACTGATAGAAATGGCTGGACACACTGACATTAGTTTAGATCACTAGTAGTGAGTTAGTTGTTCAGAGTTATGAGATAGACACAACTGATAGAAATGGCTGGATACACTGGCATTAGTTTAGATCACTAGTAGTGAGAGTTATTTGTTCAGAGTTATGAGATAGACAACTGATAGAAATGGCTGGGCACACTGACATTAGTTTAGATCACTAGTACTGAGTTAATTGTTCAGAGTTATGAGATAGACAATTGATAGAAATGGCTGGACACACTGGCATTAGTTTAGATCACTAGTAGTGAGTTAGTTGTTCAGAGTTATGAGATAGACAATTGATTGAAATGGTTGGACACACTGACATTATTTAGATCACTAGTAGGAGTTAGTTGTTCAGAGTTATGAGATAGACACAACTGATATAAAATCTGGAATCAATGGCATTAGTTTAGATCACTAGTAGTGAGAGTTAGTTGTTCAGAGTTATGAGATAGACACAACTGTCAGAAATAGTTGGACAACTGACATTAGTTAGATCACTAGTAGTGAATGAGATAGACACAACTGATAGAAATTGCTGGACACACCGACATTAGTTTAGATCACTAGTAGTGAGTTAGTTGTTCAGAGTTATGAGATAGACACAACTGATAGAAATGGCTGGATACACTGGCATTAGTTTAGATCACTAGTAGTGAGAGTTAGTTGTTCAGAGTTATGAGATAGACACAATTGATTTAAATGGTTGGACACACTGGCATTAGTTTAGATCACTAGTAGTGAGTTAGTTGTTCAGAGTTATGAGATAGACAATTGATTGAAATGGTTGGACACACTGACATTAATTTAGATCACTAGTAGTGAGTTAGTTTTTCAGAGTCATGAGATAGACAACTGATAGAATGGCTGGATACACTGGCATTAGTTTATATCACTAGTAGTGAGAGTTAGTTATTCAGAGTTATGAGATAGACACACTGATAGAAATGGCTGGAATTAATGGCATTAGTTTAGATCACTAGTAGTGAGAGTTAGTTGTTCAGAGTTATGAGATAGACAAACTGATAGAATTTCTGGACACACCGACATTAGTTTAGATCACTAGTAGTGAGTTAGTTGTTCAGAGTTATGAGATAGACACAACTGGTGAAAATATCTGGACACACCGACATTAGTTTAGATCACTAGTATGAGAGTTAGTTGTTCAGAGTTATGAGATAGACACAACTGTGGAAAATATCTGGACACACTGACATTAGTTTAGATCACTAGTAGTGAGAGTTAGTTGTTCAGAGTTATGAGATAGACACAACTGATAGAAATGGCTGGATACACTGGCATTAGTATAGATCACTAATAGTGAGAGTTAGTTGTTCAGAGTTATGAGATAGACACAACTGATAGAAATGGCTGGATACACTGGCATTAGTTTAGATCACTAGTAGTGAGTTAGTTGTTCAGAGTTATGAGATAGACAATTGATAGAAATGGTTGGACACACTGACATTAGTTTAGATCACTAGTAGTGAGAGTTATTTGTTCTGAGTTTTGAGATAGGCACAACTAAAAGAAATGGCTGGGCACACTGACATTAGTTTTGATCACATGTAGTGAGTTAGTCTTTCAGAGTTATGAGATAGACACAACTGATAGAAATGGCTGGACACACTGACATTAGTTTAGATCACTAGTAGTGAGTTAGTTGTTCAGAGTTATGAGATAGACACAACTGATAGAGATGGTTGGACGTACTGACATTAGTTTAGATCACTAGTAGTGAGAGTTAGTTGTTCAGAGTTATGAGATAGACACGACTGATAGAAATGGTTGGACGTACTGACATTAGTTTAGATCACTAGTAGTGAGTTAGTTGTTCAGAGTTATGAGATAGACACAACTGATAGAAATGGCTGGATACACTGACATTAGTTCAGATAACTAGTAGTGAGATTATTTGTTCAGAGTTATGAGATAGACACAACTGATAGAAATGGCTGGATACACTGGCATTAGTTAGATCACTAGTAGTGAGAGTTAGTTGTTCAGAGTTATGAGATAGACACAACTGATAGAAATGGTTGGACACACTGACATTAGTTTTAGAACACTAGTAGTGAGAGTTAGTTGTTGAGCCTTATGAGATAGACACAACTGATAGAAATGGCTGGATACACTGACATTAATTTAGATCACTAGTAGTGAGAGTTAGTTGTTCAGAGTTATGAGATAGACACACCTGATAGAAATGGCTGGATACACTGGCATTAGTTTAGATCACTAGTATTGAGAGTTAGTTGTTCAGAGTTATGAGATAGACACGACTGATAGAAATGGCTGGATACACTGCATTAGTTTAGATCACTAGTAGTGAGAGTTAGTTGTTCAGAGTTATGAGATAGACACAACTGATAGAAATAGTTGGACACACTGACATTAGTTTAGATCACTAGTAGTGAGAGTTAGTTGTTCAGAGTTATGAGATAGACACAACTGATAGAAATGGCTGGATACACTGACATTAATTTAGATCACTAGTAGTGAGAGTTAGTTTTCAGAGTTATGAGATAGACACACCTGATAGAAATGGCTGGATACACTGGCATTAGTTTAGATCACTAGTAGTGAGAGTTAGTTGTTCAGAGTTATGAGATAGACACAATTGATAGAAATGGCTGGACACACTGACATTAGTTTAGATCACTAGTAGTGAGTAGTTGTTCAGAGTTATGAGATAGACAATTGATAGAAATGGCTGGATACACTGACATTAGTTTAGATCACTAGTAGTGAGTTAGTTGTTCAGAGTTATGAGATAGACAATTGATAGAAATGGTTGGACACACTGACATTAGTTTAGATCAGTAGTAGTGAGAGTTATTTGTTCTGAGTTTTGAGATAGGCACAACTATAGAAATGGCTGGGCACACTGACATTAGTTTGATCACATGTAGTGAGTTAGTCTTTCAGAGTATGAGATAGACACAACTGATAGAAATGGCTGGACACACTGACATTAATTTAGATCACTAGTAGTGAGAGTTAGTTTTTCAGAGTTATGAGATAGACACACCTGATAGAAATGGCTGGATACACTGGCATTAGTTTAGATCACTAGTAGTGAGAGTTAGTTGTTCAGAGTTATGAGATAGACACATTGATAGAAATGGCTGGACACACTGGCATTAGTTTAGATCACTAGTAGTGAGAGTTAGGTGTTCAGAGTTATGAGATAGACACAATTGATAGAAATGGCTGGATACACTGGCATTAGTTTAGATCACTAGTAGAGAGTTAGTTGTTCAGAGTTATGAGATAGATAATTGATAGAAATGGTTGGACACACTGACATTAGTTAGATCATTAGTAGTGAGAGTTATTTGTTCTGAGTTATGAGATAGGCACAACAATAGAAATGGCTGGGCACACTGACATTAGTTTAGATCACTAGTAGTGAGTTAGTTGTTCAGAGTTATGAGATAGACACAACTGATAGAAATGGCTGGACACACTGACATTAGTTTAGATCACTAGTAGTGAGTTAGCTGTTCAGAGTTATGAGATAGACACAACTGATAGAAATAGCTGGACACACTGCATTAGTTTAGATCACTAGTATTGAGTTAGTTGTTCAGAGTTATGAGATAGACAATTGATTGAAATGGTGGACACACCGACATTAGTTTAGTACACTAGTAGTGAGTTAGTTGTTCAGAGTTATGAGATAGACACAACTGATAGAAATGGCTGGACACACTGACATTAGTTTAGATCACTAGTAGTGAGAGTTAGTTGTTCAGAGTATGAGATAGACACAACTGATAGAAATGGCTGGATACACTGGCATAAGTTTAGATCACTAGTAGTGAGAGTTAGTTGTTCAGAGTTATGAGATAGATAATTGATAGAAATGGTTGGACACACTGGCATTAGTTTAGATAATTAGTAGTGAGAGTTATTTGTTCTGAGTTATGAGATAGACACAACTGATAGAAATGGCTGGATACACTGGCATTAGTTTAGATTACTAGTAGTGAGAGTTAGTTGTTCCGAGTTATGAGATAGACACAACTGATAGAAATGGCTGGATACACTGGCATTAGTTTAGATCACTAGTAGTGCGTTAGTTGTTCAGAGTTATGAGATAGACAATTGATAGAAATGGTTGGACACACTGACATTAGTTTAGATCACTAGTAGTGAGAGTTATTTGTTCTGAGTTATGAGATAGGCACAACTGATAGAAATGGCTGGGCAAACTGACATTAATTTAGATCACTAGTAGTAAGTTAGTTGTTCAGAGTTATGAGATAGACACAACTGATAGAAATGGCTGGACACACTGCATTAGTTTAGATCACTAGTAGTGAGTTAGTTGTTCAGAGTTATGAGATAGACAATTGATTGAAATGGTGGACACACTGGCATTAATTTAGATCACTAGTAGTGAGTTAGTTATTCAGAGTTATGAGATAGACACAACTGATAGAAATAGCTGGACACAACTGGCATTAGTTTAGATCACTAGTATTGAGTTAGTTGTTCAGAGTTATGAGATAGACAATTGATTGAAATGGTTGGACACACTGGCATTAGTTTAGATCACTAGTAGTGAGTTAGTTGTTCAGAGTTATGAGATAGACACAATTGATTGAAATGGTTGGACACACTGGCATTAGTTTAGATCACTAGTAGTGAGTAAGTTGTTCAGAGTTATGAGATAGACACAACTGATAGAAATTGCTGGACACACCGACATTAGTTTAGTACACTAGTAGTGAGTTAGTTGTTCAGAGTTATGAGATAGACACAACTGATAGAAATGGCTGGACACACTGACATTAGTTTAGATCACTAGTAGTGAGAGTTAGTTGTTCAGAGTTATGAGATAGACACAACTGATAGAAATGGCTGGATACACTGGCATTAGTTAGATTACTAGTAGTGAGAGTTAGTTGTTCAGAGTTATGAGATAGACACAACTGATAGAATGGCTGGATACACTGGCATTAGTTTAGATCACTAGTAGTGAGTTAGTTGTTCAGAGTTATGAGATAGACAATTGATAGAAATGGTTGGACACACTGACATTAGTTTAGATCACTAGTAGTGAGAGTATTTGTTCTGAGTTATGAGATAGGCACAACTAATAGATATGGCTGGGCAAACTGACATTAATTTAGATCACTAGTAGTAAGTTAGTTGTTCAGAGTTATGAGATAGACACAGCTGATAGAAATGGCTGGACACACTGACATTAGTTTAGATCACTAGTAGTGAGTTAGTTGTTCAGAGTTATGAGATAGACAATTGATTGAAATGGTTGGACACACTGGCATTAATTTAGATAATTAGTAGTGAGTTAGTTATTCAGAGTTATGAGATAGACACGACTGATAGAAATGGTTGGACGCACTGACATTAGTTTAGATCACTGGTAATAGTGAGTTAGTTGTTCAGAGTTATGAGATAGACACAACTGATAGAAATGGCTGGATACACGCATTAGTTCAGATAACTAGTAGTGAGATATTTGTTCAGAGTTATGAGATAGACACAACTGATAGAAATGGCTGGATACACTGGCATTAGTTTAGATCACTAGTAGTGAGAGTTAGTTGTTCAGAGTTATGAGATAGACACAACTGATAGAAATAGCTGGACACACTGGCATTAGTTTAGATCACTAGTAGTGAGAGTTAGTTGTTCAGCCTTATGAGATAGACACAAATGATAGAAATGGCTGGATACACTGACATTAATTTAGATCACTAGTAGTGAAGAGTTAGTTGTTCAGAGTTATGAGATAGACACACCTGATAGAAATGGCTGGATACACTGGCATTAGTTTAGATCACTAGTATGAGAGTTAGTTGTTCAGAGTTATGAGATAGACACGAATGATAGAAATGGCTGGATACACTGGCATTAGTTAGATCACTAGTAGTGAGAGTTAGTTTTTCAGAGTTATGAGATAGACACAAACTGATAGAAATAGTTGGACACACTGACATTAGTTTAGATCACTAGTAGTGAGAGTTAGTTGTTCAGAGTTATGAGATAGACACAAACTGATAGAAATGCTGGATACACTGGCATTAATTTAGATCACTAGTAGTGAGAGTTAGTTGTTCAGAGTTATGAGATAGACCACACTGATAGAAATGGCTGGACACACTGGCATTAGTTTAGATCACTAGTAGTGAGAGTTAGTTGTTCAGAGTTATGAGATAGACACAATTGATAGAAATGGCGGACACACTGACATTAGTTTAGATCACTAGTAGTGAGAGTTAGGTGTTCAGAGTTATGAGATAGACACAACTGATAGAAATGGCTGGATACACTGGCATTAGTTAGATCACTAGTAGAGAGTTAGTTGTTCAGAGTTATGAGATAGATAATTGATAGAAATGGTTGGACACACTGGACATTAGTTTAGATCATTAGTAGTGAGAGTTATTTGTCTGAGTTATGAGATAGGCACAACTAATAGAAATGGCTGGGCACACTGACATTAGTTTAGATCACTAGTAGTGAGTTAGTGTTCAGAGTTATGAGATAGACACAACTGATTGAAATGGTTGGACACACTGGCATTAGTTTAGATCACTAGTAGTGAGTTAGTTGTTCAGAGTTATGAGATAGACACAACTGATAGAAATGCTGGACACACCGATTAGTTTAGTACACTAGTAGTGAGTTAGTTGTCAGAGTTATGAGATAGACACAACTGATAGAAATGGCTGGACACACTGACATTAGTTTAGATCACTAGTAGTGAGAGTTAGTTGTTCAGAGTTATGAGATAGACACAACTGATAGAAATGGCTGGATACACTGGCATTAGTTTAGATCACTAGTAGTGAGAGTTAGTTGTTCAGAGTTATGAGATAGACACAACGATAGAAATGGCTGGACACACTGGCATTAGTTTAGATCACTAGTAGTGAGTTAGTTGTTCAGAGTTATGAGATAGACAATTGATAGAAATGGTGGACACACTGACATTAGTTTAGATCACCAGTAGTGAGAGTTAGTTGTTCTGAGTTATGAGATAGGCACAACTAATAGAAATGGCTGGGCAAACTGACATTAGTTTAGATCACTAGTAGTAAGTTAGTTGTTCAGAGTTATGAGATAGACACAGCTGATAGAAATGGCTGGACACACTGACATTAGTTTAGATCACTAGTAGTGATTAGTGTTCAGAGTTATGAGATAGACAACTGATTGAAATGGTTGGACACACTGGCATTAATTTAGATAATTAGTAGTGAGTTAGTTGTTCAGAGTTATGAGATAGACACGACTGATAGAAATGGTGGGGACAAACTGACATTAGTTTAGATCACTTGTAGTGAGTTAGTTGTTCAGAGTATGAGATAGACACAACTGATAGAAATGGCTGGGCACACTGACATTAGTTTAGATCACTAGTAGTGAGTTAGTTGTTCAGAGTTATGAGATAGACAAACTGATAGAAATGGCTGGACACACTGACATTAGTTTAGATCACTAGTAGTGAGTTAGCTGTTCAGAGTTATGAGATAGACACAACTGATAGAAATGGCTGGACACACTGGCATTAGTTTAGATCACTAGTATTGAGTTAGTTGTTCAGAGTTATGAGATAGACAATTGATTGAAATGGTGGACACACCGCATTAGTTAGTCACTAGTAGTGAGTTAGTTGTTCAGAGTTAGAGATAGACACAACTGATAGAAATGGCTGGACACACTGACATTAGTTTAGATCACTAGTAGTGAGAGTTAGTTGTTCAGAGTTATGAGATAGACACAAATGATAGAAATGGCTGGATACACTGGCATAAGTTTTTAGATCACTAGTAGTGAGAGTAGTTGTTCAGAGTTATGAGATAGAGATAATTGATAGAAATGGTTGGACACACTGGACATTAGTTTAGATCATTAGTAGTGAGAGTTATTTGTTCTGAGTTATGAGATAGCACAACTGATAGAAATGGCTGGATACACTGGCATTAGTTTAGATCACTAGTAGTGAGAGTTAGTTGTTCAGAGTTATGAGATAGACACAACTGATAGAAATGGCTGGATACATGGCATTAGTTTAGATCACTTGTAGTGAGTTAGTTGTTCAGAGTATGAGATAGACAATTGATAGAAATGGTTGGACACACTGACATTAGTTTAGATCACTAGTAGTGAGAGTTATTTGTTCTGAGTTATGAGATAGACACAACTAATAGAAATGGTGGGCAAACTGACATTATTTAGATCACTAGTAGTAAGTTAGTTGTTCAGAGTTATGAGATAGACACAACTGATAGAAATGGCTGGCACACTGGCATTAGTTTAGATCACTAGTAGTGAGTTAGTTGTTCAGAGTTATGAGATAGACAATTGATGAAATGGTGGACACACTGGCATTAATTTAGATCACTAGTAGTGAGTTAGTTATTCAGAGTTATGAGATAGACACAACTGATAGAAATAGCTGGACACACTGGCATTAGTTTAGATCACTAGTAGTGAGTTAGTTGTTCAGAGTTATGAGATAGACAATTGATTGAAATGGTTGGACACACTGGCATTAGTTAGATCACTAGTAGTGAGTTAGTTGTTCAGAGTTATGAGATAGACACAATTGATTGAAATGGTTGGACACACTGGCATTAGTTTAGATCACTAGTAGTGAGTAAGTTGTTCAGAGTTATGAGATAGACACAACTGATAGAAATTGCTGGGACACACCGACATTAGTTAGTACACTAGTAGTGAGTTAGTTGTTCAGAGTTATGAGATAGACAAACTGATAGAAAGGCTGGACACACTGACATTAGTTTAGATCACTAGTAGTGAGAGTTAGTTGTTCAGAGTTATGAGATAGACACAACTGATAGAAATGGCTGGATACACTGGCATTAGTTTAGATTACTAGTAGTGAGAGTTAGTTGTTCAGAGTTATGAGATAGACACAACTGATAGAAATGGCTGGATACACTGGCATTAGTTAAGATCACTAGTAGTGAGTTAGTTGTTCAGAGTTATGAGATAGACAATGATAGAAATGGTGGACACACTGGCATTAGTTTAGATCACTAGTAGTGAGAGTTAGTTGTTCAGAGTTATGAGATAGACACAACTAATAGAAATGGCTGGGCACTGACATTAATTTAGATCACTAGTAGTAAGTTAGTTGTTCAGAGTTATGAGATAGACACAGCTGATAGAAATGGCTGGACACACTGACATTAGTTTAGATCACTAGTAGTGAGTTAGTTGTTCAGAGTTATGAGATAGACAACTGATAGAAATGGTTGGACAAACTGGCATTATTAGATAGATAGTATGAGTTAGTTATTCAGAGTTATGAGATAGACACGACTGATAGAAATGGTTGGACGCACTGCATTAGTTTAGATCACTGGTAGTGAGTTAGTTGTTCAGAGTTATGAGATAGACACAACTGATAGAAATGGCTGGACACACTGGCATTAGTTCAGATCACTAGTAGTGAGAATTATTTGTTCAGAGTTATGAGATAGACACAACTGATAGAAATGCTGGATACACTGGCATTAGTTTAGATCACTAGTAGTGAGAGTTAGTTTGTTCAGAGTTATGAGATAGACACAACTGATAGAAATGGCTGGACACACTGACATTAGTTTAGATCACTAGTAGTGAGAGTTAGTGTTCAGAGTTATGAGATAGACACAACTGATAGAAATGGCTGGATACACTGAATTAATTTAGATCACTAGAGTAGTGAGAGTTAGTTGTTCAGAGTATGAGATAGACACAACTGATAGAAATGGCTGGATACACTGGCATTAGTTTAGATCACTAGTAGTGAGAGTTAGTTGTTCAGAGTTATGAGATAGACACGACTGATAGAAATGGCTGGACAACCTGGCATTAGTTTAGATCACTAGTAGTGAGAGTTAGTTGTTCAGAGTTATGAGATAGACACAACTGATAGAAAGTTGGACACACTGACATTAGTTTAGATCACTAGTAGTGAGAGTTAGTTGTTCAGAGTTATGAGATAGACACAACTGATAGAAATGGCTGGATACACTGACATTAATTTAGATCACTAGTAGTGAGAGTTAGTTTTTCAGAGTTATGAGATAGACACACTGATAGAAATGGCTGGATACACTGGCATTAGTTTAGATCACTAGTAGTGAGAGTTAGTTGTTCAGAGTTATGAGATAGACACAATTGATAGAAATGGGCTGGACCACACTGACATTAGTTTAGATCACTAGTAGTGAGAGTTAGTTGTTCAGAGTTATGAGATAGACACAATTGATAGAAATGGCTGGATACACTGGCATTAGTTTAGATCACTAGTAGAGAGTTAGTTGTTCAGAGTTATGAGATAGACAATTGATAGAAATGGTTGGACACACTGACATTAGTTTAGATCATTAGTAGTGAGAGTTATTGTTCAGAGTTATGAGATAGACACAACTGATAGAAATGGCTGGGCACACTGACATTAGTTAGATCACTAGTAGTGAGTTAGTTGTTCAGAGTTATGAGATAGACACAACTGATTGAAATGGTTGGACACACTGGCATTAGTTTAGATCACTAGTAGTGAGTAAGTTGTTCAGAGTTATGAGATAGACACAACTGATAGAAATGGCTGGACACACGGACATTAGTTTAGTACACTAGTAGTGAGTTAGTTGTTCAGAGTTATGAGATAGACACAACTGATAGAAATGGCTGGACCACTGACATTAGTTAGATCACTAGTAGTGAGAGTTAGTTGTTCAGAGTTATGAGATAGACACAACTGATAGAAATGGCTGGATACACTGCATTAGTTTAGATTACTAGTAGTGAGAGTTAGTTGTTCAGAGTTATGAGATAGACACAACTGATAGAAATGGCTGGATACACTGGCATTAGTTTAGATCACTAGTAGTGAGTTAGTTGTTCAGAGTTATGAGATAGACAATTGATAGAAATGGTTGGACACACTGGCATTAGTTTAGATCACCAGTAGTGAGAGTATTTGTTCTGAGTTATGAGATAGGCACAACTAATAGAAATGGGCTGGGCAAACTGGACATTAATTTAGATCACTAGTAGTAAGTTAGTTGTTCAGAGTTATGAGATAGACACAGGGATAGAAATGGCTGGACACACTGACATTAGTTTAGATCACTAGTAAGTGAGTTAGTTGTTCAGAGTTATGAGATAGACAATTGATTGAAATGGTTGGACACACTGGCATTAATTTAGATCAATAGTAGTGAGTTAGTTATTCAGAGTTATGAGATAGACACGACTGATAGAAATGGTTGGACGCACTGACATAGTTTAGATCACTGGTAGTGAGAGTTAGTTGTCAGAGTTATGAGATAGACACAACTGATAGAAATGGTTGGATACAATGGCATTAGTTTAGACCACTCTAGTAGTGAGGGTTAGTTGTTCAGAGTTATGAGATAGACACAATTGATAGAAATGGCTGGACACACTGACATTAGTTTAGATCACTAGTAGTGAGAGTTAGGTGTTCAGAGTTATGAGATAGGCACAACTAATAGAAATGGCTGGCACACTGACATTAGTTTAGATCACTAGTATTGAGAGTATTTTGTTCAGAGTTATGAGATAGACACAACTGATAGAAATGGCTGGACACACTGATATTAGTTTAGATCACTAGTAGTGAGAGTTAGTTGTTCAGAGTTATGAGATAGACACGAATGATAGAAATGGTTGGACGCACTGACATTAGTTTAGATCACTAGTAGTGAGTTAGTTGTTCAGAGTTATGAGATAGACACAACTGATAGAAATGGCTGGATACACTGACATTAGTTTAGATCACTAGTAGTGAGTTAGTTGTTCAGAGTTATGAGATAGACAACTGATTGAAATGGTTGGACCACTGGCATTAGTTTCGATCACTAGTAGTGAGTTAGTTGTTCAGAGTTATGAGATAGACAATTGATTGAAATGGCTGGACACACTGACATTATTAGATCACTAGTAGTGAGTTAGTGTTCAGAGTTATGAGATAGACAACTGACAGAAATGGCTGGACACACTGGCATTAGTTTAGATCACTAGTAGTGATTTAGTTGTTCAGAGTCATGAGATAGACAACTGATAGAAATGGCTGGATACACTGGCATTAGTTGAGATCACTAGTAGTGAGTTAGGTGTTCAGAGTTATGAGATAGACACAATTGATAGAAATGGCTGGACGCACTGACATTAGTTTAGATCACTAGTAGTGAGAGTTATTTGTTCAGAGTTATGAGATAGACACAATTGATAGAAATGGCTGGGACACACTGCATTAGTTTAGATCAATAGTAGTGAGAGTTAGGTGTTCAGAGTTATGAGATAGACACAACTGATAGAAATGGCTGGATACAATGGCATTAGTTTAGATCACTAGTAGTGAGTTAGTTGTTCAGAGTTATGAGATAGACAATTGATAGAAATGGTGGACACACTGACATTAGTTTAGATCATTAGTAGTGAGAGTTAGTTGTTTGAGTTATGAGATAGCACAACTATAGAAATGGCTGGATACACTGACATTAGTTTAGATCACTAGTAGTGAGAGTTATTTGTTCAGAGTTATGAGATAGACACAACTAATAGAAATGGCTGGATACACTGACATTAGTTTAGATCACTAATAGTGAGAGTTAGTTGTTCAGAGTTATGAGATAGGACAACTGATAGAAATGGCTGGACACACTGACATTAGTTTAGATCACTA